>JABTTQ020003454.1:0-600000 GCA_016081115.2 Rehmannia glutinosa
CCTCTTCTGTAGACAGACGATCCATTGCCGGCAGACTGACGTCCCATGGGACCGGCTGCGCAGTGAGTCTCGTGCTCTACCTAAATATGATTTCGAGACGACAAAAAAAAGAACATCTAGTAGAAAATATATATATATTGTCTTGTCCTACATAATTAATTATGGTTCTTCGCGTATATTCTTCCAACGTTGAAGTATCTTTGTAGAAAAATACGTACTCTTGTCGTCATTACCTTCACTTGCCTTAACTTGTCTTATTTTTTAAAATTTAATTTCCCTAGTGGAAGGATTATTCTACATGTCATTGTAAGAATAAAAACACAAAAATTGTTTTAATTATTTTCTCAAGTGGTGTGTTACATAATATTTTAATTAACTAGTCGCAATAAGTACAACGAATATAATTAAAGTATAGAGTATATTGATATTATTTATTAAATATTATATTATACACTTCATTTTTCAATACATTTATGCAATACAATAATGAGTTTTGATGTGGGTCATATTATAAGCGAATTTCAAGATTATTATACAAAAAAATCTGATAAATTCTTTGATGCCCAAAAGGCCAAAACTTTGGGATATCATAATTTCATGAAACAGAAAAATCATGGGTTTTAATATACTTACCTTGATCCATGTCTTTGATAGTTTAGAGATTTATAAAACTAATTTTCTTCCCATTTGCCTTTTCTTTTCATTCTTCTTGATGGTTTGAAGAACTTTTTTTCTCTCTTTTGTCGTTTTCTCTAATTTTATCAAAAAAAGATGAGTTATATTTTGTACATTTTTAATAGGCGGAGGAAGAGAGTTATTCTAACTCCGGTTTAACTTTTAACTACTCTTAACCAACAAAGATGGTATTTAATATTAAAACCTACACTTCAATTAAGATGGGTCATTTAATGGAATTTATTCCAACATTTCTCCCACTTGGCCTATATTAGGACTTGGAGATTTAATATCAACTTTAAGTGCGCATAATTAAATCCACCATAATGTTAAACCGACTTGTTCTTAATTAAGTTAAACCGATTGGATCATGGTGGTCACACATTTTTTATTCGACATGATTGCTTCCATGTATCACAATATCGATCCAACTTAATATTATCCTTAATGAGGTAAATCGTAGCTCAACCATATAGTCTTAAACAAAGAATGATCTTGTTATTACAACATAATAATAATGTAAACAAGCAAAAATACAACTATAATGAGCCAGAGTGTCATAACATAAAGAGCAAATAATTATTACTTATATATACACATACACTACAATTATGCTACCCATCCTTTTGACATGGCCAAGAAAATGTCTTAGACGGGTAATCCCTTAGTTAACGAGATCCATGCCGTTAGATCGGTGCTAATATGCTCAATAGACACTCTATGTTTTCGCACTTCTTCTTTCAGATTAAGTACTTTAATTCCACGTGTTTAGCACCTTTACTTGTCGCTCATTGAGAAGAACACAAGCTGCAGAATTATCACAATAAATTCTCAATGACTTGGCTATATAGTCAATAACCCCAAGTCTCAGATAAAGTTCTCGCAACCACAATCCATGAACAAAGGGCCTCAAAGCATGCTACAAAGTCGGTTTCCATAGTGGATGCAACAACGATGCATCGATTTCCACTTCTCCATGATATCGCCCCTCGGTAAAAGGAACAAATGACTAAATATGATTTCCTCGTGTCAACATACCCGAGCATAATGAATCGGAATAACCTATTACTTGAGATGATTAGACCTCTCAGACGTGAGCAAGTGTTCTTTGGTGCATGTAAATATCGAAGAACTTTCTTTGCAGATCCTTCCAGTGGTCCATATCGGGATTACTTTGATATTGGCCTAACATTCCAACAACAAAATTGATATCCGATCGATTACAAGTTTGAACATACATCAAACTCCCATCCTCTCAAGCATAAATGCTTTGAATCATTTCTTTTCGTTTCCAAATTGTTCTTGGGACATTGCATTTGACTGAATTCCCCCCTTATATATTGGAATTATCCCGCAAAATATTTTCCATTTTGAATCTCTCTTAAAATCTTATTGATATAAACTTTCGAGATAATCCCAACATTCTTTGTGATCTCACAAAATATTTCTATTCCTATCACATAGGATGCCTCACCTAAATCTTTCATTTCAAAATTCTTAGAGAGAAACTTCTTTACATCACGTAACAACCGACATCATTAGCAACAAGTAAAATGTCATCAACATATAGGACTAATATTATAAACTTGCTCCTACCGACTTGATTTCTTTAATTTACATACCAAATTTTCTTTTCTCGTGGTTATAAACTCTTCCGATTGATCTCTTCTAAATAACCATTTAGAAAAGCAGTTTTAACATCCATTTGGTGAAGCTCAAATCATAATGAGCCATCAAAAGGCCATAACAAATCTTAAAGAGTCCTTCGCACCGAAGAAAGGGTCTCTTTATAGTCAATGCCATCTTTTCGAGTATAACCTTTCGCAACGAGTCCGACTTTATACATTTCAATGTTTCCATTCGAGTCACGTTTGGTTTTAAAAACCATTTACTGAACCAACTCGTTTGGAACTTTCAAGTAACTCAACTAAGTCCAGGACTTTATTGTCATACATTGATTTAAGCTCTTCTTTCATGGCATCGTACTCACTTTTCAGAATTATTACAATTCATTGCTTGTCCGAATGAGACCGGGTCCTCATCAATGTTTAAGTCATATCCATGCTCAAGAGTATACGCCATACGGTCATAAAACATCGGCTATCTGAGACCATCTTAAAGTTATTTCCTCTTGTGGTTCATTAATCTCATGCTCAACTATAATCGGTTCATCTATCACATTTTTATTCGGGTTTTGAATATTGACTTGTTGTTCTGGTATGTTGTGTGACGATGACATAATAACAGGAACAACAACTTTAGAAGAAACATCGGTTGAAGAAGTTTCAACCCAAATTTCCGAAATTCTACTTTTGTGGTTTTCTACTCCTACTCGATTAAGCTATTCTCAATGGGCGAAAGCATTACCCGACTCGACTATTCTCGCATTATGGTTAGGACAATAAAACCTATACCCCTTAGAATTTTCAGATATCTAATAAAATAACCACCGATAGTCCTAGTATCAAGCTTATTTTCATGTGGATTATACAATTTTACTGGCTGGACAACCTAGACATGAAGATATCTCAAATCGGGTTTCGTCGTCTACAATTCATAAGAAGTCTTAGAAACTGCCTTACTGGTGCTGTCGCATGCTCTCCTCAAGAGCATAGAGTCTATCCTAATAATCATGTCTTCCACGCTCCTCACCTGGGTGGGATCTCTCGGAATGTCGGGCCTCCTTGTGGGAAGCCATGCTCGAATCCTCCTGCCGAAAGCCCTGGTCAAGCCCCTCTCTTGCCAATCATATTCCCTTGTCTCCATCACCAAATCCTCTTCATCGGGTAACCCCGCTTTACCCTCCTCCTTTCCTTGCAAATCGGGCCTTCCATTACTCACGATGTGTGCCCGAGTTCATGAGCCAATTACTTTCATTATCTACCATAGTTGTGAGTGCGGGTTGGGGGGGAAAGCGATCGACCTTTTGTTGAAAATAGAGGATGTTCTCTCGGCGTCTGTTATGATCTTCATGGTGCGGGAGGGCGTTCATGTTGATGCTCGGGACCGCCCACTATCGGCTCCATTCTATGCATATCAACCCCAAAATGTTGAGTAATGGGGGTTATCATTCCCAGTTAGTATTGTCCCCGCCCCGCTTGGAAATATATACGGCGTGTTTTACAAAGTGAGCCGTCATGTTGTAAGTGCGGGTGAGCATATACCAAAGTAGGTATATCTCCCGAGCTTGCACACCCCCGTTGTTGTGTCGGCGTAACCGAGTGAGCCATTACTTTTGGATGTAGCGGAAGACGGGGTTTTGGATTGACAAGGCCTTTGGCGTGCGTGCGCATATAGCATCGGTCTCGGTGTCTCAACCAACAATCGCCGAGAAATCATACTCGCTATAATTCGGCGTGGTCCAGGAAAGGGTGTTAGATCGTTAAGTTGGCGATAGTGACACGCTCCACTGTGTCAGGTTGTCTAATCTAAAATGGATTTTCGAGGCTCATTGTTTGCTCGCGATCTCCGTAACCTCCACGGTGCTCGGGAACTCGAAAAGTGCTTTAGTGTCTTAAATGTTGGTCATCGCCCTTGCAAAGGTGGTCCACCCCACTCATTCAAACATCGCAAACCTCCTCATGTATCCCAAGAGATTGGGTACAATCATCGTCGGCATATCTTGTTGGCGTGAAAGCACGAGTGATAAACTTGTTCCACCTATCCGAGTTCATCGTTCTCCGTCGTAGTGAGCCCATAAGCCTCGGGATGTCTGGGTGTGGTGGTTGTCGTCGGCGCCGCCCCCATTCTCGTACCTCGATTTTGTCGATTCTTCGTTGACCATATGTTCGAATGAGTACCTGGCAAAATAATTGTGAGAATACGTGCGTGCCAAGTATAACTAGAAAACGATGAATTACATACAACAATCCAAATACGGCATAATGCCTCATCTCTATAATTTAATCCACAATTAAGCTTCCAAATCCAAATAACAATGTAATGCGGTGAATCTAATCCTAGTCACTAACATCCTAATTCAACAACCACAATGTGTTCGATAAAATGCCCAATAGAAAAAATTAATTAAAATCATGGTAAAATCATCAAACATGCACCATATAATAACTCTAATCCGTAATTCTCAAGAAATTCGAAACAAGAAGTGCAATTCATACCTTAAATCTTAAAATTCAAAAGCGTTGAAAGTTGAAACCCTAGGTGCTACTTTTACTCAAATCCTCACTTCAAAGCAATTTTAGTTGTGTAAATCTTGTGGGAGTAGTGTGGGGAGGTGATTTGTCAAAGAAATCCAGTGGTTTATGGAAAACATTTTAGAGAGGTGTTGGCTTGTGTAGTGCTTTCATATCACATGAGAGAGAGAGAGAGAGAGAGAGAGAGAGAGAGAGAGAGAGAGAGAGAGAGAGAGAGAGAGAGAGAGTGAGAGAGAGAGAGATAAGCCAAATAAGCGTCTTGCGTGTCTTAATCCAGCTTGGGCCACACGGCTAGCACGGGCCGTCTAATAAGCCCGTCTTGCAAGTCTGGGGGATTTCACTTACGTCTTTGGTGCCGACGTGGCCGCGGCGTAAGACGCACGACGCCCTGCCGTGTTGGTGCCTGCACTCAGCTCCGATTTTTCACTTTTTTAGGGAAAGCAAGAAAATCCTATCTTAGAAAATAAAAACAAACAAACCAAAAAAAACATGGGAAGAAATAAAAAAGAAACCGTTGGGTTGCCTCCCCAACAAGCACTAAATTTAACGTCTATAGCTTGGCCTGCTTTTTCGATCACGGTTCAAAGTGACGCGAGTCACTTCTTCATGTCTTTCTCCTTGCCAATTCAATGGCATAAACCCGAGCCTCCTTGAATGCCTCTAGCGTAGAAGTCACCCGACGGCCAAATGTCGAAGTTCTTCTCGTTTGCATCATCGAGCGGCGATACGCGTATTTCAAGACGTCCGCATATGATTTATAGCAGCACACAATGACTTCAGTTAAAAGTATTAGCACATAAATCGGACGGATAATGATTTACAACTCTCCTTTTATCATGATGTTTCCCCTATAGATGGAGAACAACACTTGCTCATCATTAACTCGTAATGTGAGCTCTCCTTTTGTACATCTATCAAGACTCGTGCGGTGGCTAGAACGGACGCCGAGAATCGAGAGGGACGTCTTGATCTTCCTCCATGTTAAGCACCAAGAAGTCCACCGGGAATATAAACTTGTCTACTTTCACGAGCATGTCCTCCACGATTCCTTAGGATATGTGAGTGATCTATCTCGCCGGTGTAAGGTGACCGTGGATCGCTTCACCTCTCCTAATCCAAGTTTCTTGAAAATGGATAAGGGCATTAAATTAATACTTGCTCCTAAATCGCAAAGTGCTTTATTAAATACAACACCACCAATAGCACAAGGATAGTGAAACTCCCCGGGATCTTTGAGCTTCGTGGTAATTTCCTCTAAATGATCGCGTTGCACTCCTCGGTCAAGTTGAGTTATTCTAATTCCGCCAACTTTTTCTTCTTTGACATCACTTCCTTCAAAAACTTCGCATAATTGGGCATATGTTCCATGTGTATGTAAAGAGTATGTTAATATGCAATTTCTTAAAGATGTCTAAGAATTTAGCAAATTGGGAGTCTAACTTTTCTTTTTAAAACGTTGAGGGAAAGGAAGTGGTATAGAAAAGTTTGAAAGATTAGAGTTAGAGAAAGATTTAAGCTTCTCGGTCCCTTTTTGTTCAAGAACATGGTCCTCAACTCCTTCCTCGGCCTCAACCTCGCCATTTGCTTGATTTCTACCTCCCCGAGGTTCGACTTCTCTTTTCGGTACTACGACGACTGCGTGCTCGCGCACGGCCGTGCTCCCTGTGCTCTGCTCAATATTTTCTCGGTATTTTCACCTTCGTATTCGCACCACTCATCGATGAATGGCGTTATAATCGCTCCTTCCGGATTAACCTCGGTGTTCTTTCGAGAAATTAACCTTCTCGATGTTGCCACCAATAATCGTAGAAATTTGGCCAATTTGGGTTTCAAGATTTTTCATTTGGGACCCCAATTGTGTGACCTGGTTTCGATTTTATCTAGCTTCGCCTCATCCTTATTGAATTTGTTCTCGTCTCACTCATGAATGAGGCGAGAATGTCCTCTAAAGATGGCTTTGGCTCCGCATTAAACTCGGTAGTGGTTGCATCACATTCTTTGTGTTTGCGTAGGAGAAGTTCTCGTGGTTCCTCAAACCGGGATGGTAATGAGTGGGAGTCCGATTGTTCCGAAATTGTTAAAATTGATTATTAAAAAAATCTCCTCCAACAAGTTGAATTCATCTTCCGGGAATCGTGCAAGTAGGCGCCTCCGTTGCGGTATCTACAAACGACCAAGTTTGTCCCATCAACCCATTGTAAAAGAAGCGAGTTGCTTGATCCTCGGGGAAACGTGTTGCGGGGCACCTCCTCAATAAATCCCTAATCTCTCCCGGGCCTCATACAAGGGCCTCGAGTCAAACCGCCTCGAACCGAGTGATCTCGCTTTTGAGTTGTAGTGTCTTACTTGATGGGAAGTATTTAAACAAACCTCGACTCGGTTCATCCCGATTGTTCACACTCCCGAGTTAGGGTGCCTAGCCGGTTCCTGGCCTTATCCTCAAAGAGAAAGGAATAGGTGAAGACGTATAGCATCATCGGTCACCCCATTCATCTTCATGGTATTGCAAATCGCATGAAGTTTGCAAGATGAGAGTTGGGATCCTCGGGACAGAAAACCCCAAACCGATTCTGCGCACCATCTAGATCGTTGATGGCTTATTTCAAAGTTATTCGCATTCATTGGGATATTGGCAATTCCACCATAGTTGCGATTGGTCCGCGTGGGCGAATGTAATCGCGAATCGCTTGTGTTGGATCGCTTCGGAACCTCAGTCGGTAACTCGACATTGACCCTGTTGCTCCGGTTGTTACTCCGATTTGTCCGACCCCGTTATTGCCTCGTTGTTATCCTCACGCCCGCTTATAGCTTGTTCTTGTTGTCTTTCGCCCGTTTAGTAGCCGCACTAATTCACTAGCAAAAGCCTCAACCTCCGGTATGAAGTGCTAATTCTCCTTGCTTCGGCGAGTGTTCATGCACTACACCGAACCAACTAAAGAAAACAAGTCAAACACAAAGAGAAGTAAAATTAAACAACAAAATACAAAGAAAGAAAAAATGACTAAATTAAAAATAATTCTATTTATCGCAATATTAGTACTAAAAATTTAATTAGTCCTCGCAACGGCGCCAAAAAATTGTTCGCCTTATTTTTTAGCTTTTACCGCAAGAGTGTACGATACGCTTTATAGAATATGGTTAGCAAGGTCGAATCCGGGGACTAATAAATTAATATACTAAATCTTGGATTATAATAGCCTTATTTTTATCTAGACGATCGAAAGTGAGTGAATTGGTTTTATAAACTAAAGCGGTAAATTTATCCTAAGAGAAACAAAGCAAAGAGTTGATTAAAAGATCAAGTAAATGAATGGATTCCTGGGTTATGGTTTGATTATTATCCCTTTTTATTATCGATTAATCAAACCAAAGTTAAACGTATTCTTCCCTATAGACCGATCACAAAAGTAATTTACCCTCTCTCGAGATACATGTAAAATCATTGATTGGAATATCTATCTAAAGATCTCTACTCAAAATGAGATATCCAACTCCCAAAAGTTCAAAAGATTATAAAGCCTCACTAATATTTACTGAGACTTCTAAATCATGCAAGATATTCATGTCAAGTACTCATAGATCTAATATTGAAACTCATCGGTTAGAATTATGAATCAATATATCAAACAAGTTAAACCAAACGCGTTTTGGTAAAACAAGAATTAAAGCAAAGTACTTTGAATAGGGTTGGAAAAACTTTAACTTCAATTGTAATTAATCATCAAATAAAAGTATCCATTAACATACTTCCAAACCTGGAATCATAAGAAGTTTAGCCAGACATAGAAAAGAAATAATCCATAGACAAATTATTCATGTCCTGTCTAACTAATTGAAAATAACGATACTACGAATGAGTGAACTCGGGATGTTGACGATCTCTCGATCTATCTTCAATCCCGAAGGTGTGGTTGCGATCTTGATCGATCTCTCCAATTATCTAGTGGAAAATTGCTCTTTTTCTACTTTCTAGGGCAAAAATCAGCGTATCCTTGTTTGTGGTCGATCTGTCTCTATTTGTACTTCGTTCAGGTTGAAACCTAGTTCAAAACAGGTCATACTCTATTTTCCCGCTCAAGCGCACGCGGCGCGCCAGAGCACGCCCATCCGTGGCCGAGTGCCGCAGTAAACTTTCAAATCGTTGTAAGACGCACGGGCCGTGCGCTAGAGCAAGACCACCCCTACGTACGTAGTCGAACTTTGAGAAGTGATCTTGAGTAGGCACACGGGTCATGCTAGGGACGCACGCCCGCCGTGCGCACCGTCTTTGCTTGATATTAACTCGTTTTTCTGTCATTTCTCGCCGGTTCGTCTCGACTTCTTCCCTATTCAACTCCAAACTTCGTACATTACGTCAAGTATTGGCGGTTCTTTATCACAATGCATCCGAATTATTGCCAAAATGCTACAATTATCAATAAATTCCTACAAAACGAGCAAAACGTAATACCTTTTCCACAAAACAGGAATCAAGCCCTATTAACTCATGTAATGCATGCATAGAAACACATTCTAGCCAAAACTAAGCCCAAAATACATGCAAAATACATGTCAATCAGGATTGCATCAAATGTCATCATCTCCGTTATCATTGTACCTTGACCGTTGGAAGATTATTCCCGTGCCCAATCATTAGAATGATTGGTAGTATTCTTCTTGTATAAATAGGCCACTGTACCTGGTTATGAATTATATCAGAAATACAATCTTCTTCCTCTATATTAGCATCATGCAATTCTCTTGCTTTTAAAAATAATTCTATTTATCGCAATATTAATACTAAAAATTTAATTAGTCCCCGCACAGCGGTGCCAAATACTTGTTCGCCTTATTTTTTAGCTTTCCATGAAATTGTACGATACAGTTTATAGAATATGGTTAGCAAGGTCGAATCCACAGGGACTAATAAATTAATATACTAAGTACTGGATTATAATAGCCTTATTTTTATCTAGACGATCGAAAGTGAGTGAATTGGTTTTATAAACTAAAGCAGAAATTTATCCTAAGAGAAACAAAGCAAAGAGTTGATTAAAAGATCAAGTAAATGAATGGATTCCTGGGTTATGGTTTCAGTTATTATCCCTTTTTATTATCAGATTAATCAAACCAAAGTTAAACGTATTCTTCCCTATAGACCGATCACAAAAGTAATTTACCCTCTCTCTCGAGATACATGTAAAAGCGTTGATTGGAATATCTATGCTAGCATCTCTACTCAACATGAGATATCCAACTCCCAAAAGTTCAAAAGATTATAAAGCCTCACGAATATTTACTGAGACTTCTCAATCATGCAAGATATTCATGTCAAGTACTCATAGATCTAGTATTGAAACTCATCGGTTAGAATTATGAATCAAGATATCAAACAAGTTAAACCAAACGTGTATTGATAAAACAAGAATTAAAGCAAAGTACTTTGAATAGGGTTGGAAAAACTTTAACTTCAATTGTAATTGATCATCAAATAAAAGTATCCATTAACATACTCCCAAACCCGGAATCAAAAGAAGTTTAGCCAGGACATAGAAAAGAAATAATCCATAGACAAATTATTCATGTTCTTGTCTAACTAATTGAAAATAACGATACTACGGAATGAGTGAACTCGGGATGTTGACGATCTCTCGATCTATCTTCAATCCTCGAAGGTGTGGTTGCGGTCTTGATCGATCTCTCCAATTCTCCGGTGGAAAATTGCTCTTTTCTCGCTTGCTCTCTAGGGCAAAAATCAGCGTATCCTTGTTTGTGGCGCCAGTCTCTATTTGTACTTCGTTCGGGTCGAAAACCTAGTTCAAAACAGTCGACTGCTTTTTCTCGCACAAAGACGCCTGGGCCGTGCGCCAGAGCACGCCACCCTTGATCGGCCGAGTCCGAGAACTTTCAAATCGTTGTAAGACGCACGGTCGTGCACTAGAGCAAGACCAACCCGCATGTAGTCGAACTTTGAGAACTGATCTTGAGTAGGCGCATGGGTCGTGCTAGGGGACGCACCGCCCGCCGTCGCGCACTCGCTAAGCTTGATATCGCCTCGTTTTTATCGTTTCGCCCGCCGGTTCGTCGACTTCTTCCCGATTCAACTCCAAACTTCGTACATTACGTCAAATATTGGCGGTTTTTTATCGCAATGCTCAATTATTGCCAAAATACTACAATTATCAATAAATTCCTACAAAACGAGCAAAGCGTAATACATTTTCCACAAAACAGAATAAAGCCCTATTAACTCATGTAATGCATGCATAAACACATTCTAGCCAAAATTAAGCCCAAAATATATGCAAAATACATGCCAATCAGGATTGCAACAAGTGTCATCATCTCCTTTATCATTGTACCTTGACCGTTGGAAGATTATTTCAGCCAATCATTAGAATGATTGGTAGTATTCTTCTTGTATAAATAGCCACTGCACCTGGTTATGAATTATATCAGAAATACAATCTTCTTCCTCTATATTAGCATCATGCAATTCTCTTGCTTTTATATGTTTTCATTTTATTCAATTGGTATTCAAGAGAGGACCAATTTTCCAAACGACACATTTTTTAAATTTCCCAACTTTTCTTTTTTTTTTTAAAAAAAAAAACAAACTTCGTGACATTATTAAAGCAAGGCATCACCTGAGAGTAAAGCTGATAAACTGAGAACCGGCCCGGTCGACCTGACAAAAAGGCCAGGTTGGGCCTCAAATATGGAGGTTCGAAAATGATTGTACTTCTTTAGCCTAATCAAATGGTCCTAATGGCGTGATCGACTGAAGCGACTTGAAGCAAAATACATTATACGAGACAAAATTGGGCGCAAGAAATGAAAATATTGACCTGACGGAATCTCGGGCCATTTCGGCCTAGCCCGCATTTGCTCTCTCCGCCCAACCCGATCTAATTGTCAGGCATTACCTAATAGTGATGAGAAGTAGATTATAAACTTACCTATTAATTTCCATGAATGTTCGAGAAAAAAATCATAATATTATTCGTTTTTTTTAATTTATTTTTGAGAAAAATAAATTATGAACTCGTTTTCTAATATATTCGTTTTTTTTAATTTATTTTTGAGAAAAATTATTTATTTATTTTATTAGTTTTTAAAAATTATTCTATTTTAAAAAACTTGAACTAACCTAACACGGCCCGATAAATTCAACATAATGGAAATGGTAGCCTGAATACGACATGATAAAAATCTAATAGCTCGTGCACGACCCATTAAGCCCAATAAAATTTATTTGTTCATTATTATTTTTGGCTCATTTAAACAATTTAGAACATTTAGCTCGTTAAACCATTTACTAATATAGTATAATATTATTTTTTCTTCAAATACTTATCACCTATAAAGCTACTTAGGAAGTTAGAATTAGAAAAAAAAATATGTAAAAAATATATTATTTAAGTAATCGGGTTTAACATGCTTATCGGGTTAGCCCGATATAGACGATCGGCCCGCTAACACATGACATTAGTAGTCGTGTTTTCTATTCTAGTTGTCTTTCTAAAGTCATTCTAATTTTTTATAAATTTTGAGTAAAAATTTATCCGAAAAATGGTGTATGTATTTTCAAATTTATAAAGTAAAACATTCTATCAAGTTCATGTATTTTTAATAAAAAAATTATTCCTAAAAAACTAATTTTAAGAAAATAATAAAATAAATAAATAAAGTTTTCAAAAAATAATTAAAAAGATAAATAAATTAGAAAACAGAGTTGTAAATTTTTTTTTTAAAAAAAAGAGAAGAAACAGAGTTGTGAACTCTTTTTCTCCTCTTTTGGCGTTAACTAATTAAATAGATTTTAAAAATACTTTAGTTTAATAAATTAGCCCATAGCACATAGAACAAAAAAATGCATGACATGACTTTTACATGGAGTGATCATGTATGTATGCGGATGGAAAATAGTTGTAATCATTTCAAATGGGGTCATGATGGCAACTCAAATAAAATGATTAAAATTGTAGAGAGATAAATAGAGCACAACAGTACAACAGGACTGCGCAGCCACAGCCGCCATTTCATCTTCTGCCCCTTTTGTGATGATTAATGATAATCAATTATTTATTATTATTCGTCTTATAATTATTATTATTATTATTGCGAGTTCATCAGTCTACTGAAAGAGTCGAAGGGACATGGAAAAAGAACAGAGAGAGACTTTGCCAAAAGCTTCGATAAATATTAATAAATTACACTTTTAGCAAGTTGAAAAAGCTATAAACAAAATCCTATGGAATTATTTGTAAGTTTATGTTGCCACTGTATTTACTATTAAAACGAAGTACATATTAAATAATAAAATATATAATTGATTGCATCTCAGTTAATTAAATATTTATAATACACGTGTTGACATGGGATCAAATTTCGCCCATCTCCTCTGACCTTGTACTAACAAATTAAATAACAAATACTTTCTAAAATATATATATATAAAAAGTGAATTATTATAAGTGATGTGTGTGAACAAAATCAATCAAGATCTCCTATTCTATTTTATGTTTCATCTTATACCTCTATAAATTGTGTAAATGCTATGTGTACAAAAATGACATTATCTTGTACACGTGACATGTATTAATACCATTAAAATAGAAAATGAAATACAAAATGCAATAAAAGATCTCAATTGAAGCACCATAGGCGAAGAAACATCAAATAGAGAAAAACATTTAAAAATAAAAAATCATTTAAGACTGAATATAATTTTTTGCTATTTTCGTCCAAAGCAATTGAAGATCTAAGCTAAGATTTACTTAATTATATTTGGAATATAAATATCCAATAATTGTAGATTTACCAATTTCCAATTTTTTTTATTTTTTTCTCTTTAATTAATTATAGGGCCCCACCTAAAAATCAAGTATAAATAGAGCACTACCCTCTACTCCAATCTAAATCCTCCCTCACAAAAACTGTAATGATGAAACTTATTTCTCTAGCCTGAAATCTCTTTTCTTCCTTGAGATACTCTTTTGAATTCTCTAGGCCTTTTTAGCATTTCTTTTTCCCAAATTTCGATAAGATTTTATTTTTTTTCTGACTTCATAATCACGTTAATATAGGTCCTATAATTTATCCCCCCCACCCCCACCTATATAAACACCTCATTTGCAAGGCAAACCTACTTGCAGAAACAAAAACAAAACCCACCTTATATTTTCAAAATTTGGGCTGTGTTTTTATTTTTTAATAATTTGCTTAAACGGATAAAAATTTAAGTATGTATATTGACATAGGGGGAGAAATGGTGGCGGAGGGCGGCCTGGTGGCGGTGGTGGTGGTGCGAGAATACGACGCGAAAAAAGATTGCAGGGCTGTGGAGGAAGTTGAGAATAGGTGTGAGGTGGGGCCCAGTGGGAAACTCTCCTTGTACACCGACCTTTTGGGGGACCCAATTTGCAGGGTCCGCCATTCCCCTGCTTATCTCATGCTGGTAAATTAATTACCCAAAAAACAAAAAAAACAGAAAAATCATTTTTTCTTGTTTTCAAATTATTTATTCAGTTGGTTATATGTTTACAAGTTCTATTTCAGGTGGCGGAGATGGTGGTGGTGGGCGGCGGAGAGGATAAAGAGAGGAGAGAGATAGTGGGGATGATAAGGGGTTGCATAAAAACCGTTACGTGTGGGAAAAAACTCTCCAGAAATGGCAAAAACTGTTCCACTAAATTACAACCACCTGACCCAATCCCTGTCTACACTAAACTTGCCTATATCTTAGGCCTCCGTGTTTCTCCTTCTCATAGGTAATTCAATTTCTCCACTTTTTTTTTTCCTTGCATTGAACAATGTTTTTTCTTATTTTAGTAAATATGCTTCAAAAATGATCATTTCTTTTCCAAAAATGGATTTTACAGGACACCCTTTTCCCACTAGGTATTAATTATCAATATCCTAGAAAATACTATGAGCTAGTCGGACGGAAGGCTAAGAGAACTTGATTTGATTGGTGTTGGGTGGGACCTGAATGAAATTAGGTGAAATTCAATTGAAAAAGAACCTATATGTAAACAAGGGAAAATTAGCCTCTAGGCGCCAAATCAAGGTTAGACGAGAATTTTTAGAATACTAATTTTACATGACACCATTTTTCCACTAAACACCTAATTATCAGTGTTCTGAAAGTACTAGGCGTTACGGTACCCGGATTAGGCCTAGATGGAATCTGAGAAAGGTTAGATGAAGTCGAATCGAAAAAACATAAGCAAATAATAGGAGTCTAGCAACTAGCAGGATAAATTGAGATTTTTGGAACAGTGCAAATTTAATTTTTTTAATTGTTTGTTTCTTAAATAAGTAATTACTTTCTCATTATTTTATTTTGACGTTTTGCAGGAGAATGGGAATTGGGTTGAAGCTAGTGCGCAGAATGGAAGAATGGTTCGGAGAAAATGGCGCCGAATATTCTTACATGGCCACCGAAAACGACAACCAAGCTTCCGTTAAACTCTTCACTCAGAAATGCGGCTACTCCAAGTTCCGTACGCCGGGGATTCTAGTCCAGCCCGTGTTCGCCCACCGTGTCGCGATCGGAAAACGGGCCACGATCGTCAAGCTCAGCCCCGCCGACGCGGAGGTCCTCTACCGCCGCCGCTTCTCCACCACTGAGTTCTTCCCCCGCGACATCGACGCCGTTCTGACCAATAAATTAAGTCTGGGAACTTTTCTCGCCGTGCCGAGGGGGTCGTACGACGCCGTCTCGTGGCCGGGCGCCGCCGGGTTCCTGGCGGCTCTGCCCGAGTCGTGGGCGGTGCTCAGCGTTTGGAACTGCAAGGACGTTTTCCGGCTGGAGGTCCGCGGCGCGTCGCGGGTGAGGAAAGCGCTGGCTAAGACGACGCGCGTGGTGGACCGAGTTTTTCCGTGGCTCCGTTTTCCTTCTGTACCCGAGGTTTTCAGGCCGTTTGGGTTTCATTTCTTGTATGGGCTTGGAGGGGAAGGCCCAAATGCGGGGAAGTACGTCAAGGCGTTATGTGGGCTGGCCCATAATTTGGCTAGGGAGAATGGTTGTGGGGTGGTGGCGACGGAGGTGGCGAGCCGGGAGCCGCTCAGGTTAGGGATTCCACATTGGAAGAGTCTATCGTGCGCGGAGGATTTATGGTGCATTAAGCGGCTAGGGGAAGACTACAGTGACGGGTCTGTAGGTGACTGGACTAAGTCACCCCTGGTCTGTCCATTTTTGTTGATCCCAGAGAGTTCTAACTTTTAGTGTGTTGTTCTTTAGGCTCGAAAAGAATCTAATTTTGCGTTTTAAAAAGAAGAAGGCAAAAGTCCTTTTGTTTTTGTGTTTTTTTGTTGCTTAGGGGTTAAATTTATGAATATTATGAGGTGGGGGGATAAAGTAGTGGAGAGGAATAGAATGGAAAAATTTAGAAGATATGAATCGATCGCCTTTTGGTTTTATTTTTGTAAAAGGGAATATCCCTCTCCTTTTTGTAAATTAAATGTTGTTTGTTTTTACAAGATCCTCTTTCAGCCAAACAGAGCAGTATGCACCTTTTTCCTCAGATATTCTAAAGTGCGATAAATTGAGAGTATACCATATAAGATAAGAGCCCAGCAGTGAAATATATGTAAACATCTTGGATAAGTTAGGGCACTTCAGATTTTATATTTTGATTCGAATTTCGTTTCGTTTTCTATTTGGGGAGTGTTTGCAATCATTATTAAACAAAAGTGTTTTTCAGCTTTAGGCTGGGAAAAAAAATTATTGTTTAGTGTTTGCGGATACCAACTTATAATCAGAATCTAAAAATAATGAGATAGGTGTTTTAAATTTTAAATTTATGATTTTATTTTTGATTGGACAAACACTTTCATAACTTTTCACTAGACATTATCAATTTCTAATTTTCAACTACTTTTACTTCTGTTAAAAATAAATTATTTTTTCTAAAATCAAAAGTTTTTGCAAACACCCTCCTTTAATATGTATTTTACCATATAAAATATCACTAGCAACATACACACTCAGCACACGGGGCATAGCTGAGTGGCAAGAGGGCTAGACAAACCCGTGTTGTCCTTCAGCCACGTGTGGGTTTGACTCTTGGCTGAAGCAACTTCGTCACGCTTCAATCTGGGTCGATCTTTTAGAGGACAATTGGGTCTTGGTTCCATCCTAAATGTCCTGGCACATCTCGTAATTCACCTCTAATTTGGCCTCTAGTGCTTCTAGGTTAGGATTAGTCGGTGTTGGGCATACTCGATATATGGGTTATAAACTGGAAAAAAAAACCATACATACCCTGAAAAAGATGAGTGCAGATATGCAATGTTTGTTAGTGATTTGTTATATTTGGGCTAGTGACGAGAATAGGAGAAACCAGGGGCGCTGAGTTTGTGAAGGCAGTTTATTGTTTATGGATCGGACAAAAGGGAGTTTCCAAATGTGGGGGGCCCAGAAGTTGCATGGACCAGGGTATGTACCATGATGATGCTTGGTGTTTTTCGTTTGATTTTATGTGTTAGATTGAAAATGGGTTTGATGAATTCTTGGATATAAATCGAACTTTTTAAATAATTTTTCCTTTTTTTTTTGTCTGGAAAATTGGAAATGCACCATAGAAATAGTATTTTTGGCCAGGTTCGATTTGGTTACACTTAAATCAGACACAGAGGTTATACATGATACATCTATCATATAATTGGTTGATACTACTTGGTTACATGCTTAGGATGGATTTGAACAAAAACTCATGCATGAATATATTTATGATACCATTTATTTAGCTAAAATTGAGGGGAAAAATAATTTGGCTCACAATCACACAATTATGCCATGTATTCGTGTTCATAAACTATCAGGGTCCATTTTGATGGAGCAATTTGAAATTTTAATGGCTTTCAAATCAATGGATTTTAAACTCCTTGGATTTGAAATTCACTTTTTGTTTGAATGATGTGGTTCGCCAAAGGATTTCAAATCCATCGTAAATTTTGATAAAAATTTAAAAGTTCTGTTCATTTTCTTAATTGACATTTAATAAATTAAAATAAAAGATATAATCTTATTATTTTATAAATAATTATAAATTTGTACACTAATAAAAATATGAAATATATAACTTTTATTATGTGTGAATAAATATGTGAAGATAGTGCGGTGTGAATATGTGAAAGAGAGTATGTGTGAGCGTGTGTAGTGTGTGTAGTTTGTTTAGTGTGTGTAAATATGTGCAGTGTGAGTGTGTATGTAAATGTGTGCAATGTGTGTGCGGTGTGCGTGTGTGTGTAAATATGTACAATTTGTGTTAGTGTGAGTAAATGTGTGTAGTGTGTGTGTGCAGTGTGCGTGTATGTGTAAATGTGTGCAATGTGTGTTAGTGTGCGTAAATGTGTGTAGTGTGTGTAAGTGTATGTAATTATGAGCAGTGTGTGTAAGTGTGTGTGGATATATACAGTGTGTGTGCAATGTATGTTAGTGTGTGTAGACTAGTGTGTGTGCGATGCGTGTTAGTGTAAATGTGTGTGCAATGTGTGTAGGTGTGTGTAAATGTGTATAGTGTGTGTCCAGTGTGTGTAAATTGCAAGTGAACATAAAGGGAGAAAAATGGATTTCAAATGACTAGGTTTTAGGAGGAATTTAAAATCCTTTGAAAATGAACTAAAAGCTAAAGATGGTTTTGAAATTCATTGATTTGGATTTATATGTCAAACAAGGGTGTGAATTTAGCTAAGAATTTCATATCCCTCATCTAGAATTCCCTCCCAAATCACCCCATACAAATACACCCTGAGAGTATTTGTAAACACTTCTACTTTTAGATGAAGTGATTTATTATCGGGGAAGTGACAAGTAGTTGAGAATCGTAAGTTGTTAGTGTTTGCAAATATATAGAAGTTTGAAATTGATTAAGTTAATAGAAGAGCTTGCCAGAAAAGTTGTAAAAATATTTTATTTATGTGTAGAATTCAAATCAGAATTAAAATCACAAATCTAAAACACACATCTCCCTCTGTTCTTAGATTTATTAAATGAACAGAACCAAAAATGATATTTGCAAACACCAAAAGAATAATCTTTTTATTAAAATTTGAGATTCATTTTTTTAGTGTTTTGTTCGCCAAAAATATTTGGTTCATGCAACTGCAAGCGTACAGTGTAGTTTATAGGATAATGGCAAGCAAGGTTGTATTCCTCATGGATTTAATCATGAAACACTTAGGCTATAATAACATCGTATTCTAATTTTATTGAAGCGACCGAATATGGATTATTTAAAACTCGAAAATAAAAGAAATAAAATAAAAATAAATTTGTGAGCCCCACAAGTCTTTTCAACATCTTTAGGAGCAACCTTAGGCACATAATCTTAACATGTTTCTTCAATATTAAATGCAATTAAAGTTTTAAAAACCATTTTATGCAATTCTATGGGTTCAATTCCTAAAATAGTTTATTGTGCACATAAACAGTAGATTAATAATAATTGAGGTCTCCCGATCGCTCACAACTATTATTAAATCCCAAAAGATTTTGAAGTGAAGTACTACCCACAAATAGAAGTAGTCTCCCGATAATTACTTTATTTATGTCTGAATTCAATTTTCGTTTTGCTAGAACTCACCTCCCAGATTATGGACTAGAAGTATGACATGTAAATTATTGATCATATAAAAAGCAATTAAGAATAAGCACTCGAATTTATAAAATAGAAAGCATGAATTAATTAAGAAAATAAATAATCATATATAATATAAATCAACAGTTTCGATTATGCCCCTAAGATCCGAAAAATATGCCAAATATTGATTACAAACTCATAGACAAATCCGAATAAATATTATGACATCATATAAGCACATACAAGAGTTCTTAAACATAGAAAGAAAATCCCTTATTGTCAGGATGGATTCCCCTTCCAAGCCCCCGAAGCTCTTGTGCTCCCTAGATGCGAAAGCCTTATGGTGTTCTTCGCGACCTAGCCTTCTTTGCTCAGAGGATCCTCGATCCTTAGTTCCTGTGTTATTTGATGTGTTTTTGCTATATGGAATGATGATTTTTCGTGCAAGACTTGGTCCCCTTTTATAGATGCTTGGAGAAATCACTTGTAGAGTTGGAATGGGAAGCAAACTCTGAGCTTGCAATAAGGTATTTTTCATTTATATGTCAAACAATGATGTGAATTTAGCCAAGAATTTCAAATCCCTCATCCAGAATTTCCTCCCAAATCACCCCATACAAATGCATCCTGGGAATATTTGCAAAAACTTCTACTTTTAGATGAAGTGATTTATTATCGGGGAAGTGACAAGTAGTTGAGAATCGTAAGTTGTTAGTGTTTGCAAATATATAGAAGTTTGAAATTGATTAAGTTAGTAGAAGAGCTTGCCAGAAAAGTTGTAAAAGTATTTTATTTATGTGTAGAATTCAAATCAGAATTAAAATCACAAATCTAAAACACACCTCTCCCACTGTTCTTAGATTTATTAAAAGAACAGAAGCAAAAATGATATTTGCAAACGCCAAAAGAATAATATTTTTTGTTAAAAATTGAGATTCATTTTTTTAGTGTTTTGTTCGCCAAAATATTTGATTCATACAACTGCAAGTGTACAATGAAGTCTATATGATAATGGCAAGCAAGGTCGTATTCGTCATGGATTTAATCTCGAAACACTTAGGCTATATACATAGTATTCCAATTTTATTGAAGTGGTCGAATATGGAGTATTTAAAAAATCAAAAATAAAAGAAATAAAATAAAAATAATTTTGTGAACCCCACAAGTCTTTTCAACATCTTTAGGAGCAACCTTAGACAAATAATCTTAACATGTTTCTTCAATATTAAATGTAATTAAAGTTTTAAAACCAATTCATGCAATTCTACGGATTCAATTCCTAAAATAGTTTATTGTGCACATAAACAGTAGATTAATAATAATTGAGGTCTTCCGATCGCTCACAACTATTATTAACTCCCAAAAGATCTTTGAATTGAAGTACTACCCACAAATAGATGTAGTCTCCCTATAATTACTCTATTTATGTCTGAATTCAATTGTTTACTAGAACTCACCTCCCGGATTATGGACTAGAAGTATGACATGCAAATTATTGATCAGATAAAAAACAATTAAGAATAAGCACTGGAATTCATAAAATAGAAAGCATGAATTAATTAAGAAAATAAATAATCATATATAACATAAATTAACAGTTTCGATTATGCCCCTAAGATCCGAAAAATATGCCAAACATTTATTACAAACTCATAGACAAATCCGAATAAATATTATGACATCATATAAGCACAGACAAGAGTTCTTAAACATAGAAAGAAAATCCCTTATTGTCAGGATGGATTCCCCTTCAAAGCCCTCGAAGCTCTTGTGCTCCCTAGATGCGAAAGCCTTATGGTGTTCTTCGCGATCTAGCCTTCTTTGCTCAGAGGATCCTCGATCCTTCGTTCCTGTATTATTTGATGTGTTTTTGCTATATGGAATGATAATTTTTCGTGCAAGACTTGATCCCCTTATATAGATGCTTGGAGAAATCACTTGTAGAGTTGGAATGGGAAGCAAACTCTGAAAAACGCGTTGAAACAGACTCCCACACGGTCAGGCCGTGTGGGACCACACGTGCATGTAGTTTAACTTCAGCCCTCTGTCGCATGGTCGTGTGGTTTGACATGGGCAGGTTGTGCGGTGGCTTCCCAGTTCCACACGGCCATGTGACTTCACATGGTCTGGCCGTGTAGACATGCTCCGTCTCCTGTTTTCTTTCCTTCTTCACACCACCGTGTGATTTTGACACCGGCACTCCACACCACCGTGTGATTTTCACACCGACAATCCACACGATCGTGTGACACCACACGGTCCGGCTATGTGAAGTGTTTTTTTTTACTTTTTCTGTCGTTTTGATCTTCCTTTGCATTCGGCAATCTTATCCGGGCATCCCAACTGACATTTCTTCATTTTAAGCTTTGTTTCCTTCAAGAATTATAAGAATATGCAATATCATGCCCTTTGAGGGAAATCAAGTAAAAATATAGTAAATATGCGTACAAATGCATCAATTATATATCATTTTAAGCCCCCAAAATACACGTATATTTTACACACATCAAAATCTCCCAACTTAAAGCATTGCTCGTCCTCGAGCAAATTTAGAAAAACAATATAAGGGATAAAAACGAAAGAACACTCAGGAACACTATAAACATTGAATAGCACTCGACTACATACTTAAGGAAACCATGTAACTCATCATCAAGAAATCGTTATTCATAAACTCGACATCATTAATACTCTTTCAGGTACGTGACATCGCGACTCACAAGTAAATAGTGTATCACTCTACTCTCAGTAGTATATGGTAAGTGTTTACGCTCAAATTCAATTTAGTGAAAGTAGAACTACCATAGGCTTCAAATCGTCTAACATCTCGACCACTTTTGTGTGTACAATCTAAGAATCAAAAAGGACTTTTTATTTGGTTGTAATGTAGGTTCTTTGGTAAGGGTAGGGAAATTTGTATTTAAGTGACATGACTTGAGCAATTAGAATTTAAGCATACAGACTTGCAATTCACCAACCCAAATTCAACATAATATCAGTTTTCTTTTTCAGCTAAATTCCACCCTTATTTCTTTTTTTTTTTCATTCTTAAGCCTTTTTTAGCCTCAAGCTCTAATTTTTTCACAATTTTCATAAATTTTCTTTTGCTTTGCTCGATTTTTCTCTTCTTTTTGTTGATGTTTTTTTTTTCGAGCTTCATATTATTTTTCGTTTACCAGATACTGATCATCCCTCTTTATTTTGTCAATTTCTCTCTTTTTTTCATAAATTTTCACCACACCTCCCCCAAACTTATTCATTTTCTATAAGCTCAAGAATTTATAAGGACAAAATCATTTTGCAATTTTAAAGATCAATGTGGCTAAGAATAAAAGGTTTGGCTCAAAATTGGCTAACTATGGAATCATGAGTTCATAGGTAGGCTGTTTAGGCTAAGTAGGTTAAACAAAAATAGCCTTAGATAATTTTCAAAAATTGCACACACACATGGCTTCAATGAAAATACCAGAGCAAGTTCTAGAGTTCTATCAATCATAAATGACACACTCAAGAAACAATAAGTCTGCATAATGTAAAGCACTTTAAGGCACTAAAACTCACAGGCTTATTATTCGCAATGCTTAAATACTCAATTTTCTTAACACATGCCAAGAAAATAAATAACTTTCCTCCCAAGAATTTATCACATTATTCCCTTAAGTATGTTATCATATGCCATAAAATATTCATAGTAAAATCATAGGAAGCTGGGCATATGAACTGAATTAAAACCACACACAAAAGCAGTTAAACGTGCTAAAACAAAAATAAACAAAAATTAACATAAAAAATCATTTTTTTCGAAAATTAAAATGCAAGTGCTTCTACATGCAGTCCTAAATGCATTTGCAAAATGCAACAGTACTAGATTACACATTCTTGACAAACCCCCCAAACTTAAAATATACTTCGTCCTAATCATATGAGGAAATTATCAAAAGAAAGTGGAATGTGTAATAAGTACTTACAGAGATAACTGTGGTGGTGGTGGAGGTGGATGGTAGTGGCCTTGTGCGATATGCCACTGGTCCATACGAGACATCATCTCGTACATTTGATGTTGTTGAGGGTGATGGCATCAAAACACTGTAAATATTCCTGGTGATACTCATCAGCGGTGGTTGTTAACTGATATGTGTCATCTATCAATTTTCCCACATCAGCTTCTACCCTTTCGAGCCTTTCAATTATAGTCAATGGCCGGTTACCCCATTGGCGAGAGGATTCCTAGATCCTCTCATTTGCTCATCCCGCTGTTCGCCTATTTTTATAGCTTCACCGCAAGTGTACGGATCGTTTATAGAATAGGGTTTGCAAGGTCGAATCCACGGGGATTAATAAATTAATGTACTAAGTATTGGATTATAATAGTCCTATTTTTATCTAAACTATCGAAATTTGAAGGTTTGGTTTTATTACTACTAAGGTAGAAATTAATCCTAAAATAACAAAGCAAAGAGCGATTAAAAGATCAAGTATGAATGGATGGATTCCTGGGTTATGGTTTCAATTAATATCCCACTTTTATGCTTAGGTTAAGCAAACCAAGGTTAAACATATTCTTCTCTATAGACCAATCTCCAAAGTAATTTACCCTCTCTCTCGAGATGTATGTAAAGCGTTGATTGGAATATCTATGTTAGCATCTCTACTCAACATGAGATATCCAACTCCCAAAAGTTCAAAAGATTAAAAGATCTCACAAATATTCACAGACTTCTCAATCATGCAATCTATTTGTGTCAAGTACTCAAGATCTAGTATTGAAACTCATCGGTTAGAATTATGAATCAATACATCAAACAAGTTTAGATCAAAGGCCTTTTGATAAAACAAGAATTAAAGCAAAGTACTTGAATAGAGAAAGAAAACATTAACTTCAATTATCCTTAATCATCACATAAAAGTGTTTATTAATCTACTCCCAAACCCGGAAATCACAAGAGTTTTAGCCAGACATTGAAAATAAACAATTCATAGACAAATTATCCATAATCAAAATCTAACTAATTGAAATACGATACGATGGAATGAGTGACTGGGGATGACGACGATCTCTCGATCTATCTTCAATCCTCGAAGGTGTGGTTGCGATCTTGATCAATCTCTCAAGTATCCGGTGGAAATCGCTTTTTCTCTGGTTTTTAGGAAAAATCAGCGTGTTCCTGTTTGTGGCCGCCCGGTCTATTTGTACTTCATTCGAGTCGAAACCTAGTTGAAATTGGATAAACTGTTTTTCCCGAAGAAGACACGGCCAGTGCGTCTCTTTGGCACGCCTTGACCCCCGTCCGGGTGCCGAACAATTTGTAATCTTTCTTCGAGAGGGGCACGGGCGTGCAATAATATGGCACGGGCGCCCGTGCCCTAGGTCGCACCTTGAGTCATCCTGTTTGTTGAGCACGGCACACGGAATTTGTCTTAGAGAGCACGCCCCGCCCGTGCTCACCGGGAACAATATGCCCATAGACTATTTTTTCCGTTTCTCGCCCGGTTCGTCAACTTCTTCTCGACTCGACTCCAAACTTTGTCACTTGTGTCAAGTATTGGCGGTTGCAATGCTCGAATTGTTGCCACTATGCCATAAATATAGATAAATTCCTACAAAACGAGCAAAGCGTAATCCAATTCCACAAAACAAGAATACTACCCAATTTACTTGTATAACGCATGCATATTCCCACATTCTAGCCAATATTAAGCCCAAAATACATGCAAAATACTATCAATCAAACCCCAAACTTAAACTGATGTGGTCGGCCAACACTTTATAAACAAGACAACACAAATGGGGTAAAGAGCAACTTAAGAACACCGCATCACAATTCATGTCATCTATCCATGACATCAAGCACAAACCAACCAAGTTTCAAATAGCTAACACGGAGCACAAGTCTATTAAAATCATGGTAAAACACTTCAAATCACGCCGCTCGGGGATAAAGTGTATACTCTACTCACTAGAATAATAAGGGACGTGTATTCGCTCAAATCATATCAATGTTGAAGAATTACCATGTGCTTGCAAATCGTCTCACATCTCCGCCACTCGTTTGTATGCAATTCACAAATCGAAAGGACTTTGTTTATGGTTGTAATGAAGGCTCTTTGGTTAAGGTAGGGAAATATGGATTAAGTGACTCAACTTAAGCGTATAGATTGGTAAGCATATCGTTTTTCTCAAACAGTTATTATAATACCAACCAATTATGTACTCCCAATCGCCTTATATTTTATCACCTCTCTATTTCTCCTTCTTTTTTTTCATACACATCAATCTCTTTCGCCTACATCACAATTTCCAGCCTTTATTTCTAGTACATGCCGACTCACTTTTTTTTTTTTTCACGTTTTTTTTCGATTTGTTTTGTGAGTATCCTCATTTTTCTCCTTTTCTTCTTTTATTCCCAATCACCAATCATACAAACTATTTTCTAATTTCTTGATATCCCTTCATTCAATCATTTATTCTATCCTTTACTCAATGCTATACGCTCAAGTTTAGGATAAAGATATATCAATTTAAGTTCTAAGGCTTGAAATGTGGCTATCAAAAAATCAGGCAATAGGCTCAAGTTGGCTAACTAGGGACATCAAATATCATAAGGTAGGCAAAAGGCTTGAAAGGCTTAACAAAAACGGCCTAAAATCATTTTCATGAATGCATACAACATGTGGCTTTGACGGAGATACCGGAGCAAGTTCTAGAATTTAAATCAACATGAATGACACAATAATCGCAAACAAGATCGCATATGATGAAAGCAAGAAAGTGCTCAAAAGCTCACAGGCTTGTAAGTGCATAATTCAAAGCATTTTAACCATGATCCCCATAAGCATATGCTCCATATTAATTATTCTCAACCCGATCAATTCACACTCAACCTCCAATTCAAAACAACACGAACTAATCCGCAAATGCTCCCAAGATCAAGATCTCAATCAAAACACAACAAACACACAATAGCGGTCAACTCACTCCCTAACTACTAGAAAGCCATAAACATGCTAAAGCGATAAACATGCTAAAATCATACAAAAAAATTAACTGAAAAACATCTAATGCAATGCAACCTATATGCTCTACATGCAACTAAATGAATGCAAACGCCACACCCATCAAAAAAAAATATACTACCTCTCCCCAAACTTGAATGAAATTATAGCTTATGCAAGAGAAGGTAGAATTTCAATGAAAAGTGTGGAAAGGACTGGATCATTTGTGGGGGTGGCGGCGGGTAGTGGCCCCGGGAGATATGCCAATTCTCGATTCGTAGCATCGCTTGCAATATCTCCGACTCATTTGCTCGTGTGCTTGGTTCCACAAGCTCGCATATGGTACCTTTGATCTTGGACTTCTTGGTAAGCACGGAAATCACTCATATTGTCGCAAGCTTTCCTCAAATGCATGTAACCTGTCGTGATCATATCGCCCCCACGTTCCTCGCCTTGCGCGAGAGCTCTCGGAATATCGGCCGTCCCTGTGGGCCGTTCGATCGAAGCTTCCCTGTTGGAAGCCTTGCTCAAACCCCTCTCCTCGTCTATCATACTCTTGTGCCTCCATGACCAAGTCTTCTTCATTCGGCAACCCGCTATCCTTCGCCTCTTTCGCGCCGCCAAACCCCGCATGACTCGATATGCTCCTGAGTATCTGGCTTGATTGATTTGGTTATCAATTCTTGTTGTGGGCTGCGGGTTAGGAAGGGGAAACGAAGACCCGACTTTTTGTTGAAAACAGAGGATATTCTCCTCATTACATCGATGATCTTCATGGTGAGAAGGCGCTCATGTTAATGCTTGGTTCGCTAATGGTTCCATGCGCTTATGTCAACCCCAAAATATTGTGCGATTGGGGTTATCATTCCCCCAATTAGTATTTTCCCGCTTCATGTTGTTGTACGTGAGACGGCGTGTTCCACAAAGTATGCCGCCATGTTATAAGGGGTGCGATTGAGCATACACCAAAGTAGGTATGGCTCTTTCGCTTGCATACCCCATTGTTGTAGGGGCGAACAGAATGGGCGTTCTTTTGAATGTAACGGAATATGGGGTTTATGGAGTGAGGAGGCCTTGGAGGTGCGTGTT
The DNA here is from genome assembly GCA_016081115.2 of Rehmannia glutinosa. Taxonomy (NCBI): domain Eukaryota; kingdom Viridiplantae; phylum Streptophyta; class Magnoliopsida; order Lamiales; family Orobanchaceae; genus Rehmannia; species Rehmannia glutinosa. Next base: position 27,482 of record JABTTQ020003454.1, read on the forward strand.
GCGTATTGCATGAGCCCGTGTCGGGAGTTTGATCCAACAATCGCGTAAAGCATGCGAGTCGTAATTTGTAGCCGTTTCGGTATGGGGCGTCCGATGGTACCCCAAAAATTTGATTAAGTTCGCAATAGTGACGGTTCTCCATTCGTTGCCCAACTTGAATCGATTTCGAGTGCTCACTCGTGGTCGTGTTGCCGTGACACTCGAACGATTAAGGCTTAAGAACTCTAGTGCGAGTGTCTTGTAGGTTGGCCACACGCTTGCATAAATGCGGTCCATCCAACTCGATCAAACATTTGCCACACCTCCTCGTATCCCGAGAGCTCGGGTACATTCATCGCTTCGGTATAGCGTGTAGGTGCGAATGAACGATGGATGAGCCGGTTCCATTTATCCAAGATTTCATTTTCATCAATAGTGAGCCCGCAGCCTGGGGTTTTGTCCGGTGTGGTGGCGCTCGAGCGGCGCGCGCTCCCCAACCTCGTCTTCCTCGGTTCGGCCGTGGTTTAGCCATGTTTCAATTTAGTACCTGGCAAAACAATCGTGAGAATCCATACTTGCCAAGTAAAAACAAACAATGAATTAATACAACATTTTCACTAGAAGTATAGTAGCTCATCATCAACAATTTGATCCATAATCAAGCGTTCAATTCACATACCAATATAATTGCCGAGAATCCTAGCCCCTAACTTCATAAACAATCTAACACAAGTATAATCCATCAAGCAATCAACTAAATTCATCACAATTCAACAACCCACCAAGTGTTCGATAAAAAGCCCCATAGAAAATTCCAATTAAAAATATGGCTAAAGTATCACACAAGCATTATATATCAACCCTAGTTCATAACTCTCAAGAAATTTGACATAAAATTTTCAATTCATACCTTAATTTTCGAGAATTAGAAGAGAGTTCGATTGTTGAAACCCTAGGTGCTATCTATCCCAAATCCTTGCTTCCAAGCAAATTCACACGTGTAATTCGTGTTTAGAGTAGTGTGGGAGGTGAGTAGTGATGATATCTAGAAGAAATTTTCGAAAAATTGGAGGGGGTTTTCTTGTTCGTCCGTGCGTGAAGGGGGGAGACTTTGTGAAGAAAATAAGGCCCGCCCGCCTTCGGTTTAAAGCCAGATGAGCACGAGCATGAGCAGGCGTGCTCATTCGCACGGGCGTGCTCATTCTAAGACGGGCGTGCTCATTCGGCACGGCCGCCCGTGCTAGGGGCCGAAAGATTGCTCCCTCAAAATCCTCGAAGGCGCACGGGCCGTGCCAAAAGGCACGGTGGCCGTCTTAGGGCCCGAACTTTTGAGCTTCAATTGGCACTGAATTGGCACGGGTTACCCGTCTTTGGGTTCCGAACCATGTGTTCGAGTTTTTCCCCTTTTTTTGTGAAAGCAATAAAATCCTAACTTAGAAAAGGGAAAGGAAACAAATTAAGAAACATGGGAAGAAATAAAACAACAAAACCATTGGGTTGCCTCCCAACAAGCGCTAAATTTAACGTCATAGCTTGACGCCTTTGTTTAGTTGATCATGGCTCTAGCAATGTGAGGCGTGTCACTTCCTCCTTTTGCTCCGGCTCAAGTAATGCTTGATTCTCGTGCCATTCACCATGAATGTCTCCCCATCTCGGCTCAATAGCTCCACTATTCCCGGAGGATTTAACACTTTCTTTATCACAAACGGCCTAGGCCATCTAGACTTAAGCTTTCCCGGAAAGAGTTTAAGACGTGAGTTAAACAAAAGGACTTGTTCACCCGGTAAAAAACTCCCTCTTCTTTATCATTCAATCGTGCCATCATTTGGTTCGCTCCTTGTAAATCCAGGAATTTTCATAAAGCTTCATCCCTAATTCCTCCATCTCATTCAGTCAAGAGCCTCTTTTCACCCGGCCGCTTGGAAGTCAAAATTCAACTTCTTTACTGACCCAAAACGCCTTATGCTTTAATTCGACGGGCAAGTGACACGATTTCCGAAGACTAATCGATACGATGATGTGCCCAAGCGGTGTCTTGTATGCGCCCGATATGCCCATAGTGCGTCATCTAGCTTCATGGCCCAATCTTTGCGATTTATGTTCATGTTTTCTCTAAAATCGCTTAATCTCACGATTGGCTACTCTCTCGCTTGTCCGCTTGCTTGCGGATGGTATGCTAATGCCACCTTGTACTTAACCCCGTACTTCGCAAGTAGAGTGCTCATTAATTTATTCACAAAGTGTGACCCCCGTCGCTAATCAAAGCTCTCGGGGTTCCAAACCGAGTGAATATATTTTTCTTCAGGAATTTGAGCACTACTCGCGCATCATTGGTCCGAGTCGGAATAGCTTCAACTCATCGAGATACGTATTCCACCGCAAGTAGAATGTATTGATAGCCCGACGAAGATGGGAAGGGGCCCGTGAAGTCGATCCCCACACATCGAAGAGTTCAACTTCCATCACATTGGTCATTGGCATCTCATGTCGTCTCGAGATGTTTCCCATCCGCCGGCACCTATCACAACTTTGTACGAATAGATAGCAATCGTTAGATAATGTAGGCCAAGATAATCCACTTTGTAATACCTTAGCCGCGGCGTCACGGACAAAATGTCCTCCGGAAGGTGAAGAATGGCACCTTTCTTTGTAGAACTCCCTCCCACTCTTCTTGAGGTACACATCGTCGAATGATGGTGTCGGCGCACCTCTTAAAGAGCGGGGATCGCCCCACATGTAAAACTTGGCATCATGGAGGAACTTCTTCTTTTGATAGGATGATAAATCCGGAGGCAAAACCCCGCAACCAAATAATTAACAAAATCGGCATACCATGGGAATTTAGCTTGTAGCATCGAAGTTGCTCATCGGGAATTCCTCCTTAATTGCCTCAGTGATTTCTTTCTCCTCCTCCTTCTTGTATTCTACCGGACAAGTGATCGGCTACTACATTCTCGCACCCTTTCTATCCCGAATCTCCACATCGAATTCTTGTAGTAAGAGGATCCACCGAATCGTCTCGGTTTGGCATCCTTCTTGTCAAACAGATATTTAATTGCCGCATGGTCGGTGTGGACGATCGTCTTAGTCCCAATCAAGTAAGATCGAAACTTGTCGAATGCAAACACGATTGCTAGCATTTCCTTCTCGGTGGTAGTGTAGTTTTCTTGGGCCTTTGTCTAAGGTTCCCGCTCGCGTAGTAGATGGCTCAACATCTTGTCTCGTTTCGACCCAAAAAAACAGCCCCAACCGCAAAGTCGGCATCACACATTAGTTCGAAGCGGTGACTCCAATCAGGAACTACTAGAATGGGTCTGTCACTAAAGCCTTCTTCGAATTTCAAAAGCCTCGCAAACAATCATTGGAAAAATTGAAAGCATTATCTTTTTCTAATAATCGACTTAAAGGTTTAGTGATTTTAGAAAAGTCATGGATAAACCTTCTCGTAGAATCCGGCGTGTCTAAGAAACTTGAATGGCTTTCTCGTTTGTTGGAGGTGGGAGTTCTTGGTCTTCCGGGGCATGTAAAGGTCGTCTTCTCTTGGTCTTCCGGGCAATCATGATCTCATTATACCCGGAATAACCATCGAGAAAACAATAATAATCATATCCCGCCAAACGATCAAGCATCATATCAATAAAGGGGAGGGAAAGTGATCTTTGCGAGTAGCATCATTCAACTTCCTATAATCAATACAAATTCTCCATCCAAGCATTACTCTAGTCGCTATAAGCTCATCACTCGCTTTCTTACTACCGTCATCCCCTTTCTTCTGGCACCACTTGTACCGGACTTACCCAAGAGCTATCGGAAATAGCATAAATAATTCCAAAGATTTAACCATTTTAAAACTTCTTTTCTAACGACTTCTTGCATTATAGGGTTTAATCTTCTTTGATTTTGCACCGAAGGTTTGTAGACATCTTCCATTCTAATTTTATGCATCACAATCGATGGACTAATGCCTTTCAAATCGAAATTGACCAACCTATCGCCGACTTATGTTTTCGTAACACCCTAAGCAATTTATCGAGTTGAATGAAGTTAAAAGTGATGATACGACACGGACTCGTGTTATTCGCTCCAAGGAATGCATATTTGAGATGCTCGGGCAAGGGTTTGAGTTAAAGGTTCGATTTGGCCTCTTCGGAATGGAGCACGGGCCGTGCCATCTTGACCTCCTTCACCTTCCCTTCGACCTTAGGCATAATGGCGCCCGTGCCATTTGGCACGGGCCGTGCCGCTCGTCGTTTTCTTCAATTTTTTCGTCGGCCATACGCACGACTGGGCGTGTTTCGAGGGCACGGGTCGCGTGCGTCCCTCGTAGAACCGATTCTCGTGACGTTTTTCGGCGTGTGTGTGCCTCTTGCGCTCTCGGTAGTTCCTGCGATATTATCCAAAGCACAAACACAATCATACAAGTCTTGGTTATCAATATCAATAGTCAAGTTCGATGTTGAACACGAATGTGTCAAACCAAACTCCAAAGTATCCGAAACAATGTATGATCCGCATACTCATCAATGCGGATTCAACTACGCCTATGAATTTACAAGTCTCCACACCATCATGAAATTGAAGTGCTTTATATATCGTAAATAGAACATGCTCATCATTAACCCGTAACGTGAGCTCTCCTTTTGCACATCTATTAAGGCCTTCCCCGCCGCTAGGAATGGACGCCCAAGTATCAAGGGAACGTCTTTATCTTCCTCCATGTCCAAGACTAAGAAATCCACAGGAATATGAATTTATCAACTTTGACAAGTACATCCTCGATGATTCCTTTGGATACGTGAGTGATCGGTCTGCGAGTTGTAAGGTGACCGTAGATGGCTTCACCTCTCCCAATCCAAGTTGCACGAAAATAGACAAGGGCATTAAGTTAATACTCGCTCCTAAGTTACAAAGTGCTTTCTTAAAGAAAACATCACCAATAGCACTGAGGATAGTGAAACTCCCCAGGATCTTTCAACTTCTCGTGGTAGTTTCCTTTGGATTATTACACTACACTCCTCTCGATTGACTGCCTCGAAACTAGTCATCTTCCTTTTCTTTGACATAACATCCTTCAAGAACTTAGCGTAATTGGGCATCCGCTCCAATGCATCCGCAAAAGGAATGTTAATATGCGCTTTTTAAACCCTTTTGTTCAAAGACGATGTTCTCGCCTTCTTCCTTGGCCTCAACCTCGCCATTTGCCTCGTTTCCGCATCACCCGGCGCATCGATTGTCGTGTCGCAAAGCGCGCACGGGCAGGCCGTGCGGTGGCGCACGGCCGTGCCATCCCGCAATTCTTCGGAATTTTTGGTATTTTTGGCCCCTCGTATTCCGTTCCACTCCTCACCGAATGGCTTTACACTGCTCGCTTGGGTTTGCCTCGGTGTTGCTGAACCGGCTTTTTGATCGCCCACCAATTATTGTAGCTATTTGACCAATTTGGGTCCCAAGATTCTTCATCCTGGGACCCCAATTCGGGTGACATGGTTTTCAATTTTATCCATCTTTGCCTCATCCTTGTTGAACTCGCCCCTTGTCTCGTTCATAAACGAGGTGAACATGTCTTCCATGGTTGGTTTAGGATCTCGTGATAATAACTCCATTAGTCACATTAAACCCGGTGGTGGTTGCATCACGTTCTTTGTGTTCGCATAGGAGAAATTTTGTGGTTCCTTAGCCCTGGATGATAATGAGTGGGATTTTGATTGTTCCTAAATTGTTGAAATTAGGTTATTCACGTAATTTGCTTCCTCTATCGATCTAGAGAAACTCCCCACTACTTGCAGCGTTTACCTCATTTGCGCTTTGTCAATGTACTCAATTGATTGGTCAAAACGCCATCTGTCTTTGTCAACTCTTTAATCGATCGAATCGAAACTTCACTACCCTTTTCACGTTAGTCCTCTCGGAGGGCCACCGATAGCTATTCATGGCCATCTCTCTAACAAGTTGAATGCATCTTCCGGAAATCTCGCGAGTAGGCGCGCCACATTGCGGCATCTACAAATGATCTCGTCTGTCCCATCAACCCATTGTAGAAAAAGCAAAGTGCACGATCTTCGGGAAATCCATGTTGCGGGCACCTCCTCAACAAATCCCAGGAATCTCTCCCAGGCCTCGTACAAAGGCTCGTGAGTCAAACGCCTGAATCGAGTGATCTCGCTTTTAAGTCAGTAGTGTCTTACTTGGTGGGAAGTATTTAAACGTAAAACCTCGACTTAGCTCATCCGATTGTTCACACTCCCCGAGTTAGGGTGCCTAGCCTTGATTCTAGCCTTATCCCTTAAAGAGAAGGGAATAGGCGAAGACGTATAGCATCATCGGTCACCCCATTCATCTTGATAGTATTGCAGATTTGTATGAAATTCGCAAGATGAGAGTTGGGATCTTGGACGGGAAGCCCCCAAACCGGTTCTGGCTTTGTACCATCGAGATCGTTACCGCTTTAGCTCAAAATTATTCGCATTGATCGGGACATTGGCAATTCCACCATAGTTGCGATTGATTGGCGTAAAGTAATCGCAGACGCTTGTTGTTGGGCCGCCGAGCCACTGGAACCTCTGGTATTGGTAACTCAACATTGACCTGTTAGCCTGGTTGTTACCCCGTTATTGCCTCTGTTGTTGTCTTCAACTCCTACCATGGTTTGGTCCTGTTGTCTTTCTCGCCCGTTTAGTAGTTGCACTATTTCGCCTAGCAAAAGCTTCAACCTCCGGTATGAACGGTGCTAAGTCTCCTTGCTTTGAGCGAGTTATCATGCACTACCCGAACCAACTAAAGAAAACAAGTTAACCACAATAGAAGTAAAATCGAACAAAAAAAAAAAGAACGTCTAGATTAAGAATAGTTCTATTTTATCGCAATATTAGTACTAAAAATTTAATTAATCCCGAACGGCGCCAAAAACTTGTTCGCCTATTTTTATAGCTTCACCGCAAGTGTACGGATCGAGTTTATAGAATAGGGTTTTGCAAGGTCGAATCCACAGGATTAATAAATTAATGTACTAAGTATTGGATTATAATAGTCCTATTTTTATCTAAACTATCGAAATTTGAAGGTTTGGTTTTATTACTACTAAAGTAGAAATTAATCCTAAAATAACAAAGCAAAGAGCGATTAAAAGATCAAGTATGAATGGATGAATTCCTGGGTTATGGTTTCAATTAATATCCCACTTTTATGCTTAGGTTAAGCAAACCAAGGTAAAACATATTCTTCTCTATAGACCAATCACCAAAGTAATTTACCCTCTCTCTCGAGATGTATGTAAAAGCGTTGATTGGAATATCTATGTTAGCATCTCTACTCAACATGAGATATCCAACTCCCAAAAGTTCAAAAGATTAAAAGATCTCACAAATATTCACTGAGACTTCTCAATCATGCAATCTATTTGTGTCAAGTACTCAAGATCTAGTATTGAAACTCATCGGTTAGAATTTTGAATCAATACATCAAACAAGTTTAGATCAAAGGCCTTTTGATAAAACAAGAATTAAAGCAAAGTACTTGAATAGAGAAAGAAAACATTAACTTCAATTATCCTTAATCATCACATAAAAGTGTTTATTAATCTACTCCCAAACCCGGAATCACAAGAGTTTTAGTTAGACATTGAAAATAAACAATTCATAGACAAATTATCCATAATCAAAATCTAACTAATTGAAATACGATACGATGGAATGAGTGACTCGGGGATGACGACGATCTCTCGATCTATCTTCAATCCTCGAAGGTGTGGTTGTAGTCTTGATCAATCTCTCGAAGTATCCGTGGGAAAGCTGCTTTTGTGGCCGCCCCGGTCTATTTGTACTTCGTTCGGGTCGAAACCTAGTTGAAATTGGATAAACTCTATTTTTCCCCAAAGACGCACGATCAGGTGCTTTGGCACGCCTTGCCCCGTCTTTGGGTGCCGAACAATTTGTAATCTTTCTTCGTAGGGGCACGGGGCGTTAATATGGCACGGGATGCCCGTGCCTAAAGCCGCACTCGAGTCATCCTGTTTGGGTTGAGCACGGGTTGTCTAGAGAGCACGCCCGCCCGTGCTCACCCGGAACAATATGCCCATAGACTATTTTTTCCGTTTCTCGCCTTGGGTTCGTCAACTTCTTCTCGACTCGACTCCAAACTTCGTCACTTGTGTCAAGTATTGGCGGTTGCAATGCTCGAATTGTTGCCACTATGCCATAAATATAGATAAATTCCTACAAAACGAGCAAAGCGTAATCCGATTCCACAAAACAAGAATACTACCCAATTTACTTGTATAACGCATGCATATTCCCACATTCTAGCCAATATTAAGCCCCAAAATACATGCAAAATACCGATAATCACCGCTCTTCTTGACGACCCCTCCACATCTCTAAGTAGCCAGTTACCTCTATTTCTAGTTCAAGTGGCTTCGGGGTTCGTAAGCCTAACTGTTGTTCTATCTGCCTGAATGAGCCTAGTAATCACACCCATCGAATTTTATCATTTTCATCGCAGTTGGAACATTCAAATCAATCAACTTAGGCCTAGCTGTCTCTACATACCCCTCCAAATTAATGTTAAAATATTCAACAATAGAAGTAATCATCCCCCTTACGCAAATTCCACCCCCTTCACTCTTTTGAATCCTATCAAATTGTCGGGCTATCATAGCCCCGACATTTGGTACCACTTCAGTTCCGGATGCCATACACCAAATAATAAATAATTCATCAACCCTCAATGCCTCTCTACTCTCCTCCCTCGCAAAGATGGTTTCAGCCAAGATTCGCTGAACATATTGAAAAACTGGGTTGTGAATACTAGACACCTTAGAAGTGTCCGTATTATAAATTCGCTTCTCAGTTATGTTTTTCCAAGACCAATCCTTATCGAATTCCTCATGATTCTCCACCCCATATGTCGTTGTTCTGTAAATTTTATTTACATCATCAATTGTTATTTCCCTTTGCTCATTCTCCAAGCGAAATCGAACCTCCATCAAATTTCTTTTTCATACTACCAGTTCAAAGCTACTTAAAAATTCAAGTGTAATAACAGACTAAATAGCCCAATACCAATTTAGAAAATCATGCCAATCAATTTTCCACATGAAGCTCTAAAATCTTCCAATAAACCCAAATTCGTAAGAGTAGATTCATCGAGGTACCTCGTATTAATCCATAGACGAAAGTATAGTATCATCCATCTAGCCTGGTGGATTTCGTTTCACAAGTTGACGTTGGAAGCTTCGGGCTCCTTGGGTCAAAAATCGGTTGAGGCTCGGGTTTTGGCTCTGGAGTTGGCTCCCTCCTTCTTCTCGTATTCCTCCTAGCTCCTCTTTCATCCCTAGAAGTCATGAATTTCAAGGTTTGAAGAGTGAAAATCTGAAATTTGGGAATTCTTGAATTACCCCCAAACTTGGTGTAGAACTTGGAGAAGTTGAAAATTTGAAGGTATTTGGTGGTGGGTTTCTTAAGAAAATGAAGAATTTGTGATTTTGGTTTGAGATTAGAAGTGAATTTGGAGAGATTTTGGTTTGGGGAGAGAATTTTCGTGGGTTTGGCTATACAACTGCAAGTGGCAAACAAAGTCGTATTCCTCGAGTTTGAGTATTTGGGGAGAGAATTTTTGTGTAGGAGAAAGTGGGAGAAAAAGTGAGAATTTGTGGTTAAAATAGGGGTTGGAATGTGTCTGCCTATTTTTGGAGTTGGGGCCACACGGCCGTGTGGGGGCACACGGCCTGGCCGTGTGGCCCTGCAAATTGCTGCACGTGGCGTCTAATTTCAATTCCTCGACCACGGCCGTGTGATGGTCACACGGCCCGGCTGTGTGGTGCTGGGCAAGTCGCCCTCTAGCACGGCCATGTCGTGTGATATCACACGCCCGTGTTGAGTTGGTTCCGTATTTTTTTTTATTTTATCGGGAGTTTGTCGTGACGCCTCCTACACAACAACTCAAGACAACTAAACAAAACTAAAAATTAAGTTAATAAACAAAAATTGAAACTAAAATTGAAATTAAAATTGAAGGCGATAAAAACTGTACGGAAAATATGAAATAAATTGGGTTGCCTCCTATACAGCGCTAAGTTTAACGTCTTCAGCCAGAATTCAGATTTCTAATCACTATTGCTAAACATTGTCATTTGAAACCTGTGAACCCTCAATGCCATCCATCAGGCGAATGGCGTTGCATTGCTCCCATGGATTCACCAAGATCGCTTGGGAATTTGCGCTTTTCTGGGTGTTGGCCTCCCACAAAGATTGCGATCCGACTACTTGTGTTTCCAGAGATTTCTCTTGCGTTTACGTTCGTGTTTAGTTGAGTGACCTGTTCTTCTATCTTGTTTATTTTGGCCTCATCTTTGTTCAGTTTCCCCTCTTGTCTCTCCGATAAACGAGGATAGCATCTCTTCAATAGATGCTTTCTTTTCATTGGACTCCGCTCTGCCTTGATTACCCACGTTATATCCCTACGGTGGCTGCAAAATATTTTTATTGTTAGCATAAGAGAAATTTTCATGGTTCCGCAACCCTGGATGATAGTAGTTGGGTATCTGATTATTTCTGTAATTATGGTTGAAGTTTCTTTGTTGGCCCACAAAGTTTGCTTCCTCTTCAACAACAACAGGATCTCCTAGAGTCACTTGTTGCATCGCGTCCAGTTTCATATTCAGCATGGATACCTTTTCTGTGAGCATGGCGACCTTCTCTTCCTGAACTTCTGCCACTCGTCTAACAGTCGACCCCTCAGATAGCCATTGGTAAATATTGTTCGTCATCTCCTCTAATAATTCTAGTGCCTCCTCAGGATATTTCCCTAGTAGTGCACCTCCAGATGCATCATCTATAATTGTTCTTGTGTTGCCACTCAAACCATTATAGAAGTACTGAACCTGTTGGTAGTTGGGATATCCATGTTGTGTTAGTACAAGTGGCTACGATAATCTAGAGGGGGTGAATAGATTATGCTGATTTTCTGAGTTTCGCCCTTTTTTTCTTATGAAGATGATAGCAAGAATATAAATGCAGAAAATAAACAACACTCAATGATTTATGGAGCTTCACCCCACCTAGGGACTATGTGCTCTACCACCCCAGTATCTCCGGGATGGATTTCAAAAAAGAACAAAAATTTAATAAGTAGTTACCACAACTATTACACCATCACCTTTGAAGATCACCACACGGTCCAGCCGTCTGAAGTGCTTTTGTTCACTTTTTCCATCGTTGTGATCTTTTCTTTGCATTCGGCAATCTTATTCGGGCATCCCAACTGACATTTCTTCATTTTAAGCTCCGTTTCGCAAAATTCTGAGAATACGCAGTATCATGCCCTTTAAAGGAAACCAAGTTAAAACATAGTAAATATGCATGCAAATACATCAATTATATGTCATTTTAAGCCCCAAAATGCACGTATATTTTACATACATTATGTTTGCAAACCAAACTTTGAAGTAGGATATATGAGGTTGATTATTGGTACCAACTGCAGAGGACATTAGGACAAGCATACTGAATGGCTCACTATGAAGTCTACACTTCGTTTATTTCTTTGTTCAGGCAAAGAGTACAATAACCATGTGGTCTGTTAACATTTCTGGATGTGGACTAATAATATAAGCACTATAAGTGATTGAGGAAGTATTGTTTTAGACAGCCGGACACAATATACCCTTGCGTAAAGCGACAACTTTAATTTCGGAAGATCGATTCTCTTTTTATATGGACTACGACCCAACAAGAACTTGACCCGATAAATGATGACAAGGGAATGTGGCCAGCTGTGTACACTTTACATGGATTGGGGGAAGCCACGTGTAACAAACATTGTACAATAAATACTTCCTCAAATTGAGGACGTATGACAGAAAGATTGTGGCGGTTCGATGCACTATTCATGCTACACCAAATATATATACACTTGGTAAGCAGATAAATGTCAAGTATCTCATTCCTAAAAAATGACACTTAAATATACAATGGTACTATATCAAGTGTCTTACACCAATGTAGAAGATCTCGAAGATGGAGTTGGATATATAGGTGATCCCATAGGTCATTTAGAACTATGATTGGTTTAACTTAGAGGTGTTGTAGTTCGAAGTCTTAATTAGATTCCAAACCACACATATTATGCTTTTGAATTTGAAAATACTATATTATTGATATTAGTTATCTTGCCATCCAAGAGGATTTTTGTTGTTTTCTTTCACCAATAACTAATGTCGTAGTCAGGACAATATAGTAGGTTGACCAGTACACAAAAGTGGGGTGGGCCAAATATAAAAACCATGAAAAATCATATAAATTTTAACAAATATTTTTTTTTTTAAAATTTGCCTTGTAAAAACAAATTTTTTAAAAGAGGGGGTCGGGGCCGGGTTGGCCCCCCTGGCTACGCCAATGCCAATAACAAAGTATATATGATAATATTAGCCACGGAAACACTTATTTACCTACAACGAAAATTGTAGCTAAGTATATTAAAATAATTGTAAAGTATATGTAAAATTGTTGTAGGTGGAATATTTACCAACGAAATTTAAAATTGTTAGTAAAGCTACAATTGGTCGGTATAATTTGCAGGGAAAATAATATATTTTTTATTATGTTGGTAAACACAAATTGGGTGGTGCACTACAAAAAAACAATCAAATTCCAACAAAATAATTCCAATGGAACAAAAAGTTGTTGGAATTTTGAAAATTTAATGGAAATTCCAATGCTACAAAGATACCGGAAAATTCCAAATGAAAGTCCAACAATAAGCAAAACCATTTGGTAGTTGGAATATTTTTTCCATAGTAATTTTTGTTGGAATTTTGTCATTTCAACGGCCATTATACCAATGGTGCTTTTGCATTGGAATTTGTTGGAATCGATAATTCCAATGGAAATTGGCCAAATACCAACGAATTGTTTTCGTTGGAATTCCTTGTTTTCTTGTAGTGGTGGGGGTGGGAATTAAAACACACAAAGTGTGGTGAAAAGTGTGATAATGGGATAGTTGAAGAGACGAAAAATGTGAATGCCAACTGCCGTTTTTCTTATGAACAAAAGAGCAAGTCTCTTGTGAGACGGTCTCACGGATCTAAATCCGTGAGACGGACCTCTTAAGGGCTCCGTCTTGAGAACATTAACCATGAAAATAAATTTAAAAATAATAATGAACCATGAAGAATTAAACAAAAATAAACCGTAAAAACATGAACCATGAAGAATAAACCCGAAAAACAAAAATAAACCCAAAAAATAAAAAATCCTAAAAAAACTAAAAATCCTAAAAACCCATATCAATTAAAAATAAACCCAATAAAACAAAATAAACCCTAAAAAAACAAATATAAACCCTAAGAAAAATAAATTGAAAAAAAAACCTTTAAAACTTTCAGAAGTTATGCCTCACGCAAGTTTTTTGTCGAACAAAAATATTTTTGTGCGATGCCCAATGCACTGGATTACACTGGGAAAAGAAAAGGCTTTCTAATTATTTACTTACGTCTCTTTTTGATCCGCACTTTTCCAAATAAAATGCTGATTATTGGTTAATCCCAATTATCATGATTTTGTTCATCTTTAGCTCTCAATAGATCCCATCACTGTAATCCACATTCATGTTTAATCTTTATTTAATCAAGATCCGATGCTGATGACGTTTTAACAGGACGAATTTGTGTTTTTTAAAACAAAAGTTGCGATAATTAAAGATTGAAAAACTCATAACACTTCAGACGTCCCTCACATACGAGTGGTTGGTCATGAGTAGTAATTTAAATTGTATTTATCAATAACCTAAGCTTTATGGTCTATTATATATTGTCAATTTGGTTCCACAAGATTTATTTAAAGAAAGGTGCGGCATACATACATACCACTGCCCAGCGGGTAGCGCCTCGGACATCTAGGAAAACAACTTTTTTTTTTTTAAATTTTTATTTTATTATTGGCTGACCTTTGCCACCTTTGCGGTGTCCCATTTTTGGCCGGCTAGCCCATCTAGCAAGCACATAGAATCGGTTTTTGGCCGCTTAGCCTGCCTAGGTGATCTCCTAGACCCGATTTTCAACCAAGGTGATCTTTTCACCATTTTGGCAAAACCGCCTTGGCCAAGGGCCGCTTAGCGCTTAGACGGTCGCTGTAACGATTTTTACAACATCGATGATTCAAAGAAAAAATTGACGATTCACTCTTCTTCATCTTCTTTTTCTTTTTCTGTTAGATGGAAAATTGGAGGATTCATCTATATATAAAATTATGTTTCATCTTCAATTTCACTCACTAATCATGGATGATTGTCAGTGTATAAAAAACGGTTATCAATTGCCTAATGCAACCCAACGATTTATGCTTGAAAATAAATATTGCAATTTTTATACATTTGACAATTATTCGTGCTGAATATAAGATAAAATACAATTTTGAATAGAAGATTCTCTCAGGTGAAAGTTGGGGTTGCGATTGGAAATGGAAGAAATTCAATTTTCGTTCACATTTGGAATTTTTTTTTACCAAACATGTGATTGTTTATGAAAATTTTCTTTAAAATATATTATTCTCTCACTTTTACTTTTTCTCTTATCAATCACATCTACACATTTTTCACAAAAAACTAATTATTATTACACATTCTCCCACAAATTCCACTATTCACCCACTCACACATTTCTAACTATCAATCATATCAAATTATTATTTTACTATTTTTAAATCAAATCAACTTTCATCATTTCTTTTTCCTCTCATATCCAATCACATTCTCAAAATTCATCTTTTTTCTTTCAAATTTTTATTTTACCACTATTCTCTAGGAAAATAAAAATTTTCAAAATGAAAATATATCTAATCATGCCTCTTCGCCTCCAAATTTCTCCTTTCAAGAAATAAGTGAAGAAATTCATGTCACATCAAAAGTGTGATCAGTCTATTTCGTAATAATATACTTTGATACTAGTAGGGTGTCGATTGAGGACCGACACTAACCTAACACGAAATTAATGGGTATGGGTCCAAGCTTCGTGGTCCCTTGGTCGAAATTGGGTCGGACCCAACTAACCCGCCAATTAAACAGGTCGGGTTCGGGTCAACCTACTATGACCCGTCTAACCCGTTTGTAAATTTTTAAAAAAGTAAATAACTAATTGTAAGAAAAAAACAACAAACAAGACATATCTTTAAAACTCAAATGATAAAACCTCCTTAATTATATATTTGTTATTATTATGCATGTCTTTTTGAATATTGTCCTCAAAATATGATTAATATGTTATGTTATTTATGCAATTATGTTATTTCTTTTTGTATGTTGTGAATTGTAATATTGTTTATTGATCGACTAGTGTATGCTAGTGATTGATTTTGAAAAAAATAAATTTATTCAGATTAAAACTATTAAATATATATTAAAATAATTTTATTAGATGGGTTAAGCGGGTCGGGTCCAGGTTACCCGTGAAATAAAACATGTCGTCCGGGTTCAAGATTCTCGACACGAATAATTAAACAGTCTGGTCCGGGTCGGCATTTTTACTGCTTTCGACACGCGACCCGCGAATCCGGACCCACGAATCCGGAACCAACCCAAATTGACACCCCTAGATACTAGATTGTTGTAAATTATTGATAGTTGATTATTACTTTATTAATATATTATAACAATGTATTTGATCATTTTACTAGAGGCAAAACTTGCGTGAGACGGTCTCACTGGATTTAGATCCGTGAGACGGAGCCCTTACACAAAGTTTTAAAGGTTTTTTTTGATTTTATTTTTCTTAGGGTTTATATTTGTTTTTTTAGGGTTTATTTTATTTCTTGGGTTTATTTTTAATTGATTTGGGCTGTTAGGATTTTTAGTTTTTTTTAGGGTTTATTTTTTATTTTTGGATTTATTTTTGTTTTTCGGGTTTATTTTTCATGGTTCATGTTTTTAGGGTTTATTTTTATTTCTTCATGGTTCATTATTATTTTTAAATTTATTTTCATGATTCATGTTCTCAAGACGGAGCCTTTAGGAGGTCCGTCTCACGAATTTAGATCCGTGAGATAGTCTCACAAGAGACTTGCTCTTTACTAGAACGTAATAATTAAACAAAGAAAGGCTTTGCGAATAATTAATCATAAAGGTTAAAATAGGTCGGTGTTCTATGGAGCATTGAGCTCAGTGCTACAACTTTCCAAACTACTTTTAGTCCCAACTTATGCTTAATTGACCACAAAGTTCATCTGTCCTTTGCGTCAATTCTGCTAATCAATTGCATTATGGACAACATTAAACTATAGGATTAAGATTAATTAAGTGTATCCTCAACTCGCTAAGCACGCTTGCTTTCTTGTTGTTTGAACCACTTAAAATTGGGTTAGGCAAGTTTTTGACCAAGGTTTATGTTCATGATCAATACATATATGCCAAACTTATCCTATTTCTAGTTAAAATAGGTTAGGATTCAATTTTACAAAATATGCCCAAAGATGTATACTTATTTTGAATAATAGTAGAGTTGGATTTTAAAAAATAATATAATAGAGCTACAATAAGGTGGTCGGAAAGGTAGAAAGCTTTAGAAGGATTTTTTGTCTTTGGTTGACTCAACCTAATATGTAGGTGGGGTTTAGGTACGAGGAAATTGCGGTAGTAAAGTAGAAGTAGGCTTCCATAGTCAAAAATGGAGGCATTTGGCATTCTTATTTATTTGTGGTTTAACAAGGTCGAAAGTTAGATTTACTACCTAATAAATAATCAAATAACTCAATAATTATCATATCAAATTATTATAAGATAGAAATAAATACTAAATTGAAAGGGTACCTAAATTTGTAATGATGAAAATCAAAAGGTTAATATATCCACAGTCAAATCAGCTTAGGTGCTCCATTTAATGAGTTCTAACACAGAGTAGAGTAAAATCATCCTAAGGACATGCATCACTCAACGGTTTGATCAATCCAAAATTAGTATTTGAAAACAAAAGTGTAGGGGCTCGAACCCACTGAACACATAAGTACTGCTTGGTTGGGTTTGATCTCTTGTACCCGCTATTATCTTTCTTGGTTAACCTTGAACTGTTGAAACATATTCCGCGATTTATATCATTATTGGGGCTCCAAGAATAGGATCAATGAGGTCTAAGAGTAGTTAGGAGTGCTTAAAATTGTGATATCTAGAACCTTGATTATTTAAAAAGAAAAAAAAAAGAACGCAAAAAAAATTGTATGATTTGTCTTTAGGACCACAACCTATAATATAATATTTTAATTATATATTAAATTAACTAAACATCTCATCCATCTTAGTTACAACTTACACTTACACCAGTATTGTCTATTGAGTAGGGATGTGCATGGTCCGGAGATTCACAAATCTCCAAAATCGATCCGAAGTTCGAAGATTCCAAAATTAAATCTCCAGAACAGAACCATAAAAAAATTATATGTCCCGAACCGTCCCGAGCGTTCGGAACGGTTCTGTACGGAGATTCAGTTCTAATGGGACGGTACGGAACGGTTTGAGACGGTTCAGAGAAACGGAGATTCAAATATTTTACAAATAAAACACATAAAAAGGTGAAAAGAAAAATCGATAAAAATTATTAAACTCGTTATACTTTCAATCTTTTTTTAGTGCGATTTCAAAAATACATGTTAAAACTATTAGTACTATATGAGTTTAACTTTTTGATATTTTGTATTTAACTTATACATAAAATTTCTTTAATTCACATTTAAGTGCTAAATTTTTTATATTGTAATTATAAATCTTTCTTCAATGATATAGACTATATATACTACATATTAGTTTAATATCAATTTAACTTTTAAATCATTTTTATCTAATTTATAGTTAAAAGTATTAATTTTTCTTTTTGGATTTTAACATAATATGTTTCAAATATTATGTTATTCGTAATAGTAGTAAAAGTGTAGAATCTCAACGAATGACAAATTTAGTAGCTTCTATTACACAATAATATTCTATAATTTTGGCACATTGCCTCGGCTCTTGACTTAGGAAAATATAATGACTGATAACTTTGATAAACTAATATGAGACAGAAATCTATATTCTCAATGTCTTATTTTTTGGTTAGATGATTACTATAGTTTATGTGCAATGTACTAATCATTTAACTAATTTTAATTTAATTAATTTTATTGATTAGAGGATGAGTCTAGTTATGATCCTTAATAAGTAAAATATCATCAAATTTAAACATTTTCCACAAATAAAATAGGATTTAATAATTTCATTTATGGGTTCATTTAAATAAACTAATATGAGTATATGACGTAACTATTAGTGAATTAAATATATATTCAATTATTCATTTGATATATTGATAAAATATGCCAAATTTTTAATTTGATATTTTTTAGTATTATATAGTATTGAATTTCAAATGAATGATTAGTTAATTCAATATTGAAACATAAATAAGATAAAAATATTATCTATGTATATATAAAAATTATTTTAAATCGGTTCTAGTTTCGGGTATTTGATTCGCTACGGTTCAAAAGATGGTTCTCATGACAGATATTTGAAAATCCAAAACCATACCATGTAAATTTCGGGATTGTTCGGTTAGGAAAAAGTCAAAAAGTCAACGGATATTTTCGATTCGAATATCGGTTCGGGTTCGGCGATCTCCAAGTCCGTGCACACCCCTACTGGCTACTATTGAGTGTTCACACAATTCACGATTCATTATTTTAAAATGCATCCATTATTATAAGCAATGTTTTGAAAATTGGACCGACCGCCGCTTCAATCGTTTTTAATCGAACCGTCACTTGCCTAACCCGGTTATATGTTAAAACCAGGTGACTAAAAATTGTTGCCACACCGTAAAACCGGTAAAAAACCCACAAAACCGTGAACCAATTAACCCGGTCCAATTTTTTAATTTCTTTTTTTCTTTTGTTTTATTAGTATGAAAAGTCGGTTGAACCAAGAACTCAATATCCCAATTATTAATTCTTTTCAGATCCGCCCGGTTTAGAAATATTGATTATAACCATGCTTGTTTGTTATAAAATAAAAAGGTTTTGAAAAAATAAAACGTATAACCCTAGAACTATAAGAACTCCATAGAACCGATTGAAATACTGTATGTGAAAGAAAATTTATGTAAGCAAACCTCTTAATTTTCTTGTATGTATTGACTTTTGGTCTTATAAGAAACTTTTAAAAATAAACATCACGTACTCTTAAAAATATAGTTAGTAGTCTGCATCAATCGGTTCATTTAAGTAGAACCCGACTACGGATTAATTTCTTACCAAGTATTTTGGTTCATTTAAGTTGAACACGACTTATTTATGACAATTGAAATAATTATGAAAGTCAATGATAAATTGTCAACCCATGACCTCTGAAATAATTTAATCCGCATATTTGGCCCAAATTCAATTAAATGTGAAAAACCATTTTCAAATGTGTGCTGCCCTTTTTTCTGTTTTGTAATTTTATGCATATGACAAATTTGGTAAATCCAAATTTATTCATTCTATCATCAAAATAAAATTAAAAAATGTTATCTCTATATATATAATAACAGACTATTCTTAGAATAGTAACTATTACTTTTTCCGCCCATTTTTCAGTTTCTAAAAACAATAATATTTTTTTGCTTTTCAGATTTAACTACTAAATTGAGGTTTTTTTATTTTTGGTGGTCAACTTTCTTTAAATAAATTACTTTTAAATTTATATAAAAAAATAGAGTTATATAAGCTTTCCAAATCTGTGTTTATACTACATTAATTATTATATTTGTCGTTTTTTTTAAACTTTAATATTTTTTTTCATTTTATATTCATTTTTGACGTATAATATATCATATTAATCATCTTTTTTCAGTCTTCAGTTTGACACCTATATTGCATATATAAAATAAAAAATAAATATAATAAATAAAAGAAAATATATGATACATTAACTCATTATTTTATAATGGACTTTAAAAATTATGCATTTCAGCTACTGGACATTATTTTTATTTTCATGTATTTTGACTATCTATAATGCATGTATAGTTTATACTTTATATTTGAGCTTATCTCATTTCTTCATAATCATATAGAATTATATTTAAGTTGATTAAATTCAATAAAAAATATTTATTTTAATTGAAAAAAATATCTCGAAATATGTATCCAAATATTATTTATATATATTATATTTATCCATACATATTATAATTATATATATTCAGGTAAGAAGAAACAAAAATTTTATTTAATATGAAATTATATTCATAATAATGTATATAGAAAATTACTTCTTATATTTATTAACATACTTTCATGTTAATAGATTTTTTTAATATTTATCAGTGTATTTTGATATTCAACTTTTAAAGTTGTACATTTTGACTATTAGATAAGAAATTATTTGTTTGATATTTTTTGATATATGCACATATATATAATAGTTTTTATTTTTTGAAATATTTAACTTTCCCCTAAAATTATGTTGCTAAATATGAAACAAGATTTTTGTTTAATTCTTTAATAATACTAACAATTGTTTAACTTTATAAACCTAAAAAATGTTGGAATTTGAAATGACTTTGTTTATTGAGTGTATTGAAAATATAATATGTTAATATTTATCATTGGGAAATTGTATTTTTTTCTTTCAAATTGTTACTTTTTTATAGATAAACATGTTCAATAAATAGATATAATTCACATTCATAAAATTTATAATCAACCAAATTTATAGTCCTTAAAGAAGATTTTTAATATAATAATTTATTTTTATATTATTTAATTGTATGCTTTATAATAAAATTAATTAAATTTCATTTCAATTATTTATTGGAATTCTGAAAAATTTGCAATCACTAAAAAATAATTTTGTACAAATACAATTCGTGCATCGTCCATCCTGAAAAATACCAAATATGAGAATTCGATTAGAACATAATAAATAAAAAAATCTAGTACAATACAATTCTCCACAGCTAAATTTCAAAAAAGTTAAAATTTGACTTAATAACAAGAATAAATAAATTACATGGTAAAATCGGCAAAAATGAAAAATAACTCCAAAAAATAAATCTAATAAAAACAATAATGTTGTCAAAACTCTATTTTGTTGACTACTATTTCATTAATTATTGTACTTAGTTGTCGTATTATCTTATATACATGTGTTAATTTTTTTATTTATTTTACAATGAGCTTTTGCAAAAAGCTTTGCCACCAATTTACACATACAAATAACTTTGGAAAATAAATTTTCATCAGAATTTACAACTATAATCTTGAAAAAAAAAAAAGTGTGACACCAATTTTCACACTTATTAAAAATCTAGACATGACTAAAACGAAATAGGCAATGTAGGTACGCCTGTGAGATTTTATGAAAAATCACTTTTCGAAGATGGAACACAAATACACAACCTTGAATGTATTATTTATAATTATGAAGTATGATATTTTTTTCTTTTTTGACTTCATCAATAAAAAATATTAAATAATATTTCATGTCTATTGTTTGATGCTATATCAAAGTTATTCTAATGTAGGAGATATAGTTCGAGAATTATTAGGAAAATGTACACGTCACAGTACAAAACAGATGTCTCACAAATATACACTCATGCAGCGGACGGGTAAAACACTGTTACTTAATAAACCATCTTTTGAGGTAAATTGTAATTTAAAATATAGAAACATTATATGTGGAAATGTAAAAGAAACACTACAAGAAAATTCGGGTTTTAAACGAGTAAATGATTTTGTCACTAAATTTTACAGTTACCTACAGAAAACCTACAGAATAAAAAATATTATTTTCCACCAAATTATATCGACAGTTTTTCAATTTATCGCCAGATTTTCTGTAAGTACTTACCAATAATTTTAGATTGTGTAGGCAAATATTTTACCTACAATAATTTTATCTATATTTTACAAAATTCTTAATACTTACCTCTGATTTTTTCGTAGGTAAAATGGTTTTTTTCTTGTAGTGGAAAATTAAAACATTTAAATTTGGATAATTAGTAATTAGTGTGACAAAGAAATGAAAATTTTTAGACATTGAGAGACAACAGACATGGAAAAGACTAATTTTGTTAGTGTGGTCGGCATATAATTTTGCTTTGTCTTTTAGCAAAATTTGGATTAATCAAAAGGAAAATGAGATTGGTAGTGGCTAAAATGTTGACTACAATGTCACATCTGTGTGTTCTTTTATTAACGCTAACACTAAAGGATCTTAAGTTCAAATCCTATTTAATAAATTTTAGATGTAAATATTTTTATGAATATGTATTAGCAATAATTAACTAATAATAAAATACAAAGTGCTTCTGGGAGAGAATGAGATAATTGAACACGACTTATTTATGACAATTGAAATAATTATGAAAGCCAATCGTAAATTGTCAACCCATGACCTCTGAAATAATCTAATCCCCTATTTGGCTCAAATTCAATTAAATATGGAAAACCATTTTTAAATGGGTGCTGCCCTTTTTTCTGTTTTGTAATTTATGCATATGATCTATTTGGACATTTATTTATTCATTCTACCCTAAAAATAAAATGTTTTGTTACTTGATAAACCATCTTTTGAGGTAATCTAATCAATTAGTTTTGGAATAGTAAATTGTAATTTAAAATATATAAATATTATGTTGGGAAAGAGTGCCAAAATAAATGACACCAAGCACAACGGAAATAGTAAAATCTTTTCCCACTTAATGGATTAAAAATGGAAACCAAACCAAGAATACCAAATAATAGTGCAAGACGATAAAAATAGGACACAAGAATTTTTACGTGAAAAACCCAAATGGAAAAAACCACGAGACCGTAGTCCGGATAAATCCTCCACTAAATGTATAGTAGGCTTACAATATTTCTCCCTAAAAATAGGGGATACACAAAATATCTCAAATTACTCAACTTGGAATACCCGAGAAAATAGGAATGCTATTTTGGGTGAGAATGAAAAATTACTACTAATTTTTCTCTCTTTTTCTTCACTCAAAACACACACTTATAGATACACTCTCTACTCTCTATTTTCTCTCTTCTCTTGCAATTGCTAAAATGCTAATTGCTTGGTGTGATTTTGCATTCAAGGATGAAGCCATTTTATAGGCATTTTCCATGCCCAATTCCAACATGTGAACAAACTTTGTCAACAAAGTTTGGCAACCAACCATTGAAGACTTGGTGGTGTTGGTTGGTTGATGCCTACCAAAGGAATAGTATTTACCACATGGGGTGAAAAATTCAACAATTCTCCCCTCCACCTCATGTGGGGAATCAACCAATCCTCGCTTTGGTTCTCGCAAACTTCAAACTTATCTCTTGGTAAAGACTTTGTCAAAGATATCTCGCACCATTTTCATCTGTGTGAACTTTCTCCGATTGCATCAGTTTTTCATCAAGCACATCTCGAATCCAATGCTATCTCACATCAATATGTTTTGACTTGAGTGGAATGAAGAATTCTTACTCAAGTGAATTGCGCCTCGATCATCCACAAAGAGAACGTGTATTTTTCCCGCTTCAAGTCTAATTCTGTAGAAACTTCTTCAACCACAATATCTCCTTGCAAGCTTTAGTCACAACAATGTATTCACTTCGGTTGTGGATAATGCCACACATTTTTGAAGTTTCGATTGCCAAGAGATAGCTCCCCTCGTAAATCTCATCGTGTATCCGGATGTGGACTTCCCGGAATCAACATCACCGCCGTATATCGCGTGATCGTGAATCCGTCTGAAGTACAGTTTGGTCATCACCAAATTTTAGACAATATTTAGAAGTACCTCTCAAGTACCGAAATATCCATTTCACCGTTGGACAATGATCTTTCCCTGGATTAGAGAGAAAACGCTAACAACACCAATCGCATGAGCAATATCGGTCTAGTACATACCATAGCATACATCAAACCGCCAAGCTGCAGAAGCATTTGGTACCTTTTGCATTTCGCTTTATCTTCCTCACTTGTGGAACATTGTGTTGTGACCGAGCTTGAAGTGGCCCGCAAGTGGAGTAGATGTTGGTTTTGACTTGCTCATATTGAATCTCTCAAGAACTTTCTCGACGTACTTTTCTTGAGATAGCCGAGCTTCGCTTTTACCCTGTCTCTTGAGATTTTCATCCCAAGGATTTGCTTAGCGGTCCTAAGTCTTTCATCGCAAAAAGACTTGCCAAGTTCTTTCTTGACTTCTCAATCTTCTTTGGCATCATGACCTACAATCAGCATGTCATCCACATACAATAATAGTATGATAAAATCATTATCATCAATTTCTTAAAGAATACACGGTGATCGGAATCGGTCTGTTGTAGTCATGATCGGTCATGAAGGAGTCAAACTTCTTGTACCATTGTCTTGGAGCTTGTTTTAAGCCGTACAAGCTCTTCTTCAATCTGCATACCAAGTTCTCCTTACCTTTGACTTTGAACCCTTCTGGTTGCTCCATATAGATTTCTTCATTCAAATCTCCATGAAGAAATGCAGTCTTCACATCAAGTTGTTCAATTTCCAGATCCAAACTGGCAGCTATCCCAAGAACAACTCTAATTGAGGACATCTTCACCTTTGGTGAGAAAATTTCTTCAAAATCAACACCCTTCTTCTCGATGAAACCCTTCACAACCAGCCTAGCTTTATACCTTGATTGCAAGCTTTGCTCTTGATCTTCAACATGTACACCCATTTATTTTTTGAGTACGTTTACCTTTCGGTAGCTTCACCAGGTCATAGGTGTGATTTTCCCGCAAATAGTTCATCTCTTCTTTCATGGCCTCCATCCACATATCCTTCTCGATCATGTGATATGGCTTCTTCAAAACTTTGTGGTTCTCCGTCGTGAGTATTACATACTCATGTGGGCTATATCCAGTAGAAGGTTGTCTTTGTCGTGGACCTTCTAGCCGCATCTTCCTGGTGGTGGGCGGAGGGACATCACGGTTGTATCATGGTGTTGATCTTGCACACCTCCCCATGATTCTCGATTTCTAGGAGAAGAAATTGGATCTACGTCATCGAGGAACATATTGGTTTGATTGATTTCTCAACTGTTTGGCATCTTCAATCGCCTCGATCCTCAAGGAATACAACATCCCCGCTTTCGATAACTTTCTTCTTGGTGGGTCCCATAACCTGTAGCCAAATTCTTCATGGCCATAGCCCAAGAAGATGCATGACTTGGTCTTGTCATCAAGCTTGGATCGTTCATGTTTTGGAATATGCACGAACGCTTCTGCAGCCCAAACACTCTCAAGTGTTTGTAGGAAACATCTTTTCGATCCAAACTCTATCCGGAATGTCGCCACCGGAGGAGCGATGGAGAAAGGTTGATTAGATCAACCGCAATCCTCCTCATTGCTTCACCCCAAAAGGATTTGGGCGATTGGAATGTGATAGCATACATTTGACTCGTTCACAAATTGTCTGTTCATTCTTTCTCGCTACACCATTATGTTGAGGAGTTTTGGAACACTCTTCTCAAGCTTGATTCCATGATCCCCGCAATGTTGCTCAAATGGACCCTGGTATTCACCACCATTGTCAAGACGAACTCGCTTGATTCTTTCCTGTTTCTCTTTCAACACTTCCTTGAAAATTCTTAAAGATACCAGAACTTGATCTTTAGATTTCAAAGCAAAACACAGACTTTTCTAGAGAAATCATCAATAAATGTTACAAAATATATTGCACCACCAAGACTTCTATCTTTCATGTAGCATAAATCAAGTATGCACGGATCTAGTGGATGAGATTTTCTTGAAGGTGAAAAACTCTTGAAAGCAACTCGTGTTGTTTTCCAATTAAACAATCAACACAAGTTTGTAGGGGCATCTTGGTTACCTCCGGGAGAAGTTTTTTCTCGGTCGAACTTCCAAGCCCTTTCGACTTAGATGTCCGAGCCTTTTATGCCATAGCTCAATGGAGGAACTTTTATCAATTGCATTTACCTCTCCATTGGATAATCGGCTTGCATCGTCAGAGAGAATTTCGCTTCATACGTCCTTAGCGACAATGAGAGAGCCTTTGGTGAGCTTCCATTTTCCTTCACCAAAGTGATTGTCATAGTCAAGATCGTCAAGCTTGCCAAAGTGGAAATAATATTGAGCCGAATGTTAGGAATATGTCCGACATCATTGAGCACGAGTCTGCTTTGTTAGTCCAGTGGCTACAATAATCTAGAGGGGGTGAATAGATTATTCCGATTTTTCGTAAATCACCCTCTTTTTCGAAACAACGAGTAAATAACAAAAATGTAAATGCGGAAAATAAACAACACTCGTTGATTTAAATAGGTTCAACCCACCTAGGACCTAATCCTCTACCACCCCAAAGATATCTCAGGGATGGATTTCAAAAAAAAAAATTATTAATTTACCAAAAATTAATACAACACCTTGAGGATTACCACAACCCTCTTTCACCACTTTGAGGATTACCACAATCCTCTTACACCACCTGAGGATTACCACAACCCTCTTAGAATACCTTTGAAGATTACCACAACCTTCAAACACCTATCACCTAGATCACCCAAGTGTATTCTTACCACAAGAATACTCACAAGGATGTCTTGTGTTGAATGATGACCAAAATCAAGATTACAACTCAATAATGATTGATACAATATTAGTACAAGTGTAATCAAGAATTGAAAGCCTAGACCTCAAATAAGTGCAAGTGAAAGTGCTTAGGCTAATACAACAAGATATATGAAAGTGTTTGCTCAATTGCTCTTTGCTTGTATATTGTGTGTTGTGTCTTGTTGCTTGAATGAAGCCTCTATTTATAGGAGAGGTCTTGGCTTTGATTTCCGGACATTGGCTCCTCCTCGGGGAGTGATTTGCTGCAAAAGAAACCATTTAAAATCATCAATATAGTTGTTAGAAATCAATCCCACAAAATAGGGAAAAGTCATTCGAAAAATGCAACGGATAGTTTTCGATAAATGGGGGTTCGAATTCGGTCGTCACAGCAGAGATAAGATTGAAATTGAATTCTGCGAATTTTTACACAGGGGGACCGGTCGAAGGGGGTGCGACCGGTCGCCTCTTAGTCATGGATGTTGGTTGCCGACGTTTTTCGAAACAGAGAAGTCGGAACAAAAATCCAACTTGCAGTGCGGTCGTCGCGCACGGCCGACCACACCGGTCGCCCACCTGGTCGACGGCCGTCGCCCGCCCTGTTTTTCTTACGTCCCATTTTCTGTTTCTTAGCTTAACTCAGTGCGGGTTGCCCTATAGGGCGATCGGTCGAGCTCGAAACAAATGTGTTGTCCAATGTTTTATTGAAAATAAACTTCAAGAAATACTCCGAAAAATAGTAAAAACATTTTAAGTTGATCGGAAATATTTAGACAACATTTAGGGACATAGTTTTGGTTTGAAAACATATTTGAACAAAATCGAACATAATCATCAAAATCATGATAAAAACATTTATCTAACAAACTCCCCTTTTTGATGATTACAAACCAAAACAATTTTCTTGAGGACGATTTTAAAACCAAATAAAATTTTCGGTTTTACAAGAAAACTATCCGTTAGAAGTATTTCATACAAAGCTCCCCTATTTATGAGCATATCAACAAACGATAATTATAAGTAAGAAGCACAAGCTATAACAAGCTTATATAGATTGCATCATGAGCTAAGAAGCTCCCCTATCACAAGCACTTATAATCAATGTCATGCGAGTCCGAGGTTCAAGCCATGGACTAGGTATTAGAGTCCACAATACTTATAACGAGCTTTTATTAGCTTCTCTTGAGCTAACGAGCCAATATCCTGTTTCTCCCCTTTGGAATCATCAAAAGAATGTTAGAATGGTGAAAACACCATACAATAATATCAAAGTGCGCTAAGGGGACGGTTTATTAACCGTTGATCAATTAAAGCATCATAATCCAAGAAAAATGGGAGAAATGTAATATAAAGAAGTTATACACTTGTTTTGATTGGCAAAACATGATCCCAATAAGTATAGAAAACTTTTGAAAGCTAGAGAATCATGTATAAGTTGAAATTTTCATTGTGACATTTCATCGAACACCTTGTGTGCGGTAAAAAGAGAAGAGGTTGTATATAACCTTTGTAAATGGTTCAAGCCAAAAATTGTCAACATCAATTCAAGCCAATCATCATACAACACAACAACTAAGCTCATCATGATCATACGAAAATTACATCAAAAATTTTCAAGAAACTCGAAAAACTCGAGGTTCCACCCAATTGAGTAAAAGACGCGAAATTCTTACCATTTGATCGGAAAGAGTGAGCCATAATGATGATGATTATGCTATAAAATGTCCATGTTGTGTAAGAGATGCATGAAAATCATTTTTGAATGAAATTAGAGTGAATTTGGCAAAGGGGACGAAAAATGGCCAAAAATTTGTTAAAATGAAGAATCTTTGAAAGCGAAACGTTTAAAAGCCAAAAAAATAGCTTAGGCGACGGCCGAGGTTGAGGGCGACGGTCGAGGTTGAGGGCGACGGTTGCCCTCAACTTCTTTCACCATTTGTTTTGTCGGTTTTACCAAAATCCGAATTTTCAACCAAAAATCCGATTTTTCGCCCCTAAGTTTTAAAAACGTGCAAAATGCAAATGTAAGCTTCATTCAATATGCATTATGCCTAACCGAGCTCGTATTGAAGAAAAATCTCGGAAGATAGCGGTTTTGTGAAAATATCCGCTAATTGATCTTGAGATGGTACAAAGGATATCTCAATTTTACGTTTTGAAACACAATCCCTTAGAAAATGATGTCGAATCTCAATATGTTTAGTACGGTTATGATGAACCGGGTTTTGAGCAATATTAATAGCGGATATATTATCACAAAAGATAGGTACATTTTCAAAAGAGCATTTGTAATCCGCTAAGGTTTGTTTCATCCAAAGAAGTTGAGTACAACAAAATGCGGCGGAAATATATTCGGCCGGCCGTTGAAAGAGAAACACGAGTTTTGCTTCTTTGAAAACCAAGAAACTAGGCAATCGCTAAAAATTGACATGATCCGGAAGTACTTTTCCGATCATCAATATTTCCGCATAGTCCGAATCACTATAACCTTTAAGAGAAAAGTTTTCATTCTTTGGATAAAATAAACCATATTGAACGATGCCTTTTAAATATCGAAAAATCCTTTTAACGGCACTCATGTGAGATTCTTTGGGATTGCTTTGAAAACGAGCACATAGGCATACGGCATGAAGAATGTCCGGTCTACTAGCGGTTAAGTAAAGTAAACTACCAATCATACTCGATACTTTGATTCATCCACGGACTTGCCTTTCTCATCTTTGTCAATTTTGACATTTGTTGCCATTGGAGTAGAGAGCGGTTCTTCCTTCTTCAATGCCGAACTTTTTCAAAAGTTCTTTTGTATACTTTGATTGCGAGATATAAATACCTTCTTGACATTGCTTAATTTGAAGTCCAAGAAAGAAGTTAAGCTCCCCATCATACTCATCTCGAATTCTCCTTGCATTAACTTAGAAAATTTCTTGCACAAAGAATCATTAGTAGCACCAAAGATAATATCATCAACATATATTTGCACAAGTAAACAATCTTGCCCTTTTTCAAAAACAAATAGAGTTGTATCAACTTTACCTCTTATAAAACCATTTTGTAAAAGTAAAACGAACTAAGTCTATCATACCATGCACGCGTGCTTGTTTTAAACCATACAAGGCCTTTTTAAGTTTATAAACATCATTAGGCCTAGAAAAATTTTCAAACCCCGGAGGTTGTTTTACATAGACTTCTTCTTGAATAATACCATTTAAGAAGGCGGATTTAACATCCATTTGGTAAAGTTTGAAATTTTTAAAGCAAGAATAGGCAAGCAAAATACGAATAGCTTCTAAACGTGCTACGGTGCAAAAGTTTCATCATAGTCAATACCTTCTTCTTGACAATACCCTTGAGCTACTAACCTTGCCTTATTTCGAACAATGTTGCCTTGATCGTCAAGTTTGTTCCGGAAAACCCATTTTGTGCCAATAATGGTTTGAGAAGGAGGACAAGGTACTAATTCCCATACATCATTTCTTTCAAATTGATTCAACTCCTCTTGCATCTCTAGAAACCAATCCTCATCCTCAATAGCTTCTTTAGCATTTTTAGGCTCTTTTTGAGAAATAAGAGCTTTTTCGGCAAAGTTTCTTCGAAGTCATTACTTTATCAAGGGGATCACCAATAATAAGATCTTTTGGGTGATCTCCTTAAATTTCAATGCAATGGGAAGATCCGAGATATCACCTCTATCTTCTTGAGGACCATTTGAAGTGGACGGTTGATCATTTGATGTAGACGGTTGATTATCAATTTGAACACTTTGTTCAATAATATCTTCCTCATCACTTTCATCATTAGGAATTCTTTCAACTCCCGAAGCTTCATTGAATTTAACATGGATGGATTCTTCAACAACTCCACTAGTCTTATTGTAAACCCGATATGCTTTGCTTTTTGTTGAATATCCCATAAATATCCCTTCATCGGCCTTAGGATCAAGTTTGTCCAATTGATCCTTGGTATTCAAAATAAAGCATTTACAACCAAATATTTTGAAATAACTAATATTTGGAGTTCTACCTTTCCAAAGCTCATATGGAGTTTTATTCATTTTAGGACGAATATAAACTCGGTTAATGACATAGCAAGCGGTATTTACGGCCCGGCCCAAAAATACTTTGGAAGTGAGAATTCATTGAGCATGGACCGACTCATTTCTTGTAATGTTCGATTTTCCGTTCGGCTACTCCATTTTGTTGAGGTGTCCTTGGAGCCGAGAAATTATGAGCATATCCTTTGGTTTCACAAAATACTCTAAATTCACCGTCAAATTCTCCACCTCGATCGCCGAATAGACTTGATAGTATCTTCTTTTTCATTCTCAATAAGTCTACACAACTTAACAAACTCATTAACGGCATCGTTTTTATTGGTAAGAAAAAGAGCCCAAGTATATCTCGAATAATCATCGACTATAACAAAAGTGTAATGTTTTCCACTTAGACTAGCCGTACCAATATCCCCGTACAAATCAAGGTGAAGCATTTGTAGGGGTTTGGTTGTGGAAATTTCATTTTTGGGCTTAAAACTACTTTTAACTAATTTGTTCTTTTGACAAGTGTCACATAAGCCAAGATTTTCAAAATTCAATTTGGGTAGTCCTTTCACATGTTGTTTTTGTAAATATTTTTCAAATTCTTGTATCCAACATGTCCAATTCGCCTATGCCATAAACTAGTTAAATCATTATTGGCGACTAAACAAGAAACATTTTGACTCACCAAATCACTTGTACAAATTTTGTAAAGATTGCCTTTTCTATTTGCTTCACAAATAATTTCACCATTTTTAAGAATAAGGCATTTTTCTTTATTAAAGGAAACATCATATTTTGAATCACAAAGTTGGCTAACACTTATCAAATTAAACTTAAGCCCTTCAACTAATAGAACATTACTAAGAGAGAAAGAAGAGTTACCAATTTCTCCATTTCCAAGAATTTTTCCTTTGCCATTTGCCGAACATGACCATACCTCTTCTTGGAGCTTGATGTTGGTAAAAAGTTCTCTCCTCCCGGTCATATGGCGTGAACATCCGCTGTCCACGAGCCATTTTGAATCTTCCATTGTGGTTATGGCCCCTATTATCTACAAAAGAATTTCTTTTAGGTACCCTATAATTTTGGGGTCCATGGGGGTTAGTCTTGAGACCTTTGGGTCTCCAAACATGTCTTGAGCTATTTCTCAATTTGCAATTATTAGCATAATGTCCAACTTTGCCACAATAAAAACAAGTAGGAGTATTATAATTATTAGCACGTACAAAAGTTGGACCTTGGTTATTTTTCTTAAAAACACTTTGAAATGGCTTATAACCAAGTCCCGATTTGGAATGCTCACCTCTTTGTGCATCTAAAATTTTTGTGACTTTATCCGTACTTATGTTGAAACGATGCACGTCATTTTTCAAACATTCAATATCTTTTGTGAGCAATTCCTTTTCGGTTTCAAGAGAATGAATTCTAGTAAGAGTAAGAGCATGAGCTTTGTCTAGAGATTCATAAGAGGTAAATAATTTTTCCTTTTCAACCTTAATCTCCTTATGCTCCTTTTTCAAATTTTTGTATTTAACGATTAAATTTTGAAACTCAATTTGCAATTCATCAAAATCACATTGCAAGTCATCAACTATGGAGGAAGTAGAAGAATTTGAGTGTACCTCATTGTTTTCATCGTCTATAGCCATGAGACCGTGTTCGGTTTCTCCTTCCTCATCGGTTGTTTCGAGTAGTTCATCCCATGTTTTGACTTCCGCATTTAGAGCCTTCTTTTTTTGTGAAAGGCTTCCTTTTTTTTGCTCCTCTTCATCGAAGCTTGCACCAATCGGCAATGAAGTGCCCGGGTTTTCCGCATTTAAAGCAAGCATTATCTCTTGGTTTTCTTGCTTTATTTTTATTCACAAATTTTGCAAATTTTCGAACAAGTGCGGCCGTCTCCTCATCATCATCATCATTATCATAATATGCATTATTAGAAGAAGAAGCAAGACCTTTAGGAATAATTTGCATACCCGATTGATTTGTGGATGGTTTGGAATTTTTTCTCTCCTTGAGATAGACTTCATAGATGAGTAGGTTTCCAATAAGTTCATCAAACTTGAGTGTCTCAAGATTTTGTGCCTCCGTGATTGCCGTTACTTTTTCGGACCATGAGCCGGGAAGTGCATTTAGTACCTTGGTCACCTTGTCTTCTTCGGAGATGACTTTGCCGAGGGCCACAAGAGGATTGACAATATTGTCAAGCCTTTCCACCATCTTGGAGATGCCTTCGCCGTCATACATGTTAAAGTTTTGAAGTCTTTAACAAGCATGGTCTTTCTTGCTTGCTTGACTTTCTTAGTCCCTTCATAGATTGTCTCCAATTTTTCCCAAACCTCATGTGCCGACCTTATGCCTCTTATGCGATTGTACTCGATGGCGGTAAGAGAACATGCAAAATATTTAAGGCCTTACCGTTTAGAGAAAAAGCCTTTTTGTCGTTTTCATCAAACTCCTTGAAAGGTTTAGGAGTCAAGGTGCCATCCTCCGATTTCTTTGTTGGTTGATCAACTCCTTCAATGACCACATTCCAAATGTCGAACCCGCACTTTGTAGGAAGCACTCCATACGGTCTTTCCAAAATGCGTAGTTGTTGGCGTCGAATAGTGGTGGCTTATTGTAGAGGCGCCGGTGGTGAGATGAGCATCATTTGTAGCCATGGATCTTTCCTCTTTACTCTGGAGCGAGCTAGCCAAAGAGTTTGGCTTTGATACCACTTGTTACCCAAGTGGCTACAATAATCTAGAGGGGAGGTGAATAGATTATTCCGATTTTTCGTAAATCACCCTCTTTTTGAAACAACGAGTAAATAACAAAAATGTAAATGCGGAAAATAAACAACACTCGTTGATTTAAAGAGGTTCAACCCACCTAGGGCCTAATCCTCTACCACCCCAAAGATCTCCAGGGATGGATTTCAAAAAAAAAAATTTATTAATTTACCAAAAATTAATACAACACCTTGAGGATTACCACAACCCTCTTTCACCACTTTGAGGATTACCACAATCCTCTTACACCACCTTGAGGATTACCACAACCCTCTTACAACACCTTTGAAGATTACCACAACCTTCAAACACCTATCACATAGATCACCCAAGTGTATTTTTACCACAAGAATACTCACAAGGATGTCTTGTGTTGAATGATGACCAAAATCAAGATTACAACTCAATAATGATTGATACAATATGAGTATAAGTGTAATCAAGAATTGAAAGCCTAGACCTCAAATAAGTGCAAGTGAAAGTGCTTAGGCTAATACAACAAGATATATGAAAGTGTTTGCTCAATTGCTTTTTGCTTGTATATTGTGTGTTGTGTCTTGTTGCTTGAATGAAGCCTCTATTTATAGGAGAGGTCTTGGCTTTGATTTCCGGACATTGGCTCCTCCTCGGGGAGTGATTTCTTGCAAAAGAAATCATTTAAAATCATCAATATAGTGTTAGAAATCAATCCCACAAAATAGGAAAAGTCATTCGAAAATGCAACAGCGGATAGTTCTTTGATAAATGGGGGTTCGGTCAAGCAGAGATAAGATTGAAATTGAATTCGCGAATTTTTACAAGGGGGACCGGTCGAAGGGGAAGGTGCGACGGCCGCCTTAGTAGCCGTTGACGGTTGCCGACGCGTTTTACGAAAAGCAGAAGTCCTGGAACAAAATCCAACTTGCAGTCTGGTCGCCACGGCCGACCGACGGCCGGCCGACCACACCGGCCGCCCACCTGGTCGACCGGCCGCCCGCCTGTTTTTCTTACGCCCCATTTTTGTTTCTTAGCTCAACTCAGTACGGGTTGCCTATAGTAGACGGCCGAGTCGAAAACAAATGTGTTGTCCAATGTTTTATTGAAAATAAACTTCAAGAAATACTCCAGAAAAATAGTAAAAACATTTTAAGTTGATCGGAAATATTTAGACAACATTTAGGGACATAGTTTTGGTTTGAAAACATATTTGAACAAAATCGAACATAATCATCAAAATCATGATAAAAACATTTATCTAACATCCGCTTTCCTCAGACGTTGTTCAATATGATGTTACCTATGCCAACGACCTCCGTCACACCATGGTTGGCCATTCGCTTTTTGCCAAAGCTACCACCGGTGTATGATGTAAACATATCACGATGAGGTGTGATATGATATGAAGCTCTGAATCAATAATCGATTAAATCTGCTCACGGGCATGCGAATCGAGCATAAAGATCATCACAAATGATGACAACATCACCATCAATCGCAATGGCTTGGCAGTAGTGTCTTTGTCATCGATCTTGTTTTCATTATTTCCATTCTTTTGATCTCTTTTCTTCTTTCTACAATCTCTCTCATAGTGATTTGGACCACCACAATAATGACATTTGAAGTCCTTCTTGGATTTGGACCTCCCCCTGGATTTGTCTCTTTTATTTTGAGAACCTCTAAACTTGCTCCTTCCCCGTTTGTCATTTTCAGCTACTAAGGCTTTTGACGGAAGAATATTCTAACTCCTTTCTTCTCGGACTCTTCATTAAGAAGACAATCTTTGACCATTTGCATAGTTAGTTCACCATTCGGCCGAGCCATCGACCGACACCACAAGCGTGTCCCAACTGTTAGTAACGAAATGAGCAACAATAAAGCAATTACTTCATCATCAAGGGATATTTTCATTGTGGTAGATTGATTTATCAGACCCTGATACGCATTTAGGTGCTCCGTCATGTTCGCACCTTCCGTATATCTGAGCCGAACAATTTTTCTGATAATAGAAGCTTTGTTCAAGGCATTTTTCCTCTCAAACATAGTTTCAATATTTTTCCACAGAACATCAGCCTTTTCCTCATTAGCAAAATGATGGAAAATGCTATGCTCAAGGAAACGCCGGATATATCCTACAGTTTTTCTGTGTAGGATTTTCCACTCGTCATCACTTGTATCTTTTGGTTTGGCAAAGATCACCTTTCAAGGGCAAATAAAGATCCTTGCAAAGAGAGAAGATCCAACATACTCGGCTTCCAAATATTGTAGTTGGATCCGTTGAGTTTGAACATCCCACCAACAGACGCCGATTCCTCCATTTTTAATCCGCAACAACGTGGCTCGATACCACTTGTTGGGAAAGAGTGCCAAAACAAATGACACCTAAGACAATGTGGAAATAGTAAAATCTTTTCCCACTTTTGGATTAAAAATGGAAACCAAACCAAGAATACCAAATAATAGTGCAAGACGATAAAAATAGGACACAAGAATTTTTACGTGGAAAACCCAAATGGGAAAAACCACGAGACCGTAGTCCGGATAAATCCTCCACTAAATGTATAGTAGACTTACAATATTTCTCCCTAAAAATAGGGGATACACAAAATATCTCAAGTTACTCAACTTGGAATACCCGAGAAAATAGGAATGCTTTATTTTGGGTGAGAATGAAAAATTACTACTAATTTTTCTCTCTTTTTCTTCACTCAAAACACACACTTATAGATACACTCTCTACTCTCTATTTTCTCTCTTCTCTTGCAATTGCTAAAATGCTAATTGCTTGGTGTGATTTTGCATTCAAGGATGAAAGTTCTTTTATAGGCATTTTCCATGCCCAATTAACATGTGAACAAACTTGTTGTCAACAAAGTTTGGCAACCAACCATTGAAGACTTGGTGGTGTTGGTTGGTTCTTTGCCTACCAAAGGAATAGTATTTACCACATGGGGTGAAAAATTCAACATATTATACGTGGACATGTAGAAAGGAAAGTATAATTTGCGCTCTCTCTCTCTTTCTCCAATTCCTGGCTAATCTATTCGGACCACCTTTCATGTACATTTTCGTGGATTGGGACGGACTTGAACCTCCTAATAATGGCTTCATAGAATTTCATTTCCCAAGACGACGACCAGATTTTCTTTTTGACTTGACGGGCTAGCAGGGCCGATCCATTTGGCATTTCTTCTTTTGGATAGTCAAATTTTAGATTTTTAGAGACAACGGACATGGAAAAGACTAATTTTTGTACGAGTGGTGGGCATATAATTTTTGCTTTGTCTTTAACAAAAAATGGATTAAGCAAAGGGAAAAATTAGATTGGTAATGGCTAAAAAGTTGACAACGTCACATCTGTGTATTCTTTTATTACCGCTAACACTAAAGGATCTTAAGTTCAAACCCTATTTAATAAATTTTAGATGTAAATATTTTTATGAATATGTTAGCAATAATTAATTAATAATAAAATACAAAGCGCTTCTGGGAGAAAATGAGATATCAAGAATTCAAGGGGAAAAATAAAATAAAACTAGGGCTTTATAATTTTGAAGCCTCGGCTATTACATCACATGATTACATCCATAATAAACTGAAAATGATAAAAATGAACAATAGACTTTAATTGCAGCCTGGCCCGTAAGCTGGCTTGACCAGCCCGAGATTTAGACTGGATTGGACTGGACCATAATTTTCTATGTCCAGAATATTTGGGCCTATTAGACTGAAATGGGCAAAGCATTTTCGCGGCTGGGTCAACTCGCCCCAATGTTTTTCTAAAGCTTGATGGATTCGGACCAGTTGGGCCCATTCTCAACTCCACTTTTTAGTGAGTTGGCACTGCAGGCCTCCATTTTTCGGCAGTAATGTTATATTTGAACTTCGAGAAATTAATTAAGTAAGAGCAAGTCTCTTGTGAGACGGCCTCACGGGATCTAAACCAGTGAGAGATGGACCTCTTGGCCGCCTCCGTCTTGAGAACATAAACTATGAAAATAAATTTAAAAATAATAATGAACCATGAAGAAACAAAAATAAACCCTAAAAACATGAACCATGAAGAATAAACCCGAAAAATAAAAATAAACCCAAGAAATAAAAAATAAACCCTAAAAAAAAACTGAAAATCCTAAAAACCCAAATCAGTTAAAAATAAACCCAAGAAACAAAATAAACCCTGAAAAAACAAAAATAAACCCTAAGAAAAATAAAATCTGAAAAAAACCTTTAAAACTTGTGTAAAACTTTGTGTAAGGACTTCGTCTCACAGATCTAAATCCGTGAGACCGCCTCACGCAAGTTTTTGCCATGAAGTAAATATTGAATGGGAAAAGAAAAACAAAAACTCCAAACGATACGAGTTTTGTACTTGAGTAATAGTATTATTTTTTTTCTGAAAGAACTAAAAGCTGAGATTGGAGCATAAAATTCTTAATTCGTAAAATAATTCTAACACCGAACGTCTAGTACTGGGCCTGGCTAAGGTAAAACAGTGCTTATTCATTTTAGGCCTTAATCAATATTTAATCTAATTATCAGTTTAAGCTCAACCCACTCTAATGTTCAATATTTATGGGAAAATGACATGAATACCCACCTTAACAGCCCAAATCCCCGAACAATACGCCCCTTCCCTATTAATTTCCAAAAATACCAAACCGGCATAAATTAGGACAATTGTACGCTCTACAGCGTATTGCATCAAATTGTTGCTCCAATAATCAACGTGCAAAAGATCCCGATCACAATCCAATTCTCCATCCCAACAAATAGCAAAAACCAGAAGAAAGGCATAGATCACAGGAAAACAACGAGACAAATAGTGGTCTGTTCGAGATAACAATTCAAACTCCAGATCAAGAAGAAGAAGAAAGACCAAACCAGGTAACAACAACACGATCTGCTTATCTTAATCTGAAAAAACTTTATTTCGATCAGTTTCATGATTTTGCAGATAGAAATTCAGAATTCAATATGTATTAGATGAAATTGTCATTGAATTGAACCAGGAATTTTGCATGAGAATTCCAACAACCTGACAATTTTGAGCTTAAAAATGCTTATTTTGTTCGAATTATAATCCAAAATTCTATAAAAATTGTTTATCATGAATATCTACAAAAAAATCGTGTGAATCTCAAAATTTTGTATGCAATACATTACGTAAACATTTCACATATGTTTCTTTGTTGTTTCACAATTGTTTCTATTGGCAATTCTTCGCCTAATACAGCACAATGTTTCTTCTCGTACATGAAACATTATTTCATTGATGTTTCTTATATGTTTCACATGGGAAAATTTTCATTGAATTCCACAGTTGTATGGAGAAAATCCCAGTTGTAGTATACCACAGTGGACAATGGGAAGAAAATAGAGAGTATACCAACTTTGCGATAATAGGAATACTTTATCCATGGATTGCATATTCAGCATCCTAAAAGAAATCTTTGAATAACATATTCAATTCAGAAAATTTGAGCTTACTTGTCCATCATCGGCTACGAGAAATGGACACAACTCCATTGTCAGACCAAAAGATACTTTGTATTGACTCCAACATCGTAGAATTATTGAATGCAGCAACTGTAGTGGGGAAAGACCTACTAGAAACAACTTTGCTAGAGTACGTGAGCTCTTTAGTTCAAGATTGAGCATGCAGACATCGAAATGAAGCAAGATCAACATTTACAAGGAGGACAAAAAAAATTGAAGAGTATATGGGGAAAAACTACACCATTTTTCTAAATTTAAGAGTAATATACTACAAACTTTTATCACATGATCCCATGTTTCACAATTGTTTCTACATTTTTCATTTATGTTTTAGGTGAAGAGATCAAATGATTTTATCTTTTAAATCATAGAGACTGACAAAACATTTGTTTTGGACCTTGAAAAAAGGACTTGCACATGCAACAAGTTTCAAATGGATGAAATTCATTGCGCACATGCTATAGCAGTACTAAAAGAATTGAATGAAGATTCGTATCAATACTGCTCGGATACTACATGAAGAAAACAATGAAAGCGACTTATTTGGAAACAGTATATCCAATCCCACATATTGTAAATCAAAATAGCCGATAACAATCTAGACCCTAGAAAGTTAATCAAATACAAAATAGTTCCATACTACTAAAAATACCAAACTTAAACATATTGTTCAACTGATTACACCATCATTAAGGTTTACGTAACAACAATTCTCTAAAATCATTAGGAAGTGGAGGCAGAATCTCAATGTCGTTGTCATCATCATCACCATTTTGCTACTTCAACTTGACATGATTGTAAAGCAGATGACTAAGTCTTACTTGTTCATTCTCTACCTCAAACGCTTCAACGCCTATAGTCTTCCCACAGCAATAAAGTACTCCGCATAACAAGCAACAAAAACCCCCGCATTCACTACAAAAAAAATAAAAAAAATAAACAGTCCGATAGATAGCACAACAAATCAAAAACAACAAAAAAGAACAAACAAATGGAAAATACATAGCAAAAACATATTTTCCTAAAAGCCTCGAGTTGGTTTTCAGATAAATAGTTCTTCAAATTGTTTATAACGTCAAAAGAGAACCCAATATATATTCTAACAGTATACCAATCTTCAGAATCAATAACATACTTGAAACCCAAGAAACAACAAAGAAACACGAAATCAACAAGTACTTCAACTGAAATACGTAAAAGAACAAAAGAAACATAAAAGAAACAACTTCGAAACAACATCGAAACAAATGAAAAACTTCAAATTACAAAGTAACAATAACAAAGAATACACAAAACTCATACCTCAGCAACATCCGTTTCTCCAAAAGAAACCTTCTTCTGTCCGGCAGCTTTAACACCAACCTTCGATTTTACAGTTTTAGACGGCGATTTAACATCTAAAACCGTTTCGTCCTCAACAATATTTTCCACTTTTCTCTTCATCGAAGCCATTGTACCAGCAGCACCCTTCTGAAATTTCCTCTTTTTCGAAGAATCTGGTGCTTCCAACTTCGAAGAACTTCTCAGTAGCCTTTTATGAGGAGAGTTTTTAGGAGCCATTAAAATAACAAACAAAACTAGCGGTTTCAAGAAGTTACACAAAACAGAAGTTAGCGATGGAAACGTGAGGAAGCTGAAACGATTGAAACTGAAAAAAAGGTGAGGAACGAGAAGACGTGGCCACGATCAAACAGGGAATAGCAAAAAAATCGGGAACTGGTTCGAGATTAACTGAATAAGATGGAAAAAACTAACCCTAGGTGTTAGAACGTAAAAGATGAAGAACCTGGGTAGAAATGTGAAGAGGTAAGACCGGATGAGGTATTTTTGTCATGTAATGGTATTTCTGTCTTTTTTTTTAAATTAAGGATATTTGGTGTAATTTCCTCAATATTTACTAAACATCTCAAAATAATGAGCCCATTTCTTTTGTTATTCTTCATCACATTAAGTTAATATACAAAGCCCTAAAATTAGACAAATCTAAAAAATTTATCCTCTGGCGTTAGACGTGAAAACCAAACAAATTACTGTATATTTTAACCCAAAATTGATCGAAAAAATTCCTTTGAACTCGATTATATAAGTATAAAAATAGTTTGAGTACCCATTTTTTTTGATAAAGTTCGACTCAAAGTTGATTTAAAAATCTAGGTTGCCACATTATTAACAAGATACACTGCTATTAAGTATTTTCTTTCTAACATGAGCCTGCCAAATTAGAACAATTACATCATACGGAAACAATAAGGTAAAGGTCCTAATACTAGGAAATCCATGGCTCTAAAAACACAACTAAACCTAAATTTCTCTATGGGAAGGACCAAATTCAGAAACCATAGCCTTCTGAAGTTCCAAAATTTCACCGGCTAACGAACGAACGAACAAACTTACAAACGGACGAATCCAAGCTGCTTCGCTCGTCTGGGCAGTCATCGTTCAACCAGAATCAACAACAGTTTCACTTTGTCGAGCGATTTCTTCTGCATCTGGTTGGTCGTCAATTGGCCTTCTTCTGCACTCGTAGAAGCAGGGCTCTCGGATGTATCCGAGCTGCTAATCTCGCCGTGCCTATCTTTGTTCGACCAAAGTCTCGAGAAAATCTTTTTCACTTTCTTGGCCGTAACTTTGTCCGCACTCAATTTCTCGTCGTTTGCACTTTCACCGTCGGCTCCACCTTTGTTTCTAAGCCTCAAAGAAGCTAACTCCCCCTTCAAATCCTTGAGCTCTTCGGATGTCTGATCACCATCCCAATCCTCGTCCGAGTTCGTAGTTGCTGACCTGGAACTCCCGTAAGATCCTCTTGGGAGAAGCGCCCTGACTGGGACGGGCAGATCGGGGTGTTACTGCCCACGGCTGCTGCTGCTCGGGCTTGCTCGAAGAAAAGAACCTGCACGACGACCCGCAAGGGGAGCCTCTCGCTTTGCACGGCGTGTGCGCAGGCTTCGCCGATAGCTTTTTGCAGTCCATTAACCGACAAATTCGCTTTTTCTCGCTCTTTGTCAAACCGGGGTGTTCCTGTATAGAGGATAATGATCAGTTACAGAAATTAACATAAAATATAGGGATAATTACAAAGAATACATTTCAGGTTTGGGCTAAATACAAAAAAAAATCCACAGGTTTTTTGAAAATTACAAATAAACCCTTGAGGTTTGACTTCGTTTTAAATATAACTGTAATATTTCTATAAAAGTCAAGGGGAGTTTTAAAATGTATTGGAATCAAACTCGAGGAATTTCCAAAAATCATGGGGTTTTTCTCTTATGAATGGGGAAAATGTAAGACCGAATCAAACCTCAAGGGTTTTTTTTGTAATTTTCAAAAATCTCCGGGTTTTTTTTGTAATTAGCCCACAACCTCGGGTTCTTTTTTTAATCTTCCCTCCAATGTATCATATTTTCCTACACCAAGTTGATGTTAAGTTGAGAAAACGGTTGTAGGGTTTGTCAACAAAAAGAAGAGTTAATTACAAACAAAAGAAAAATACAGTGACCCTTTTGAAATTACAAATACCCTCTTAATATTTGTTTCTATTTTACAGATTGAATGCTAAATAGGAGAATATTTGTTAAGAAAATGAAAACCTCACGGGGGAATTTGTAATTTTGAAAGGTAATTAGGTTTTTTTTTTAATTAAGTTTCGAACCTCAAGGGTAATTTTTGTAATTTTTTTCTGAAAAGAAAGAAGAATAAGAGCATAAATTAACCTTGAGGTACATGTCAATTGCGCGGTAAATTCCATCATGACTCGCTCTCGAAATCCAGAAACCATTTCAGCTAGATCGATTTAATTTGGACAAAGGCAAAGAGGAATCTCTAGCAGCTTCGCCAAATAACCATCGACCAATCTAGCCACCTTACTCTTGAAGCATCCGAACTAAATCCAGTACATATCTCCGGGAACTCATTATCATCAGAACCGTCCGTCTGAGCACTATGTTCTTGCATAACAAACTGCTCAACCAAATCGTACACCACATCTACGTTATACAGAGCCGTATCACCACTTGGAGAACGAATCAAAAGATCACCAACCGTCGCCTCGTCCAGCTGTCGTGCAATCCTCTGCATAAGCTCCCTTCTTACCGTCTCCCCACACCCTAACATTATCGATGCTTGTAATAATTTCAGCAAAAAATTACAATGTACGGAATTTTTCTCCGTTGGTAGTAAAAATGTGATTGTATCAACCAAATAACAGTATTTTAGGAGATCGCCTCCTTGTACAGTGCCTTTGTTGAAAACAGGAAGCCGTCTAGAAGAATATGCCTTTAAAGATTCTCCAATAACATCCGGTGAAATTCTCCCTTTTGCCCGTATCGTTGTAATAACTCTCTTATACAAATCGATTTGAAGTTCGCATAAATCTTCCACCCACCAGTCTTTCGGCACCATTTGCTGTTTTTTCAAACCGTTCTCGGACGAAAGCTTCTTTCGATTATAAGTGTACGACCAGTCGACTTTCGAAGGGTCGGTCGACGCTCGACTGGCTATCGAGTCTAGGCAGTGGCTGACGATTTTCAACTCCTCCGACCATGGAAGGAGAGATTTCGTCGTTTGGAGTACGATTATCGAGTCTTTCCAACTTCGGAAAATGCTGGAAGAAAGAAAGACGTCGATTTTGTATATGAGGTTTCCTTTCTCGACAGTCTCGTACATCTCGAGGTACTCCGCCGCGCAACGTGCCGCAACAACGTTGTACGCGTTTAATGTTACAACCATCCCGTAACAGAATTTGGCGCATATTTCGAACGCGGCGGGTCCGCCTGGAATATCGTGGATGTCGATTTCGTCGTTGTTGTCGTCGCTTGTAGTGGCGACGAGTTTTTGAAGCTGAGAACTCTTGAGAGAAGCGGGAACTACAATTAGATACAGTGCGGTAAGTTAGTAAACGGTCAAACACTTATATCAATGAATTATCCAGAACCAAATTGAAAGGCAGAAAGGTGTCTTTGAATATTCATGAACTGTGGTAAACCAATTTTAAATCAAATAAAAGCATTGTTTGGACAGTTTAGGTATACAGTCACAAATCTACATAAATTTACTTAATTGTAGAATTGGTCCTGTAACTTTAGGGTAACAGAATTTTAAGGCTTTTATTTTTCACTTTGCAAAATAGGACTTTAATTGAAAAATCCGGCACATAAAGGACAAAATCTACATAAATTTACTTAATTGTAGAATTGGTCCTGTAACTTTAGGGTAACAGCATTTTAAGGCTTTTATTTTTTTCACTTTGCAAAATAGGAATTAAAAAATCCGCACATAAGGGACAAAATCCTGAAATTTTGGAAGGCCGGAATTTGATGTTGTGAAGCCGCCACATCATCACACCCCTGTTTCGGGATTTTCAATTTCCGGAGGAATTACTGATGTGAATGTTGATTGGGTTGCATGTTGGATATAATCGCCATATGTGTATTTTGCATCAAAATCAGCATCCACATGACAAATTCCACCAGAGAACTGAAGATCCCCAATTAAGGGTGATGATGTGGCGGCCACAACATCAAATTCCCCAATTTCCAAAATATTAGCGATTTTGTCTTTAATGTGCCGGATATTTTAAACTAGAACCATATTTTGCAAAATGAAAAAATAAAAGTCCTAAAATGCCACAACCAGAAAGTATAAAACTAATTTTGCAATTAAGCCTAAATTCAACTAATAAGAATATCCTTGTTGATGAACTTGAGCTAACTTGAAAGTTTAGATATCACAGTTCCCATTGTTAATGCGTGGGCAAACGAATTACAGATCATAATTTAGTGTCAACAAATACTAGTCAATAGAAATAAACACACACACATATATATATATGTATGACAGTTAACCCCGGTGGCATGTTTATCAATTAAGCTTCCAAAAGGAAAGTGATTTTGAGTACTAATAACTGTTTTGTTAAATGATTATACCTTGTGGACATAAAACTTGACATCCCCAACACTAACAACCAT
The DNA here is from genome assembly GCA_016081115.2 of Rehmannia glutinosa. Lineage (NCBI taxonomy): Eukaryota > Viridiplantae > Streptophyta > Magnoliopsida > Lamiales > Orobanchaceae > Rehmannia > Rehmannia glutinosa. The sequence goes on from JABTTQ020003454.1 coordinate 72,279, forward strand.
GTCAGTTGCCAACTCTGTTGCTACATACCTGAAATACAAATGCTTCGAACAGTCAAATTCACAATAAACGTGTGCACGTACGTATATATAATTGATAAAATCAAGCAAAAAAAGCATGAGAAAAAATGAAACCTATACTCTCATAAGATATCCGCCCTTTCAGTTACCATTTCAAAGACATTAATTTCTTGCACACTAGAAATTCTATAAACACGAGTACCAGCCATTCTTCAATCTCAAAATTGGACATTTTATCAATTTGGAACCCCAACAATTACATCTTTGAATATTTTGAATTGTCGATTTCGTAGGAGAGAATTTGAGGAAGAATACAATAAAAATACTTGCAAACACTCGAGTCACAACAATATTCATTTCACCAACACAGAGAAACACATTCAAATGCAAAACATAGGAAATGGTGAATTCATACTCCATTGGCATAAACAAGAACATTGACGTCCGATATTAAAGCGAACCTGATAGTGTCCCCATCGGTCTGAAATTGATCGGGCTTCGATCCAAGTTTCATAAACTTCATTGCAGGCAACTAATATTTTCACCTTCACCTTATCAACGCGTAGCACGTTTTACCGTTAAATCAGCAATGCCCAACTTTTACAGGATTCAAGAGGAGTGACAAAGGGAAAGGAAGTTAATGTAAGAGAATTTGATCTTGTGATATACTTGTCAAAAATGAAGACAATCCCACTTGCCCAAAAACTACGGCATCAAATATCGGATTCTCTTTCGATTAATTTCGTTCACCAAATGAAGTTGGAGAAACCTATCAAAGCCAAACATAATCTTGGTATGAGAGGAGTTGGACCACCAAAATCACAGACCAAAGGAATAAGCTAGTTTTGGAATATACTGAAAGCATATATACACATATGAACAAGCCAACACTAAAAACCAACATATTTTGTTCTCTTGAAATGGCAGAATACAAGAAACTGATAAATTTCCTAAAACTATGCATTAATACCAATACACAACATTATAAAAGGTATCATAACCAAAAAACAAACTTAATGACATAATTTCACAAAACTATGCATCAAGAACAATACACCACATAATAATAATAAGTTTCATAACAAAAACACAAAATATTTGTTTACCATCTCCCAATCATAACTCATTCCTACTTTTTTTCTCCCAAAACAAAATCAAACATACATTGTGTTTTTTCAATTCATTTCTCCATTCATACACACTATTTCCAATAAACCAAATAAGCTAAATCCCCAAACTAAGAACCCATTCTTCATCACAGAATCACAGTTGTTTGGTTCCAAGAATCACATAAGCAAAAAATTGAGCAGAGCCCAAATGCATAAAATGGAAATAAATCATGAAGGGTCATATCTTTACATGAAATAACATAAAGATCACAACTTTACCACGAAATACCATATTCTAACAAAAACCCAGAATCAGTAAGCTCTCAAAATAATATTTAAAGAAAAAAAAAACACTCATCAGAAGAGAAAAAGAAAAAGGAAACTTTAACCCTCTGTATTCCTCTGAACTCACCTAAGATTGGCAAGCTCTAAAATTCCATGAACATCAAGCCAAAAGAATCAATCAAAAGCCCTTCTCCATACAAAAAAAGATCAATGATCTATGGGGGAACAAAAACAAGAAGCAAAAGAAAAAACCCAGACCACAAATACTATAAAGGGATCAGCAAAACAAAGAACAGAAAAAAACAAACCATCAAAAAGATGAGTTGTCCCTAATCTTTGCCAGCCACCATAGCAACACCATGTTTTCACAAAAGATAGGCTCAGAATGTTCTCAGTCTCATCTATCCCTTTAGAACCAGCACCACCGCCCCACCACCAACACCCCTTTTTTACTCTCCACTCTTTGCTTTTTATACCCATGAATCCCAAATGACCATTTTCCCATACAAATTTAAATAATACTGCCAAACCCTTTTCTTTATTACAAAAAAATAAACAGCAAATCATATAATTAAAAATTAGCTCTTTTTTTTTTTTTAGCTTGTAGCCAGTGAGGACCCCTCAATCTTTTCAATTAATATAAACTTACTTTATAGTGTTAGGCACGCCAATCTGACACTGTTTTCTATCTTTTATCATATATATATATATAAAGTTATAAACTTTTACTTTTATTTTTTTTTCTGTTTGGAATTTTGTCATGTGTTTTTTTTTCTACTGTTGTAATTGTTTTTAGAGGAGAAAACGACTCATCCATCTTTTTCTCTCGTACTTTGATAATAATGGCATCCAACGCTATCTACATATTTTTAAGGGGAGAAATGTGATAATTCATTGGTTAAAGTAAAGAAAATATTGGTCCTGAAAATAATCGAGTTAAATGCTGAGTAATATACAATATGTGAAGGAATCATATGGAGTCACATGGGTCACTCATGACTTCTTACGTTGGAGTTAGGATTCAATACTGATCCAACTTTAAAAAAAAAAAGAGGAAAACACGTTAAACCCCAAAACTACGCGATTTTTGATTTTACCATATAAACTATTTTCTTTTTACACTTTACCATACAAACTATACAAGTTTTGATTTTTTACCCTATATCGGTCATCGCCGGTGGAATATTCTCGAATATTCGGCACATGCCCTCCACGCGTGAGGTAAAACCGTCTTTGCTTAAAATTCAAAGTGAAGTAGTTACACTTTACTATCGAAATTTGTTAAGATTTTCACTTCGCTTATCCGAACTTTCGTGATTTTCGTTTTGTCATATCAATTAAAAAACTTAAAATAATTATGTGTATATATATTTATTTATCTTATTTAATACATAAAAATAACAAAAATAAGTTTAAACCATATTGTGAGCGAATTGAAATAGAAAATTTAACATATACCAAATTACTTTCATATTATATATTATCATATATTACTTATTTTTGTATATTAATTTATTTTTTGCAAAAAAATTAAAAAAAAATACTAAATAGATATTATAATTATGATTACAATATTTATTTATTTTTTTTTGCAAAAAATTGATTTACCGGAGTACCAAACGAAATACCGAAAAAAAGTATGATAAAAGTTTGAGTCGAATTGCTTATTTTGGTACAATATTCAGCACACGATGCGTATAGAATTTTCTGTTCAATTATGGTTTTTGTTCTTTCACCAAATACATATTGAGTTTAACCCCTACTTGTAAGAGTACGAGAGCAATGTAGTGTGGTAATCGATCAAAGGTTTCTCATAAGAAAATTTAGCCAAGCATGACATTATTTGAATTTATGGAAAACAAAAATAATTATTAACACTATATTCAAGTTTTGAATATGCAATTATGAATTGAACTAAGAATTAAAAATACATATCTAAAGCAACACTACATTAGAAAGTTGGGATGAAATCAATATAAAAAATGTTTAAACTTTATAATAATTCAAAGATGTCTAAACCACAAAAAAATAAATCGATATCAGTGATATTTGTACCCACCTTAATCATAAGCCTAAATCCTAAAATAGTACCATTGATATATTTTTCTTTTACAAATGAAAATTCAAAATAAAAGATAAATATATGTATGTACACATAATTTTTTTAATTTTCATAAATTGATATGACAAAGTGAAAAATTGCAAGAAAGTTCATATAAAGAAAGTGAAATTCTTAACAAAGTTCGGATCGTAAAGTGTAACTATTTCTATTTGAATTTTAGGCAAAGACGGTTTTTGCCCTCACGTGGAGGGCACGTCGGAATATTCGGAGAATATTCCACCGCGATATTGCTATAGGGCAAAGTGCAAAATTTGTATAGTTTGTATGGTAAAGTGTAAAGAAAATTAGTTTATATGGTAAAGTCAAAAACCGCATAGTTTGGGGGTTTAATGTTTTTTCCTCTAAAAAAAATAGAAGAAACTCTATAAATTGGTTTTGCTTAATTGTACTTATTATTTTTGTTGCTGATTCACGAAAATTTTAATAACTTTAATTATTATAAATATTATATCTTGTATTAATAATGTAATTAAATTAAACAAATTGATTATATGTGACAGTGATAAAAAATATCATAATAGTAGTGAATCGTCATTGTCCTTTTAGCTTATGAATACATATTTTCATTTCTTTTTAAAGTAATATTTCAGTTTTTAAAATAATAATATACTTTTTTTTTTTTTTTTTTATCCAGGGTATCTCCACACCACAAAAAGTTAGACCCCACACTTCCTTTCGGACTATGGGACATTCGCCCTTCCTGTGAATGGGCCCTAATCTTTCGGGAGGAGGAGCAAACCCCAACTCGGAGGATCTTGAGGTGCAATTACAACCTCAAAGCATTCGCAGCCAACCTCTTGGGGGTTACTCTTTCAAGAGCATTAATAGTGCAATTTGTAAGATAAAAATAAACGTGAAGGAAATATTTGTCATTTAAAAAAGTAATTGATATTTTTTTGTAATTAAGCTAAATCTGATGAGTAAATTTATAATTTACCATAAACAATATAGATTCTTCCACTTCAAAAGGATTCTTTAATTCTTTATGATCCAATAAGGAATTCAAAATAAAATCCTATTTATAAGGTGAAAATTACCATTTTACCCTTGAAAGTTAGCCATATAGCAAACATGTCCTAAGATCCAAGAGTTTGAATCGGGGTCTCGACCCGAACCGAAAGGTCGGATCGCCCACGAACCGAGAACAATTGGATCTTGACAAGACGTGACATAAAGGCTCATACGATCTCAAGACGTGAAGCTATGTCGTACTACTTGCACGACTTATTGAAGACAAAACCTATAAACACCTTAGTTTCCCATTGCTACAAGGATATCATTTTATTGTTATTCACATCGCTTCCTGCGATTTATTACCGACCTTAAACACGATATCGACTTTAAAGATCGGATGGTCTTAATGGGGTCCACTTTGGTGCGCTAATGTTCGTTCTTTACGATTCCATGAACCAAAGTACCTGCAGCCGAAGTTAAACGCCCAAACTGAAATACATCCGATTTATTAACCCAAATCACTATAAAATAATTTTTATATATGTATTGACTAAATTGAGTGATTTCACTTTATTGTTTTAAGAAAAATAATAGTTTTAAAAACTAATTTTTATCTCGATTCTATTTTCATCCCTTTCAAGTAGAGTTGTCAACCCGGTACGTATTAAAAAAATACACTTAATTTCTTCGCCACCGAGCCAAGGATCGGGGTGGGCGGTGTTTCGCCCTAATGGGCGGGTCAAATAGACCCAACTCTTTTTGGGCTTGCAAAATCGCAATCAAGCCCGATACTATTATCGGGTCGTCAACTTGACCCATTGAGTCGGGCTTTTTTAATGACTCTACTTTCAAGTTTCAAGTGTTTTTTTTTTTTCAATTTTAAATAAATTTATTTTGATATGGTGCATAAAATGTTGATTTTATTGAATAAAAATAATATATTTCCGGGTGGGTTTCTCACCTTCGCTATGTTTAACCAATTAAATTCAATTGAGAAATCATTACTTAATTTTGGTGTGAGTCTCACTCTAGAAAAAAATCTATAATTAATTTATTAATAAATTTTAACTATTTTATATCTATTGAATTTTTTCAGACATAAATTATGTGGATTTTACTTTGACAAAGTAGATATTTAATTTGGAAATTATTGATTATAGGTAATAAAAGTAATTAGCACTTTAAATGAAGATTGATGAAAACAACAAAATGCATCTGCACACTAACCATAATATGTAAATGTTAAATGTTGCATCAAGCTAGGTGCTCCAGATATAAGCATCTAAATAACAGTAAAAATGACAAAATACATTTTCAGTATTTCGAACAGTAGGAACATTAACAAAAAGAAATGAAAATCAAAACAAACAATATCTTAAATTCAGAAGAAATAGAATATTTGATATTTTAATCTATCAATGTCATATGTCTATAAAAAAAATATTTTTGTACACAGTATTTATTTTACATAATAAAATAATAAATAAAACAGGGTAAAAATTGGAGATTCATATAATAATATTGGTATTAGCTATTGACTGGTCCAATGTGACATCTCCCCTTTCATCTTAGTGGACAAATTGTGACCACATTCCTTCTCTCTTATCCACACTGTTTTTATTCTTTCAACATCACATGCCATGCCCCCAAATACTCCCTCCCCAATGCCACCAAAATTCAATAAATATTCATATTTTAATAGTTTTGGTTTTGACCATATTCTTCTCCTCTCAAGTCTCAACACATAATTAACCTGTAATAATGTGCAGTTTAAGTCAATTAAAAAACACATGCTTAGTCAAAATATTTGCATCCAGAGGATCTATGAAAGATGCCTGCAAAAATGGTAATTGATTATTAACTCTTGCCTTAAACTGACATTAATTTGCAATCACAATCTTCTGAAAGATTCTGTCCTGAGAGAATTTGTCGGATAAGTATTTTTTTTTTTTGAAAGTGTCTCTCATCGGACTGGCCTAACGGATCTAAATCCGTTAGACGAATCCCCAACATCTTAATTCGGATCTTTAAAATCTGATGAAATTTCTGCATTATAAAAGAGGTGCCCACCCTTTTTTGCAAAAAGTCAGCCTTTTACACTTGAGATTTTTACTGGCCATTTATTTCACACAAATTATAATATGAGGGTGCACACAGCATTATATATACTTGATAGGAATCTTGTTGCAGAGACCAATAGTCTTTACATGAACACAAACCATCCTTAAAAGTGAAAACGAACACGATCTCTGACAACATTAATTTCTCTATTGTATGCTTTTGAGACAAACTTAGTGAATGAGTGACAATCTTTACACACTCTTAGGTTCTTCACAATCCGAAGACAAGTTCCTTCATCTGTTCGCAACAATCCTAGAGCTAACGCCAGCTTTTCGCTGTGACACGAACCACTTCTCTCCTGAAATCGTTCGAACTCAGATTCAGAAACTACATTCATCAAACTACTAATACATTTAAGAAAAACTGGTAATACTTTTTAGAAGGACGACTAATACTTTTCAGAAGGACTGTTAATAGATTTTGGGAGAAAAAAATTAATTATATTCAAGGGAACTACTAATACATTTTTAGAAGAATGTTAATACTTTTTAGAAGGACGCTAATACTTTTCGAAGACTTGTTAATATATTTTGGGATAATAATTTAATTATATTTAAGGAAACAACTAATACATTTTAGAAGAACTGCTAATACTTTTTAGAAGGACGACTAATATATTTGGGAGTATATTCATGAGAAACAAATACTAAAAAAAAAAAAACTCTTTGGGAACTACTAATACATTTCGGAAAGAATCTAAGATTTTTAGAAGGGACGACTAATACTTTTCGAATGACTTTTAATAAATTTTGTGAGAAAATTTTAATTTATTTCGAGGAACTACTAATATTTTTTTGATGAACTACTAATACTTTTTTGAGGATTGCTAATACATTTTGAGAAAGTATATTCGGGAGAAATACTAAAAAACTCTTTGAAATTAATAATACATTCGGAAGAAGAATGCTAATACGTTTTAGAAGGACGACTAATACATTTCGAAGAGTGATAATACATGTCTTTCCTAAAACTAATAAAACACCACCGCTAATATTACGGAAATGCCACGGATCTGCATGTCGATCCGTTTAACAGTCGACCAGGCCGTTAAACGATCTGACAGGGAGTTTTTGTGTTTTTTTTTCTCTCCTTAATTTTTAGAAACTCTCTAAAGTCCACTGACTAAATATAGTTGGTAGAACAAGAAAATTTATTTACAATACCAGGTGTTTTCATTAAATTAAACAAAATCAATTTCTGAAAAAGAGATTATTAGAGATTGCATCCATATGTTTAATGAAAGAGAAAGATTTTGGGGATTCTATATAATTAGCATTGTTCTAATATGAAAAAATCCAATTATATTAGGATATTAAGATTTATCATTTGATATCTAGGACACAATAGAAAACAATTACCAATGTCATGATGGTTTAACTGAATAACTCTAGTAGTTATTTACATGCGCCAACTAGAAATGCAGTTTCATGGTTTTGTTCGTTGTTTTCTCATGCATGGGTCAATCGACTTATCGACTTATTAGTTTTCGCCGTGGTTTGTTCATGGTTCAATCGATGCACGCGAAGATTGTTCGTTGTTCGTGGTTTAATCAAAAGCGTTGTAGACACCGAGTTAATTCTAGCGCGTGGATTGTGACGATGGGGCCCACAAAGAATATGTAATACCACTCATATATGTGTGAATATATGATTCATGTTCTAGCCCATATTTGCTATCAGTGGCGGAACTAAGGGGGCAAGTGGGGGGCCACTGCCCCCCCCCAAAATTTTTAAAAATTAATTTTTATACTTGTTATTTATTTTAAAAATATATATATAGTAGTTAAAAATTGCATTTGCCCCCCCCACCAAAGAAAAAAAAAAATTTGAAGAAAAATTTACTCTAGTTTTTCAAAATAGGTTTACCCCCAACTCCTAAATTTTGCTTTATCATACTCAATTTCAAAAGAAAAGAAAAAAAAACCATTCACAATATTTTATAAGATGTTTTGAAACTTATAAAAAAGTTAGATTTTCTTTTATTACAAGTTGTTCAAACCATTTAATAAATAATATAAAATTACAAAAACTTATAAAATATTTTAAAATCTTAAAAACTCTTTAATTAATTCTTGCGTTATTATTCTAAGATCCCAATCTTAATAAATGTTAAGTAAAATCCCACGGACATGTAAAGAGGTCACATCATTGAACTAACTTGTTGCGATAAACTGTGGTAGACAAGGATTTGGTATGGTCGTGATCGTGGCCATGAACGTGGATGCTTAAAGACCCTACTACACTTTGCTATTTTGGAGCTTATTGGTATCTCAAGGGAACCACGGTACCATCTTATGGTTAAGTGTCCATTTCAAGAAAGAAATTCAATTTGTAATTAGGAACTTTGACCAAACCCTAACTTAATTAATGCATATATCAATTTCATGCAAAACTCAATTTCCCTTTCGTGGACTTGTCTTCTTCCAACGCCTTATTTCCATTCACAATTATTCATTCTACTTTGGCCCCTTTTGTTGTGCCTCTTTTCTATTGGCCATATCTTAATCTTGGTCTAAATTTGCAATATATATTGAAAACTCTTATTTTATTTTCATTTTTATAAACTATTATTGATAATTAAATTTAATGTAATTAGAGGCAGTTTGAATCTTTTATTAATAAAAAAGGTAAAAATTTAAAGTATTAATTAATGACACTATCGATATCACTTGACATCTATTAGTGGTATTTAAAATACAAGGTAAATATACAATTTGAAAAATAGTATCCTGAATGGATCAGTATGAGTACGTAGATTTTGCTATGATAAGGTGATTGGAATAAATGACCAAAGGACCGGAACAAATACATATATTAGGAAGATTTGGGAAGAATAATAGCGAGAAAAAGTAGAGATCAATTCATGGAAAATGCTAAGAATGTTGGAAATTTTGGTTTTGATAAAGTGGGTGTTAACCCGATTTTGACCAATTTTTTGGTGGCTAAAAAATTTAATTTTGGAAGAATTAAATTATATATTATTAATCTACGTTCGAGTAGATGTTCGTAGTATTTTTATTTCTCAAACCGAATTTCGGTGAGTGAGAATTAATACACGAAGGTAGCCACATAAATGGCATTATGTATAGATTATGTAAAGGGAAATGAAAGGTTTTTGCCTTATCCCACATGGAATACAAATCATTGTTTTTCTAGTTTATTTACTAGAAGGTGTTATATGTTGATAAACTATAACACAAGTGGATGATCACAAGTGGGTCACACGCGCGCGCGCCGCCCCGGCCCTTTGGCACGGGCGTGGGCGGGGCGGTCTAGCCTGTTGGGCCCGGTCTGGTCCACTAAAGTTTTGCCACTCGACAATGGGGCTTGACCAGGATTCGAGTGATTGTTGACTGCTGTTGGAGCCAATGAATCCGGGACATCAGGTGTCCGCATTCGTGTGATCATCGAGAGTGATCATCGAAGAGAGCCCACTACTTGTATGTTATGGAGTAGTGGGGTGTAACATCCTGGGGATGTTACAATTGGATTAATGCCCACTACATTTTTATCTCCTGCGGTGTTGGTCGTATATAAATTCATTGTTGTGCATTGCAGAAATACGAGAAAAATTCATAAAGATTTCATACACCTCCAAAAGCTATTTTCTCATTCAACACATAAAGTCAAAGAACCGTCTTCAACATCTTCTAGTTCGAAGGAGCTTCTATGTTAGTGGTGTTACTACCGAAGACGTAAAAGTGTTTCATCTTTGGAAGCAATACGTCGGGGCCGTGAGCACTAGCCGGGACGTAATTGCTTTGTGAAAAGAGATTCTTCTTGACTCGGCTTTCTCGAAAGTTCTTTTAAAGAAGTTGTAATAGCTAGTAATTTTCATTGTAATCCTTTGTTTCTCGTATTTTGCCATTTTGAAGGCATTCCCGATTCTCAGAACATTGTAATCAACAATCGCAAAGCTAAATTATCCGAAATTCACGATGGCAAGCACTGCGGAGTAACCACGATCATACCTCCTGCTCAGCCGAGAAACCCGAAAAATTCATGGGTTTCGACTTCAAGATGTGGTAGCAAAAATGCGTTTCTACCCGACTACCCTAAGTCGGCGAAGATCGACCGGGGACGCTCTGTTGTTCTTTGAAAATGAAACGAATCTTTGAAAAATGCATTGCGTTTGATGCATGGGGCTAGGGTGATTTCTGTCGAACTATGTCCTAACGGACTTAGTGATGCACTTTTGATGTGTATTGTGCGGTGAAATCCTCCAAAGAATGTGGGATTCTTTGGAGAAGAAGACAAAATCAGGATGCCGACACAAAGAAATTTGTTGTCGGTAAGTTCTTGGATTTTGTGATGGTTAATTCTAAAACCATGATGGAACAAGTTGAAGTTCCAGTTGATCCTACATGAAATCTCTGCCGAGGAATAGCTTTCTTTGGAAGCATTCAGTGGGCGCCTTGATTGAGAAATTGCCCCAAGTTGGAGGGATTTCAAGAATTATCTCAAACATAAGCGAAAGGAGATGGGGACTAGAGGATCGATTGTCTAACTCGGGGTGAGGAAGAATAGGAGGATTGACTCTAAGTCCAAGCTTGTCCCTATGGAGTCAAAAGCCAACTTGATGGAGCACGGCTCGTCAAGTAACTCGAAGAAAAGGCCTAACGATAAAAAAGAAACCGTGGTGGAAAATTCGGGGAGAATCCTACAATCGGGCAAACCGAACCATATGGCAAAGGGATGCGTCAACCAAATAAAAGAAAACCAAACCACACCCAATGCCAATGTGGTTGAAGAAAGGAGTTATGACGCGTTGACATGTCGCAGTGGTGTTTGAAGCGATTTGGTGGATAACCCAAAAGAATGGTTTGTGGATACCGGTGCCACTTTCCATGTATGTTCGATAAGGATGCATTCTCTTCTTACATCCCATCGACCTAGGAAGGAAGCTCCATATGGGGAATCACGCTTCTTCCGATGTTCTTTGGCGGTGGAACAGTGGTCTTAAAGCTTACTTCGGGAAAGGAGTTGAAGTGAAGGATGTCTTTGCATGTCCCGGACATCCGCAAAAATACGGTTTCGGGTTATTTCTTTGGTCAACCATGGGTTTAGACTAGTTTTTGAGTCCGAAAAGTTTGTACTTAGCAAATTTGGACAGTTCTTGGTAGGGGTTATCTAGACAAAAGGACTGTTCAAAATGAATGTAATGATTTGTCTGCGTTTTGGCAAGAATATGAATAAGAATGAATCTTCTTCATTTTATATTCTTGAGTGCTCTAATTTATGGCATATTAGATTAGGACATGTAAATCAATGCTATAAAAAGATTGGTAAATTTAGAATTAATTAATTTACGAAGTAAACTCACAAAGAAAATGTGAAGTTTGTGTTGAAGCTAAAATGGCTAGATTACCGTTTCATTCGGTTGAAAGGAGCACTTCACCTTTAGAGTTGATACATACTAATGTGTGTGATCTAAAATTTGTGTAAACTTAAGGTGGTAAAAAATATTTCATCACATTTATTGATGATTGCACAATGTTTTGCTACTTATACTTGTTAAGAAGCAAAGATGAAGCATTAGAGGCTTTTAAGAATTATAAAAATGAAGTTGAAAATCAACGGCAAACCTTAGGATTAAAATAATTCGGAGTGATAGAGGTGGCGAATATGTTGCCCCATTTGAAGAACTATGTACCCGATCGGGCATAATTCATCAAACAACATCACCATATTCACCACGCGATCTAGCGGTGTTCTTTGACGCAAAAACCAGGACTCTAAAAGAGATGATGAATGCCATATTGATAAGTTAGGATTACCCCGAATATGTGAGGGGAAGTTGTTTTAATGACCAACCACATATTGAATAAAATACCACTTAAAGGGAAAGATAAGACACCTTACGAATTGTGGAAAAATTGTAAGCCTTCTTATAAATACCTTACGATGTGTGGGGCGTTTGGCTAAGGTAAGCGACGAACCAAAACAAGTTAAAATTGGACCAAAGACGAGTTGATTGTGTCTTTGTGGGATATGCATACCAAAGTAGTGCATATAGGTTTATGATACATAAGTCGGAAATCCAGGAAATGATGAAGGTACCATAATCGAATCAAGGAATGATGTATTCTTTGAGGATGTCTACCCTTGAGAAAAGTTAGAAGTGAGTACTAATAAAAGAACTCACGAAGCGCAAGTGATTCAACACCAATTAGTGAAAACCGAGACGCGAGAAGAGGTGCAAGACGGCTAAGTCTTTTGGGCGGATTACATAACATTTATGTTAGATGGTGAGCCAAACTCGATTAAAGAGGCTCTAAGTAGTCCGGATGCTCCACTGCGGCAAGAAGCTATCAATAGTGAAATTGAGTCTATTCTCGCAAAACCATACTTGGGAGTTGGTTGATCTCCTGCCGGTCATAAACCTTTAGGATGTAAATGGATCCTAAAGAAGAAGTATAAAGCATATGGAACTATTGATAAGTATAAAGCACGTCTTGTAGCCAAAGGCTTTAAACAAAAAAGAAGGATATGACTTCTTTGATACCTATTCTCGAGAACGAGGATTGTGTCTATTCGAGTGCTTCTCGCGATTCTTTGCGCCTTGCACTCAGAGATTCATCGAGATGGATATCAAGATGGCGTTTTATGAATGGAGAGATAGATCTTTGAAATCTACATGGAACAACCTAAAGAGTTTGTTGCACCGGTCAAGAAAAGAAGGTGTGCAAGTTAATAAGATCCTCATGCGGTGAAACAAGCTCCAAAACAATGGCATCTTAAGTTTGACAATACGATGTTGTCAAATGGATTTAAAATCAACGAGTGTGATAAATGCGTATATGTCGAAGGGACATCGACGCATTTGTCATAGTTTGTCTAGGCGTGAGACGATTTGTTAATCATGGGCGTGAGTCATGATACTATCATGGAGACTAAAAGAATGTTAAAGAGAAACTTTGACATGAAGGATATGGGAATTTCTTGATGTAATCCTTGGGATAAAAATCGTGAACTCCCGATGAAATTATCTTGTCACAATCCCACTATGTGGAGAAAGTGCTCAAGAAATTCAATACTTTTGGCGATTCATCGTCAAAGACGCGCCCATTGATTTAAGTTTAAATCGGTTGCTAATAAAGCGAGAACGGTGGCTCGGATGGAATACTCACGTATAATAGGCGATCGATGTACATCACAAATTGTACACGTCGGACTTGGCCTACCCCGTAAATGTGTTGAGTAGGTTCGCGAGCAATCCAAGCCGTGAGCATTGGAAAACGTTAACAGGGTGTTAAAATACTTGAAGTATACCTTGGATTATGGGCTATACTACTCAAGATATCCAGTTGTACTTGAAGGATATAGTAATGCTAGTTGGATTTGATTCGAAAGATTCTTATTCAACTAGTGGATACATATTCACCATTGGAGGTGGTGCGGTATCATGGAAGTCCACAAAGCAAACGTGTATAGCTCGGTCCACCATGGAATACGAGTTTATAGCTTTGGATAAAAGCCGGTGAAGAAGCGAGTGGCTTCAAACTTTTGGAAGATATTCCATGTTGGATGAATCATGTGCCTTCGTGATGATTCTTTGTGATAGCCAAGCGGCTATAGGAAGGGCACGAGGAAGCAATATGTATAACGGTAAGTCTAGACATATTCATCGGAGACACAATACCGTTAGACAATTGATCTCAAATGGTGTGATGTCAATTGACTACGTAAAGTCAAAAGACAATTTGGCGATTCTTTGTGAAAAGGATCTGAATCGAGATCAATTAGGTAAATTGCTAGAGGGAATGGGCTTAAAGTCCACAAAGTAAAAATAACCATCATAGTGGTAACCCGACCATGATATTTGGAGATCCCAAGAACTTGGTTCAATGGGAAAACTAAACTATGAAGGTTATGTTGTAACACTTGGAAACAATGTTATAACCCATCCCTGAAAGCAATACCAAGTGTTGAAACACCGCAAAGTTGTGTGAGGCTAAGTCATTTGACTTTTAATAATTCCTACACCTTGTTGAGGTTGAGTATGGCGGGATACTCGTATAGGAGATCACCTATATAAGTAAGAAGTGCGGGCCGCTTCAAAGTAACACTTATGAATCAAAGTGGTGTCCATGGCCGAAATGGACACAAAACATGAGAACAAAAGGTGTTGAGACCTTATGTGTTATCTTTGTTGACTCGGTACACCGTGGAGGAATAGTTCAAGGCATTGCGTCCACTAAGCCGCCGGTGTACCCGATGGTATTGACTACTACGGAAGGTTCAAAGCCATAAGCTACCTTTCCGAATGCAATATTGTCTCTTGAGGACTGGTTTACGTGTATACATTCATGCATATATTAATTTTCACTCATGTGGGGGATTGTTGGAAATTTTGGTTTTGATAAAGTGGGTGTCGACCGACTTTGACCAATTTTTCGGTGGCTAAAAAAAAAATTTAATTGTGGAAGAACTAAATTATATATTATTAATCTATGTTAAGTAGATGTTCATAGTATTTTTTTATTTCTCAAAACCGAATTTCGGTGAGTGAGAAATTAATACGAAGGTAGCCACATAAATGGGCATTATGTATAGATTATGTAAAGGGAAATGAAAGGCTTTTGCCTTATCCCACATGGAATACAAATCATTGTTTATCCTAGTTTATTTACTAAAAGGTGTTATATGTTGTATAAACTATAACACAAGTAAGTGGATGATCACAAGTGGGCTACACGCGTGCACGCGCCCTTTGGACATGGGCATGGGCACTGGGCACAGGCCCGGTCTGTTGGGCGGTCGGTCTCACTAATGTTTTGCCACTCGAAAATGGGCTTAGCCCGATTCGAGTGATTTGATCATTGTTGGAGCCAATGAAACGGACATTGTAGGTGTCATTCGGATTCGTGTGATCTGTTAGAGTGATCATCCGAAGAGAGCCCACTACTTATCATTATGGAGTAGTGGGGTGTAACATCGAGGATGTTACAATTGGATTAATGCCCACTATATTTTTATCTCCCGTGGTGTTGGTGTATATAAATTCATTGTTGTGCATTGCGAAATACCACGAGAAAAATTCATTGCATTTCATACACCTCCAAAAGCTATTTTTGCATTTTACACATAAAGTCCACCAACCAGTCTTCAACATCTTCTAGTTGAAGGAGCTTACTGTGTTAGTGGTGCTACTTACGTAAGAGGCGTAAGTCGTTTCATCTTTGGAAGCAATACGTCGGACCGTGAGCACTAGCCGGGACGTAATTGCTTTGCGGAAAGATATTCTTCTCGACTCGGCTTTCGAAAGTTTTTTAAAGAACTTGTAATAGCTAGTAATTTTCATTGTAATCCTTTGTTTTACGTATTTTGCCATTTTGAAGGCATTTCCGATTCTCTAACATTGTAATCAACAAAGAATTAATTTCAATTCAAAATTTCTCTTGTAATTGATATTCTATATAACACAATTTGAAAAAGAAAAGAAATTTGAGTGGATTAGTGGAGTTAATTGATTTTTGCTACAATAAACTGAATAAATACCCAAGGACCGGAGCATTGATAATACATATATTTCATCTCATATTTGTAATTACTATTAATATAAGTCTAAGTGTACAAAATGATATTATTAATACGAGTTGAGCGCATGTATTGATGCTTTACAAGAAAACTTAATATCAATTGAAATGGAAGATCAGAATGAATAAATTTAACTACTGATCAATTAAATATTGTTAATATCTGATAGTTGACAATTTTGGTTTGTTTATTATGTGTGTGCACCATGGTGGGTTGTAGTGTTGTAAATCGGTGATGCACACTTACAAGAAAACAAGGAAATTCTAATGAGAAAAAAATTGATGGAATTTGGTCAATTACCATTGGAATTATCGATTCCAACAGAATTCTAATAGAAAAAAACTAATGGAATTTGGTCAATTACCGTTGGAATTATCGATTCCAATGGAAACTCCAATATAAAATGCATCATTGGTAAAATGGTCGTTGGAATGACAAAATTTCATAAAAATTCCAATGGAGAAATATTCTAAAAGATCTTCCAACAGTATTTATCCATTGATATATACAACCGTTGAAAAAAACTCCAACTTTTTTCCAACACTAATTCCATGAGAGTTATACAATTGGAATTTAGTCCAATAGTATATCCATTGGAATTTTTATATAATCGTTGGAAAAAATCCAACGGTTATTCCAACGGAGTTATACCATTGGAATTTAGTCCAATAGTATATATCTGTTGGAATATTCAATCATTTTATCTCATTATCTAATATCTTTTTAACTTCTCATTAAGTCACTCATCTTCAATTTGTCCTAAGTTAAGCATGTTTAACTATGTAATTTCAATAAGATTGACTCAAAAAGAGAAGATATATTTTATCGATATGGTTAATACTATCAAATATTTTAACCCCACATTGAAGTTTTCCAATGATATGTAATTTCCTATGGAATTTTCCAACAACATGATGTACCATTTGTTAGAATTTGGTCCAAAGATCCGCATGCAATGGCTTTGAAAGAGGCACGAGGCGTGGCCCGCGATTCGAACTCGTGAGTATTTGGATTACTGATTAAAGGAGAGAGCTTAAAAGATTCGATATTGACTACATATACCAACAAATGCACCTTCTTTTCGGTGCCCATGACATAGAAACTCCGAGATTAAGTGTGCTTGGTCAGAGTAGACATGAGATGGGTGACCTTACAGCGATTTTCTAGGATGCGCGTGAGTGAGGACAAAGAGCGCTACAAAAGACTCGTGTTGGTTTGTGGGGGACAGTCATCAATCCGGGTAGCGTTTGAGGTCCAACAAGCGGTATCGGAGCAGGTCACGGGTTCGAATTTCCTTGGAAGACGCTGCGAGTGGAGGTTGCCGGGAGCGGTGGAACTAAGATCTCGCACAACGGAGGTAAACGGACGAAGCGAAGGGTAGGTTGCCACGTGGCAAAGCGAGGTTAAACGGATATGAAGCGAAGGTGTAGGTTCTTTGGGTGGCGGGCGAGAGGTTGGCATGACGCGGTGCTTGAACTAAAGAAGTTGGCGTTAGAAGCGGGAAGTTTCTTTGGTAGAGGAGGTTGCCAAACACTTGAAGGTGAGATCTTTGGCAGTCTTTAGAAGGGGTATTGTTGGGATTTGGTCAAAGATCCCGCTGCAATGGGCTTTAAAAAGAGGCCCAAGGCGCGGCTCGTGATTCGAACTTGGGAGCGCTATTTGGATTGCATAGTTAAATGAGAGCTTAAAAGATTTGATATTAACTACCTATATCACAGATGCATCTTCTTTTCTCGGTGCTCATTACATAGAAACTCTTAGGTTAAGTGTGCTTGGCCTGGAGTAGTAGACATGAGATGGGTGACCCTGGGAAGTTTTCTAGGGTGCGCGTGAGTGAGGACAAAGCGCGCTAGAAAAGACTCGTGTTGGTTTGTGGGGGACATCGTCAATCCGAATAGCGCTTGAGGTCCAACACCATTGAAATTTTCATTGGAATTTTAACAACTCCAACGGAAATTCCAATGATTAATTCTAGCATTTTGTTTATCGATGGATTTTTCTAGAAATCTCCAATGGTATATTTTAGCAATTGTATTTTTGTTGGAGTTTTTAAAATTCCAATAGTATTTCCAATGGTTCATTCCAACGATTTTATTACCGATTTGGAATTTTAAAATTTCCAACACTTTTCTATTTCATTGGAATTATTTTGTTGGAATTTGATTGTTTTCTTGTAATGGCAACATTTTGTTTAAACGATATCTAGGCAGTTACGTCCTAGATTTGGTGCATGTTTATTTGACAGGTTTTCTATTATTATTTACATGTTCTTGAAAATATTATCTTAACATATGATAATTGATTTTCTGTTAGAAACTGCATTTATTTGTATTTGATTGCTTTCCTTGTTTGAAAGATATTTTTCTACAATGAAATAATCAAGTTTGGTTGACTTTCTTTTTTGTAGTCGATTTGTTCATCAATTGCATGGTATGTTTTTCTCGAGTATTTTGCTACATAAGGAGAGTCACCCCTTGAAGAAAAAGAGTCACCCCTTGAAGAAAAATACATGAGTTGTATGAGCCTTATGATTTTCTTCTCCAAGTTTTTGAGTTATATGAGCCATGTGATTTTTTTCTCCAAATTTTTACGTTCATACATTCTTCGGTGAAGAAGGTGAAGATCTACGACGTCATTCGACTCAACCATTCAAAAGCATTTGATCTTGAAGGATTCCAATAGTGTTGAGTTCTTGGAAGAAACATTCTGGATTAGTTAAATACAAGCTAGTGTTGGTAGTAATTTAAGAGGGAGTCTTTGAATTTCGTAAAAATCAGTTGCATTTGTAATAAATGTTTGTTTTCTAATTGTGAATTGTTTCTTCTCTGGGTGTAGGTTCATGCATTAAGATTGATGAATCTAAACAAGTTAAAATGCTTGTGTTATTTTTATTCCGTTGTATGAATGTGTTGTTTGTTTTCATTGTTACAACATCAACATGGTCGTTCCTATGTTTTGAAGGGCAGGATGCGGAAGAAAAAATGGGCCCTTTATATTTATATTAAAAATAAAAAATAACCGACTAATCAATGTTACGAAAAATAATTTTATTAATTAAAACATAAAATAATGAACATTATATTTCAATTTCAATATTTCTAATTTTATTAAAATAGTACGCTACAAAAGAGAAATTTCAATAATCAATATATTTGAAGGAAAAACTACCAATACATTAGCCAAAAAAAAATTAATCTCCTTGCATTTGTATCTATAAAGTCATCAATCAGTCTTCCATAATCAAGTTTGTCTAAAAATTCACTCTCAATTGATATCAACGATAAAAAATTGAGTAAGAACCTTATGCAAAATAGAATAGACATTGAGAAGACAATGGAACTCTAAGAAAAATAGAATAAAAATTGATACAATTAATATTGACGACGAAAATATAACTAAAGATAAATGATTTTTATTTGTTGAGCTTTTATGGAGATGGATTTGTTTTAGTTATAGTTAAAATCTGGCTTTGGGTGAAGGAGAAAAAAAAATTGAACTTAAGTTGGGGGGAAGTTTGAACTCATGACGTCAATGTGTAAGAGTTGCACAAAAATCAGACCAACCAACTAATTTGATAAAGCTTGGCTTTTGTTTCTAAGAACTTGTTGTTGTTAGAGGGGAAAAAAATGAGAACTTCTACAGGGAGGAAGATTCGAACCCACGACGACTAAAAATATGCAAAAGTAGCGCACGTACCACTTGACCAATCAAACTATTTAGCAATTTTATAGTGTATATTTTACAGGAACGGTTCTGAACATCAACATCCAACAGGACCAACACCGAACGATTTTGTATGAAAATCAGGAAAATATATTTTCCTAATCTAAAAAAAAATTAAAAGACGATGGCAAAAATTTTCTAGTTACAGAAAAACGAGTTATTTATTCCTGCTGCCTACTCCTGGCCGGTGTAGCAACTGATAATTTATATATAAATATATATATGTGCTTTATGGTTGAAGTATTATTATTATTATTAGATTAGAGAAAGAAACAAGGTTTTTTTTTTTTTTTTTTAAACAAAATAACACCCGGGGGTGGGGATTGAGGCGTGATCCCTACCGTATATCAAATAAACAAAATGTCATCTGATGTAAATCAGTCAAGGCGGGAGAAAATCAAAAACAAATAACCTATCACTAAGATATCTAGAAAGACTATCATAATGAGAATCTAAAAATACAATGAGAACCAATGATCTATGAAAATCGAAGCTCGGGTATCCCAAATTTGGTCCATCCGAATGAGCGCTAGGAGGTGGTGAGAGGCCGTGCCCTCATCAACAAAGTGATCGCCAAGGCGTGAGCCTCCCAACTCCGCTAGGTGATCTGTGGTCGATTCCCTCTCTGTGTATGTGGGAAATCGAAGATCTTTGAAGGTCCTCAAGATGTTCAGAATGCGAATCGGGGTATCTTGAACTGCGCAAGAGCCAAGGCCACCGAAGTGATCGTGGTGACCCGCTGCGTCTAACTCGATCCAAATCAAGTGAGAACCGTCGGGCATGCCGCAATCCCATCTCAAGCGCTAGTAGCTCGGCATGAAAGCTAGACACCGCCGGAAGAAGCGTGAAACGCCAACATAAGTCGCCCAAATGATCCCGTATCAAACCCCTCCGCCAGTAATCAATGTGCCTGGATCAAATTACTATGTTCAGAAAAAAGGTTGATTCTCACTAATTACTATGTTCAGAAGCAGCACATGGAGACAGATTCTTCAAATTTTCTACTTAATTTCGTAAAGATTTAAGTAGTGAAAGCAAGCTAAATTCATTGGCTGATTCCAGGACCATTGCTAATCAGTAATCATGACAGTTAGTGTTCTAATTAAATTATATATGAATTTGAACCCAAAACCTTCATATATCACACACATCAATAGAAATCATCATAGTCCCTTTTTTTAAAAGGATAAAGCTGTAATCTTTATGTGGTTCAGTGAATGTGTATGTTTTGGGGCCTAATTCAACTTTTATATATGAATAAATATATGATTAGTTACACATTGGACTAATCCAAGTCAAATGAAATGGGTCATCTAGTCATCTAAAACTCAAAAGACCCTTTTCATCAGGCTTTTCATAAAGTGACAAGTTGTTTATCTTTCGATAGTTGTGTTGTATTACATATAACAAATGTCCCACAGTTAATATTATTGTAATGTATTAAATGCATTGCGCATTGAGTGTATCATTTTTAGTCACACTTGTGAATTTCCCACATTGCGTTAGCATCGTAATGTGGAGCTCACTTCAGTGTATAAATTTTTAAGTGAAACTTTTCATAAAAAAATTTGTCCCAAGCCTTTGAAGTATTGCAACTAGGGGCAGTCTATTGGAATTCTTTAAATAAACTTCTAATTTCTGTAGGCAAAAATATGAAAAGTGCAACATACTTTCTCTATTGTTCGTTCTTTCTTTATTGCTTTATGCTTATTTTACTTTATATAACTTGTGATTTTCTACTCAAGAACATTGAAATTCGTGATTGTAGGCTCTATATCATTGAAGTTAATTCCATGAGACTATTTACATCATGGGCGAGGGCGAACACACATGTATTATGGGGGCCCTTGCCTCCCCCTCAAACCCCATCCCACCCAAACTTCTTATTCTTCACAAAACTCGCTCTCAAATTTAATTGAAAAAACTCACTCCCAAATTCAATTGAAGAGTAATTATCTATGTATTTGCTATCATAATCATGTCCTATGATCCCATCATTTTACTTTTAGTTTTATTTTTGGATTGATTTTATTTAAATTTTACAATAATTCTGGGTCAAGACATTTTATCATTTTATATAAGATTTATATATATAAGATCTCTAGCGCCCTTCACCATTTTTTGTTAATTGCTTTCACCAATTTTAGTTGCCATTAACCTTTGCTATTCTTTTGTGCTCCATTTTTTTTTTGTTATTTCGTCTCATATTTATTGTCTCAATGTATTATTTTCTTTAATTTTAATCATGAAAGAGCGTCTATCAAGTAGTACGTACTTACATTTTTCACTCAATTATACATTAATCATTTTGGTGTTAATATTGTGAAAGCGATTTTCACTTTTTTTTGGGAGTACTTGTTAAAGTAATTTCTGTGTGTTTGTTTTTATTTTGCGAGTGTTAATCTTGTGTTGTCCTTTTAATAGGTTATTAATATTGATTACATAAAAGTGTTTTTCTTAGATTAAGTTAAAGAGTGCATTAAAGTAATTATATATTGGATGATCAATTTCTAATTGACTTTTTAGTACATATTGTAAAAATAAATTGTTAAAAAGTCTTGAACCCTCCTATTAAAGGATTCTTCTGCAAGAAAAATGTTCTAAATTTTAGTAAATTAAGAATATTTTTCAGCGCAAGTGTAATAATTTAAATTTTTGGATCCCCTCGATAATGAATCCTTGCTCCACTTCCCGATTTACATCATAGTGTGAAGAATTATATAACATCTTAAAGACAATATTTTTAAAGGTATAACTAGCCTACACGTACTTCTATCATTATCAAAACAAACTCCATACCCACTTTTGTATATCAAGAGGCGGATCATAAGGGAGCCAACACTAGCCTAGTGCAAATTTCTAAGAATTCTACTTTTAGTACTATAATTTCTATATTATTCATAATTAGCCCTTCCCAAAATTTAATGAAAACTCAAAATGACCCCAAAATTTAAATTCATTTTAAAAATAAAAAGTTAAGTATTTAAAACTTTTGTGTTATCATGATATTAATGCTATAATTTAATATATGTTTTTAGACTATTTTTGTAATCCTTAATTTATTATTAGTACACTTACCATGTCATATAAGTTTAAACTGTAGAAATTAGAATATGTATTCTAAGTATCAAATATATTAAAAAAATCATATGCTTTATTAGTTATAGGCCCAAATAAATTTAATAGTTTTGCTTATTGTGTCTGCAGGTGTCGTGCCATGCTTTTCGTATTTTTAGCGTCTTTGACTTTAAATTTTAGGCCCAATAAGATTATTGTGTTGCGTTTGGGCTTTAGTTTATCATTTTAAAAATTACAAAACTAACAATAAAATAACTCGAATTCTACTCAAATATACACATAAAACATGCATAAAAAGACCCTTATCAAACCACCTCCAACTTTGAACTTTGCTTGTCCTCAAGCAAAACATTATATCAAAAAAGGGATTCAATAAATCACAACATACAAAGATGGTTTTTTTCAACATATTGAACATAAGCGATCAAGTTCTTGGCCTTCTCAACTGAATTAACCATAAGTAAAAACATAGTTTTGTAAAGCGTCATTGTCAAGAAAGAGGCGTAATATCGCGAGGCATTATTGACTTGAAATCATCACTCCACAAATCGATAGTTATGAACAACTTCAATTCAATAACGCCATGAAAATACAAGAATTGATAGATCATTGTAGTTAGCCTACTAGTCATATAACCAAGCTTCTTGAACTTTATTAGAATGAGAAGTCGAGGAGTATTCATTCTCCTTTTTTTTTTCGTTCTTTTTTTTTTGGGACATTTCGAGACATGCTTCCACTAGGTTTATATTTTGAATTTTTGTTCAAACACTCCTAGGGTGGTTTCCCATACTCATATTCGTGTCGCCGTTTTACGTAAAAAAGACAAACATGGGGCTCATGAATGCTCCTAGTTACTAAGCAACAACAAATAGAGGAGTATAACCTCGATTGGTCCGTTTTTTTCATTTTCTCTTTCTCTTTTTTTTTATTCGCAAGCTTGGTTTAACAACTCGTTAACCACTACTAAATCACGAGTTCTCGAGGCGTTCATAGCGCTAGGTATCGTCGTATATGCCTTAACACATCAAGTATTTATGGTGTTAGAAATCTCATCAAAATTTTACTGCATCCACGTCAATCTATCTAGACAATCAATTGCTTCACATTGAAAACACAAATTAACAAGTTAATGTAGGTATAATTGGGCTAAGTTATTGACTAGCAAACATTCAATTTGTTAAAAAAAAAAAATCACATCTCTCACAAACAAGCATACAAGCATTAGAAAATGTTATTGTACCCACCTCCAACTTTTAAGATTCACATTATCCTCAATGTGAAAGAAAGAAATGGACAAACACACACCAATACTCAAAAAGCAAAGAAATTAGAATGATATAAAAGAGGTGGAAAAGAAAAATACGACCTTACTACAATAGTGGAATCGGTGTTGAGAGACCATTGGGTTGTTTTGGTACGGGACCTTCAACGACATCTTCATACCTAAAAGTTAAGCAACACACAACTCGAATACCGTGAAATCTCAAATATTCCCAATTAGGACAACCAAGAAGAAGCTCAAGAGTTTTTTTTTTTTTTTTTTGAAAATGACTCTAATTAAGGACTTGTGATTATTTTGAAAGAAAATAAAAAAATAAAAAAAAATTAAAACAATTGCACACAAACATCGGGTTGCCTCCCGGTTAGCGCTTCTTTAAAGTCGTATAGCTGGACTAACTCACCTAAATGTGGAGATTAGTCGGGCGGAGCTTCAAACTTATGAAAATCCCTTTGGTGTTTAGGAGAACTACCCCCAACCTCAAGTTTCAAAATGTGCATTTCGACCTTTCCGGTCCCCTTTTTGGGCATAAGCTTCCAACATGGACTTTGAACAACACTTTTCTCCAAGAGTTTCTCATCATGCAAAGGAATTGAATCGACAAAAGAACAAGTAGTATCCTTTTCAATATCAACATGAATTGTAAAAATTACTTGTTCATCCCCTACTCTCAAAGTTAATTTTCCCTCATGCACATCAATGATAGATTTCGCCGTAGCAAGAAAGGGCGCCCAAGAATTAGAGGAACATCAATATCATCATGCATGTCAAGAATAACAAAATCAACTAGGAACATGAATTTATCAATCTTGACTAACACATCATTAATAATACCTCTAGGATGTTTAATCGATTTATCGGCCAATTGAATGTCCATCCTAATAGGTTTAAGTTCACCTAATCTCGCATGCTTGAATGTTTCATAAGACATCACTTTGATACTAGCTCCCAAGTCGGCTAGTGCCCTATCAACAGGTAAACCATCAATTGTGCAAGGGATAATAAAACTTCCTGGATCATTAAATTTTTGTGGTAGTTCATTGGAAGGACATTTATCATTCAATTGCACATTTGATAATTTGTTGAGCTTATTTTCACTATGAATGATGTCATTAAGATCCTTAACATGCTTTGAATGAGGGTCAACAAATGGAATATTGGCGTGTAATTGTTTGAAAGAATCAAGGTACTTACCAAATTTGTCCTCCCTTCTATCTTCTTCGGTTAGACTCAGGTAAGGGATCTTGGGTTTGTGATACGCAACCTCCTTTTTCATGAGATTTTCTTTGGGCATGTCATCCTCCACGTATTTCGCATGGTGGCATTGGCATAATCATGCTCATGTGGAAAAATGATGGTGATTGCCTTTACGTGCTCCGGCAGGTTTTGCTCGATGATTACCCGACAAACTACCTTGTGGCCTTTCGGAAATCATCTTCGCAATCGACCTATTTGGTTTTCCAAATTATGGATAGATGCCTCTTGATTTCTCAAGGATGTTTCCACCGCTGGAATCGGGTATCGTTGATTGCACAAATTTTGTTATAAGATCTTCCAAGTTTGGCTTACCCGAAATCCGGAGACGTGTGTAGATCGGGATTGGGATTAGGTCGTGGTTGGCCTTGATTTCCCAACCAAAATTAGGATGTTGTCGCCACCAGGATTATATGTGTTTTTGTAAGGATTACTTGGGTAATTTCGCCTTGATTCCCAACGTAATTAGCATGTTCGGTGTGAGGTATTGTGTGTGGGCGATCCCGATGATTATGCAATCCTCCGCAAGTTTCACAAGATAAAACATGCGGTGGTGGTAGTTTAGGAGTTTGCTAGATCGTCGATCGTTTGGGTCAATGCTTCGACACGTGCGGCGGCGTAACTACCGCATCTGCATTATACACACCAACCGACACTGTTAGTTTTACCTCGTATGGATTGCCATTGGTAGCCGTTCATGGCCATTCCTCAATCAAATCCCCTGGCGGCTTAGGCGTTTTGTTATTAAGAGTTCCCCGACGACTGCGTCGATCATTTGTCTTCTTGCTTTGAAAGTAGCCCATTATAAAATGTTTGGACTTGCATCCAAATAGGTAGGCCATGGTGTGGGCATTTCAACAATTCTTTGAATCTCTCCCAGTATCGTACAAGGTCTCGTCATCTTCTTGAGTGAATGAAGAGATTTCATTCCTCAATCGTGCGATTTTGGCGGTGGAAAATATTTCAAAAGGAACTTTTCGCCATGATGTTCCACGTTATAATCGTTCCCTTTGGCAAAGTATTTAGCCATTGTTTAGCCCATCCCCAGAAGAGTAAATGGGAATAGGCGTAAAGCGGATGGCATCATCGAGACCCCATTTATTTTGAAGGTATCGCAAATTTCAAGGAAATTCGCGATATGATTATTTGGATCTTCGTCCGGTAGGTCGTCGAATTGAACAAATTGTTGCACCATTTGAATGACATTTGGTTTGATTTGAAATTATTGGTACGCAATGGCCGGGCCTTACGATACTAGATGATGTGCCGTCCATGGATGGTTTGGCATAGTCATACATAGTTCTTTGTTCATCCTCCATGACGAAATCTTTACTTTCGTTAGTATCCTCTTCGTGAGTCGTGTTAGTACTTTCTCCTCGTGTTGCTACCAGGCGGTGTCGCGCTTCCAAATTCGGCGACGAGTAGGCATACACCTGCGGTAAACAAAGAGGATAAGTATAAACCAAGATTTACAAAGATAGATAAAAAGAAAGATAATGGTAAAAAAAAATGATTAAATTAACAAAAATAAAGCGTTCTTAATATTACAATCCCCAAGCGGCGGGCGCCAAAAACTTGATGGCTCAAAAGCTACCTTTAAAACCGTAGGCAAGTGCACCTATCGTTTTATAGTATAGATTATTAGTACCGAGTGTCATTCCCACGAGGATTGTAAGTACTAATAATTACCGTCTTTTTGTTATTTAATCTAACAATTTTCGAGTTTTTGTTTGATGAAAAAGGAAAACAAATTATAAATTGTAAAAATGAAGGAAGATTTGTAAAATAAGAAATCAAGAGATAGAAATGTGTTTGAATGTAAATCCTACAGAATGTTTTTGTGATTTGACAAGTTAAAAATACAACCGTAAGCCCTTAAGCAAAAACCAACCTCTTTTAATAAAATCTCATGTCTTGTGGACCGTAGAAATTCCCAATTTAAGTTAAACCCTTTCTCAAGGCGAAAAACTTCTAATCTCAAGTTGATTAAGCTGAAATCTCTTTCTAGTTAAAACCCCCAAGACAACATTATAATGATTTGTGAATTCCCAAATTAGGTTTGACCCTAATCCGGAAGATTTATGTCGTCTATATCTAGGATTGCATGCAACTCTTTTCCCTTATATAGGTTCTATTTCACCATGAATCTCTCGATTTTACGGATGAAAAATAAACTTCAAATCAATATTGCGCATATATCAATTCGAATGAACGAAGCATAATATAAGTGAATCACACAAAATATGAAGATTTTATTAAAAACATACACACCTTAATCACAAATCCATTCTAGAGTTCATTACATTCAAACACTAGGAGTTTAGCTACATGATTTTGACCAAAGAATAAATTACACAAGAAGATTTAAATATTGTAGACATGGTGTACTTATCTTTCTCAAAATCTCAATTGACTTCTTTCTTGATTGATGATGTTGCTCCAAGCCTTCTTCTCCAATATTGCCCCTGACTTTCTCCTCCAAGACCCCTTGATCCCAATTCTACTTAATGAAATGAATACAATGAATATTTCTTGAGTATCTAATGAATGAATCTCCCAATTTCAATCCTTGGCTTTTATAGGCAACCAATACATTGATAGTACTCTCTTTTATTAAACAATCACCCCCATTTTCCTTGTTGGTTGGTGAATTCTTGTATTCAAATGATGAGGAGGGGACATGGAGACATGTTTGTGAAAATAGGGTGTTAAAAGTGTACAAAAGTGGCCAAAATGGGTCGGTTGGTGAGTTTTCCCCAAATTCCGCAAAGAAAAGTTGCAAAAAGAGGTCCGGACACGGCAAGTCGCCCGACACGGCCAGGCCGTCTTTGTTTAATTGTGCAGGAACTCGGCGACATGGCGTGCTTCCCAACCACGGCCGGCCGTGTTCTGGACACGGCCGTGTTGGGAACACGGCCAGGCCGTGTTGGAGGCTTTTTGTGCAAAAATTTCGAGTTTTTGGCTCCGTGAACACGGCCGTGTTGCCCGACACCCCCTGCCCGTGTTGGACCAAAAGGCCCCGAAATGACGCGTTTGGCTTGGAATTTCGGCGTTTTTGCATCCTTAAACTCCCGGTATGTTTTGACATGAATCCATGGTCCGAAATTCACCAAAATTAGCCCGAATGGTCAATCTACATCAATAAAATCACCTAGGAGTAATATGAACTATGTACAAAAAAAAATTACAAAACTAACAATAAAATAACTCGAATTCTACTCAAATATACACATAAAACATGCATAAAAGACCACTTATCAAGCTCTATGTCATTGACGTTAATTCCTTGAGACTATTTACATCATGGGCGACGCACATGTATTATGGGGGCCCTTGCCCCCCCCAAAACCCCAGCCCACCCGAACTTCTTATTCTTCACAAAACTCGCTCTCAAATTCAATTGAAAAAACTCACTCCCAAATTCAATTGAAAAGTAATTATCTATGTATTTGCTATCATAATCATGTCTTATAATCCCCTCATTTTATTTTTAGTTTTATTTTTGGATTGATTTTATTTAAGTTTTACAATAATTCTGGGCCAAGACATTTTATCATTTTATATAAGATTTATATATATAAGATCTCTAACGCCCTTCACCATTTTTTGTTAATTGCTTTCACCAATTTTAGTTGCCATTAACCTTTGCTATTCTTTTGTGCTCCATTTTTTTTTTGTTATTTCGTCTCATATTTATTGCCTCAATATATTATTTTCTTTAATTTTAATCATGAAAGACGCGTCTATCAAGCAAGATCACGAACTTACATTTTTCACTCAATTATACATTAATCATTTTGGTGTTAATATTGTGAAACGATTTTCACTTTTTTTTTTTTTTTGGGAGTACTTGTTGAAGTAATTATGTGTGTTTGTTTTTATTTTGCAGTGTTAATCTTGTGTTGTCCTTTTAATAGGTTATTAATATTGATTACATAAAAGTGTTTTTTCTTAGATTAAGTTAAAGAGTGCATTCCGTAATTATATATTGGATGATCAATTTCTAATTGACTTTTTAGTACATATTGTAAAAATAAATTGCTAAAATGTCTTGAACCCTCCTATTAAAGG
Organism: Rehmannia glutinosa; assembly: GCA_016081115.2. Lineage (NCBI taxonomy): Eukaryota > Viridiplantae > Streptophyta > Magnoliopsida > Lamiales > Orobanchaceae > Rehmannia > Rehmannia glutinosa. Next base: position 101,832 of record JABTTQ020003454.1, read on the forward strand.
ATTCTTCTGCAAGAAAAATGTTCTAAATTTTAGTAAATTAAAAATATTTTTTGGCGCAAGTGTAATAATTTAAATTTTTGGGTCCCCTCGATAATGAATCCTTGCTCGCCTCGATTTACATCATAGTGTGAAGAAATTATATAGCATCTTAAAGACAATATTTTTAAAGGTATAACTAGCCTACACGTACTTCTATCATTATCAAAACAAACTCCATACCCACTTTTGTATATCAAGAGGCGGATCATAAGGGAGCCAGCACTAGCCCAGTGCAAATTTCTAAGAATTCTACTTTTAGTACTATAATTTCTATATTATTCATAATTAGCCCGTCCCAAAATTTAATGAAAACTCAAAATGACCCCAAAATTTAAATTCATTTTAAAAATAAAAAATTAAGTACTTAAAACTATTGTGTTATCATGATATTAATGCTATAATTTAATATATATTTTTAGACTATTTTTGTAATGCTTAATTTATTATTAGTACACTTACCATGTCATATAAGTTTAAACGGTAGAAATTAGAATATGTATTCTAAGTATCAAATATATTAAAAAAATCATATGCTTTATTAGTTAAAGGCCCAAATAAATTTAACAGTTTTGCTTATTGTGTCTACCGTGTCGTGCCATGCTTTTCGTATTTTTAGCGTCTTTGACTTTAAATTTTAGGCCCAATAAGATTATTGTGTTGCGTTTGGGCTTTAGTTTATCGTGCCAAGTTATTATTTATTGGGCCGGTACGACCAATTTGTCTCTCTAAGTGTAAATCATCAAGTATGAAATTGAAAAATTATCAGTTTTTTTTAGCTTTTTTTTATATTTAGTTATTGGATTCTATTATTTGTGGCAAGAAATCAAATAATATGAAAAAATAGAATATGTCCATTTGATTGCTAATATAAATATATCACTTTGTTTTTATGAAGTAATTTCTACTTTTTATTTAGAAATAATATAGTCTTGTAATAATTCATTATATATATAATCATTGTTCTATATATACATATATATATATATATAATTTTTTAGTCAAATCTTTATTTCTTAGCCACTCTACTACTAATTTATGGATCCGCTCTGTGTATATCCATATAACAATTTGGTGTATTAGTCGTCCCTCGGGTATTTGTGGTGTGTATATACTTAGTTTTACATAAAATAAGATAATTGTATATCATCCACACACTATCAAACATCTCAAATATTTGAGCAGGATGTGTCGTTTGACATTGTCTGAACTAAATTGAAGGATTATCTATATAGGATTTTCCCTTACTGAACTATATATCTGGATATATAATAATAGTGTTGTAGCACACCATATGATGATTATGAATTTTTAAATGATAGTTATGAAATAAAAATCTAGAGTATTTTATTAGTTGGTTACTTAATTAAAAGTATTGGCTGAGAGTTGGTATTAAATTATTATTTTAAGTTCAAAATAATTTTTATGAAAATATTCTCTCTTGCACACCATGTCTAAATCACAAACCAAAAATAGAGGAGTCGAGTTTGACACAAAGCATGATAACCACCACCAAGTTTTTCAAGAATCTCAGAGAATAACTAATAAGAGAGTGGGGAAAAATGAGGGAAATTTGGAAAAATACCCTCCATCTGGGAGTATTTTTAAAAATACCTCAAAAATATTAAAATTTGATTTATCCTTTTAAACTCCAATTCTTCACCACATCTACCAAATTCTATTAAAAAAATCAAATTCGCCATTTTTTGCACATTCCAATAACAATTATAATCATATACTCATTCTATATAATATATATATATATATATATATATATATATAACAATGTCAAATTATACTGATTTTAGAACCCTAGTCCAATTAGTTTTGATAGTGTTCATTATTTTTAACCAGATGTGAGTTTACATTTTATTTGAAAATGGTATTATGGCCAAACTTTTAGGATTCTTAGAGCAGTATAAATTGACACGTTATTAGACATAATATTAAAAATGAGTATGTAGTTGTAATTGTTCTTGAAATACGAAAAATTGCGGTCGGTTTTTATTTGAACTGGTCAATTAGGTGGTCGGTAAGATGGACATCAGGCGGTGGGGTGAGCAGTAGGAGTGCATGACATAAATTAAATTTTAATACTTTGTGGGCATTTTCCAAAAGTACCCCAAATAAAGGGCAAATTTCCAAATTTCCCAAGAAAGGAGAGAGAATGTCCTTGTTGCTAAAAAAAAAAACATAAAAAAAAAAACAAAAGATGTTGACTCTGTGGTCTCCTCTTCGTAAAGTCGACTAATGTAGGGATTGATCAGTTGTTTTCAAGAGGACATATCACGAACCCTATGGAATAATATCTTCAAAACATGACATTCCACATTATAAATGAATAGAGATATTCTAGACGTATACAAATATCATAAAACTAATAAAAACTTTCTTCCTAATATAATGATTATATTATTAAAGTAGCATGGTGTTCACTCGAAAGGTTATATATATGCTTACTGATTGACTTTACGATTTTGTCTTAATAAATATACTTTTAGGTGAGATTCTGACTCCTTAAGATCTTACTCATAAACTTTAATCTATTGTTGTGTGTGTTTACACACTATGAAATTAAATTTTGCGATTGGATATTAAAGAGATTCCATTTTTGTTCTCTTTGGAGAATTTTTAACCAAACATACAATTATTTATGAAATTTTTTAGAAAGTATATTATTCCCTCTCACTTTCACTTTTCTTATTTTTTTCTCTTACCAATCACATCTACACATTTTTCCACAAAAAAAACTAATCATTATACACATTCTCCCACAAATTTCACTATTCACTCACTCACACATTTCTAACTACAAATCACATTCAATCATTATTTTACTATTTTTAAATCAAATCAACTTTCATCCTTACTTTTTATCTCGCATCTAATCACACTCTCAAAATTCATCTTTTTTCTTCCAAATTTTTTTACCACTATTCTCTAGCAAAATAAAAAATTTCAAAATGAAAGTATATCCAATCGCGCTCTTATTTCTCGAATTGCCATCCCTTCCCAACGCAAATCTTAGGTCATCTCCAGCCCAACTATATCTCACCCCATTACACTAAATATGTAAAAAACATTCTCCAATCCAAGTCTAAAGCTTACACCAAATTTAGTGTAATGAATAGTGTTACACCAAAGGATTTGGATTTAAAAAATAACCAAAACTTCTCTCTACCCCTTTTTTTCTCTTACTTGTCTCTACAAAAAAAACCTAACCCAAAATCCTTTTCCACCTCCCTCTCCCCATCTTCAGCCGCCACCCACACTCTCTCCCCCCTCCCCCTCCCCATCCCCCTCCATGCTTCCTGTTGGAGGGCCAACGATAGTGGTCCCTTGTGTCTTTAGGAGGTGGCCGAAATTTTCGTTCCAGGGTGAAAGCGGGTTGGAGCTTCACGGAGGTGTCTCGGAGTTGAGTAGACGATGGGCTATAGGCCGGGAGCTGGCAAAAGATCGGGACGGCCGACCAACCTAACCCACCGGGCTTTTCGAAAAACCGGGCAGTGGGCACAAACAAAGATACCCGGCCGCAAAAAAATAGGGAACCGGCCCTACTATAAACGAAAATTGCACTTAAAAAGTCGGGCCTCTCGGGTCTAGTCCGGTCGGGCGAGCTTTTGAGGCCCGATTTTTCGAGGCCTTGAAAAATAGAGCCCATCCATTAGAAAATTGGGTAGGGCGAGTGTGATTCAGCGGCATAGATTTGGGTGAGGAGAGAGATTTTCTTTTTTTCTTTTTGTTTTTTTTTTTCTTATCATTTTTAGCTATAGATTGTTGTAGTTTTCTTTTTTTTGTTTGTTTTTTTTTCCGGTTGATTTGCGAAACTCGTGGCGGATCAATTTTATACATTCTATAGTATGTAGTGGTTGCTCGTGCCGATTTAGTTTTTTTTTTTTGTGTATGTTATAGTCTCCATTAATGAGTCTTTGAAGTCTCGGCGTGGGAGTGGTCTAGTTTTGGGTGTGAAGTGTTTAGTTTGTGGAGTGGATGCGAATTGGTGTTGCCAATTCCCCGCAGTTTTTGTTTAGTCAAGTCGGCTCTTGCTTGATTGACTAGGTTTGTAGTTGTAATTCCGGTTTTGTTGAGTTGTTCTAATAAAATACTATCGTTCGAAAAAAAAATAGTGTTACACCAAATTTGGCGTAACACTATTCATTTACACCAAATTTGGTGTAATACAAATATTTCCTATTTGTCTTCCAATTTCTTCTATTTCAAACTTAAATGCCAATTGTGTACACCAATAAATTATTATAATCTCAATTTAAAATTTTCTATAAACTACAACAATTAAGAAACAAAATTACAATTTAAATAAAAGAGCATCAAAGTCATTTGTTATTTATTTTGCAATTTAGTGTTTTTATTTATTGTGATATTAGTTGTAATATTTATTTTGCAAAATAATTAATTAATGTAATATTAGTTAAATGTAAGTTTTCATTTAATTACATTAATAGTAATAAAATATAAACAAAAGTAATAATTGCATAAACAAATATATTTGTTATTCCAAAATAAAGAAAATATTAAAATACTTATTTGGTGTAATGGGTTGGAGATGATTTTTGAATAATAACACCAAAACATCAAATTTGATGTGATTTTCACACCAAATTTGGTATCAGGTTGGAGATGCCTAAGCAAGTGGATGGCTATCGGGAAGCCTTGCGAAATTTCATTTAATTCTACACTTAGAAATTTTTGTCAGTTAAGGTCAGGCCCGATGTGCCAACCCGACCGATCTAGCATAGGGCCCGGCGAACTGTGGTTCCATAAGCCTAAAAAGAGCGGGCGAATATTTGGCCCGAAATCAGGTCAACTTGGTCGTCTAGAATGACCCGATGCATTTTATATATATTTCAAATCATGGGTTAGGCTTGGGCTCCACAAATGCCGGCCTGATGGAATTTGGCTGGTATATTTTTTCCCCTTTCACTCAATAAAATTAATTACACCCACATCCATAAAATAGAGAAATATAAGAAAATTAAATAACCTATCACTAAATAAAATTGATTACATTCATCCACAAAATGATAAAAGTCTACCTAGTAAATATCACTGTCCATTTCAATATGAACTGTGCAATTATTGAAATTGAAGAAACTCTAGTCAAAGAAAAGCAATCATTAGTTGAACTACAATAATTCTTTGCCAATACAAAAGCTGAAAGTGATTATCATAGTCGTGTAATATCTACGTACCCCCAAAACGAAATTAAAAAAAGGGAAATAAAATACAAATGAGAAAAAGAGAACTGTAGAATCCCACTCATTAACAGCGTTAATTATATTGAGTAGAAAGACAACAGATTCTATGCTCATGATCATGGCCAATCAATGATATATTGATATTATGGATGCATTCAGTTGAATTCATAATGCAAAAGCTGATATATTTTTTCCCCTTTTGTTTTAACATGTATTGAAATTAGATTGTTCTTTCCATTGATTGAACTAGTAATAGAATTAAGAAAGTTTAGTAATATTCATAAAGGTTCAATTTATATAAATCTATAAAAAAAAAAAAGTTACATGGAATATGACCCAAGTACTTGTAAAAACCATGTTCAGCTGGAAAATAAGGTTGAATTTATTATCTATCATATATTATTTTTATACGGATCCAGCCTCCTCCCCACCCCACAATTTTTTTTTCATTTTTTCTAAGGTTAAAAAAAAGTTATATACTTTTAAAGGTAAAATATATTTGGGCTAGGAAAAAAATTTGGGCTAGGTTAATTGGCTCGGCTGGCTAAGCTACTTATGATGGCACCTCTATGCTTACAACTATTAAGATGAATTGGTGACCTCTAGGGATGGCAAAATGATCCGCTACGCCACGGGTATCACCTCTACTCCGTGAGTACCTTCCCCGTGCTATTTTTTATATTTTTTAATATATTTAATGTATATTTTACATGTATATTATATAAAATAGGGATAATTACAAAAAGTACCCCTGAGGTTTGACCTAATTACAAAAAAACCCAGCTAATTTTAAAACTTACAAAAAGTACCCCTAAGGGTTGATTTAGTGTTAAAATTAAGGGGTAATCTGCAATGATTTTACAAATATGAAGTGGAATTTTGAAATATATTTCAAACCTCAGGAGTACTTTTTGTAAGTTTTAAAGTTAGATGGATTTTTTTGTAATTAGGTCAAACCTTAGGGGTACTTTTTGTAATTATCCCTATAAAATAATATAGTTTTATTTATTTAATGTATATTTAACACATATAATGATAAATTTTATAAATAATATGTATTTATAATACAAAATATAATATTAAAAAAATATTATAATATAAATATAAGATAAACATGTAAAAAAAATTCAACACGGGGCAACCCTCCTGCAACCCCGTGGCGCGTTGCCCCGCGATGCCTCATTGCCGTCCTTAGTGACCCCACTCCTAAATTGCATGTTAGTTACATCGGTAATTGAAATGATGAAAATTCACAATATGGTCTTTTTTTCTTTTTTGGAGCGTATTATTATTATTATTATTGTTATTATTATTATTATTATTATTATTATTATTATTATCCAATTTTGAATTAAGATTGTATGTAAGTATTTTACGTGCACCTTTATTAAAATGCATGAAAAGGTAGAATTTTAGCATATCATAAAAATTGTTTAATTTTGTTATTCAAAGCTAAAATTCGATTCCAACCACTTCATTGGAATAAAATTTGGAATTATTTTGGATAAGAAAATGAATTAACAACATTTATTCAAAGTTTTTAAAATATATTAAATAAAAAAATTCAAACATAACAAATGTAAAACTTATTAAGCCATCAACTTACGGTATGATGCTTATTTTAATAAACCAAAATTAAATCTAATACGCTTCTTAAATCCGAACACAGTCAAAATAAGTCTGCTTTGGGGGAATATGATAGTAGTCTAGTGGTTAAAGACTTTTATGTTCAAATCAGAGAGTCTATGGTTCGATTCCCACCACTCTCTTTTCTTCCAGGATTTGTACTTAAAAATAAAAAAGTCTGCTTTAAATTGCAAAATTAAAATTTATGTGATTTTGTTTTCTGCTTTGTATAATGGGCCCAAACAGAAATTAAAACGGTCCAGATAATATAACTTAGCCTTGCCCAGATAATGCTTCAAAAGAAAAAAAGCCTTGCCCAGATAATGAGTTTGTTGTGGGTAGATGGCTAGTCTAGTCTTTATGTTGGGCTTAGATCACCTTTTCTGTTAAACATAGCCTACAGTCCAATGGGTCAAAGAAAAATGATGGAAAGCCCAGCCCATTGGATCCTAACGCATTCTCTGTCTCCACTCTGATTTAGTGATTTGTGTTAAAAATCAACTACAGAATCAGAAAGCATGTGCAGGAAAAAACAATTTAAGAATAAATAAAAGGGATAATTATAAAAACGCCCCTGAGGTTTGGGTTGATTACAAAAAAACCTAGAGGTGCTTCAATATCACAAAAACACCCCGAGTTTAATTCTGTTATTAATTTTAGGGGATAATTATAATATTTTTATAAATATTAGGGGATTTCTTGAAAAAAAAATTCAATTATAAAACGGGAAAATATAAAACGGATCAAATCTCAAAAGGTTAATTGCAGTTTTAAAAAAATGAAACCTGGGCAGCCAGCATCGACGCTTCAATCAATCTCAATTCTCAATAGGCAAATAATGAGTTGACAATGTGATAGAATGTAACATAAATATATATATATATATATATATATATATATATAGATAGGATCTCGTGTGGCTTAACTCTACTAGTAATGGCGGTGTGGGACAGATCCCATCCATCCATCATATTCAATCAATGGTTGATTAAGCCTAAAAATACACCATTTTTTATTTATTTTATGTGTAAAAAGGGCAAATCGGTAACTATCAAAATGGTATAAAAATAATACCATAATTACTTTCCTAAAATCAAGGGATATATTCAATATCGATTTCTATAATGAATACGCCTAATAATGAGGGAAAAAAGGATTCTCACTCTTCATTGACGCAATATTTTGGTGTACAAATGTTTATAATATTGTGTTCTCAACGCATTATTTCGTGTATAGATATGCATATTTTGGTGCTAGTTGGTAACTATCAAAATGGTGTAAAAATAATACCATATTTACTTTCCTAAAATCAAGGGATATATTCAATATCGATTTCCATAACATATACACCTAATAATGAGGAAAAAAATGGATTCTCACTCTTCATTGATTGCAATATTTTGGTGTACAAATGTTTATAATATTGTGCTATGGACGTATTATTCCATGTATAAATATGCATATTTTGGTGCTAATCGGTAACTATCAAAATGGTGTAAAAATAATACCATATTTACTTTCCTAAAATCAAGCGATATATTGATATCGATTTCCATATGAGATACACTTAATAATGAGGAAAAAAAAAATGATTCTCACTCTTCATTGACGCAATATTTTGGTGTACAAATATTTATAATATTGTGCTATGGACGTATTATTCCATGTATAAATATGCATATTTTGGTGCTAATCGGTAACTATCAAAATGGTGTAAAAATAATACCATATTTACTTTCCTAAAATCAAGGATATATTGATATCGATTTCCATAATGAGATACACCTAATAATGAGGAAAAAATGGATTCTCACTCTTCATTGATGCAATATTTTGGTGTACAAATGTTTATAATATTGTGCTCTGGGACGCATTATTTCGTGTATAGATATGTATATTTTGGTGCTAATCGGTAACTATCAAAATTATGTAAAAATAATACCATATTCACTTTCCTAAAATCAAGGGATATATTCAATATCAAATTTCCATAACAAATACGCCTAATAATGAGGAAAAAAAAATGGATTCTCACTTTTCATTGACGCAATATTTTGGTGTACAAATGTCTATAATATTGTGCTCTGGACACATTATTTTGTGTATAGATATGCATATTTTGGTGCTAATATAATATGAAATATGGCGTGTTTGGATGTTTATTTGGACTAAACACTGTACTTAAGTTGGTATAAAAATATTGACAATATTGTCCATTGGAAGCATATTTTGGTGTATACATATGCGGACTTGGTGCTTTATAACCATAAAAATATGGTATTAAAATAATTCCATTACGGTACCACTGAAATTATATTTTGGTATATCTTGTCAATATTTGGTGATAATATAAGTATTGATAGTGCATTGTTAGATATTTAATTGAGAAACTAATTGTATACCAACAATTGCCTAGCGTATACCATTCTATAGCTAAGTTTTCATCAATTCATATCCACAATTAAAATAAAAATAATTGAACTAATTGTATACCAACTATTTACTAAATGTATACCAACTTATAGCTAAGTTTTCATCAATTTATTTCCATGGGTACAATAAAACAAAATGGACCAAAAATATATAAGCTACAATTTTCTCGGTTTGGGCACGAATCTTCTCCTCGGTTTAGGCATCGAGGCTTTCAAAGTAGATTTTGTGGTCTTTGACCTCTAGGCTCACGATTACCATCACTCGCACCTCGCTCGGCCCAGGGATGCGGATCTCTTCTTGTTTCCTCGTGCCATTTAACCCGGAAGTGAGAAACATCTATGAAACATTACAAAGTGAATACAACATCCAAACTAATTGTGTGAATACAACATCTAAACTAATTGTGCACATCTAAACTAATTGTGCAATCGATTGTACTCTAAGCGTATCTGAAACTAATATTATTTAAACATCAATTGTATATGCAACATTTCGCACAAAAAATAATTCCATAAACCCAAGAAAAAGGGGAGTCAGTAAAAATCGAAGAAAAAAAAGCTTAGTAAATTTAAAATAAAAAAAAAAATTGCGTGCTCTACTTACACGCAACTACTCCAAAACCCGAGAAAAAAATCATCGTATTTGGACATAAAAGGGGAGGAAAAATAAGGAAAAACCCTTTCCACAAAAATCTACAACGAGAAAATTAAAAAAATCGAACAAGAAAGCGGCCTTTACCAATACTACCAGGGGCGTGTTAGATTTTGATGTCGAATGAACCCAACCAAGCGTCGAAAGCCCGAACCCGAATTGTTGCTCTCGGCGCTCGGATGGTAGAATGAAGAAGAAAAAAATAAGCGGTGGATTGTGATAATGAAGAAGAAATAGAGCGAAAAAATGGGTTTTGATTTTGTGTGAAAAAAATAAGATTGCAAAAAGAAGTGGGAAAGGTTAAATGAAATCCCAAAAAAAGGGAGGTTATGGGGGTTACCAAAAATGTCGTGTGCTTATAAGTATAAAATGTCCATTATGCCCTTAAAATGGTCGTATTCAATTTTAAAAAAAAATAAATTCGAAAAAATATTGGCCTTTGGATTAAACATAGTAATGACTTAGATTTGTCCACACGCCACATGGTAAGGCCCTTGCCACATATGATCTATACCTATATATATATATATATATATATATATATATGGGGAGGGTTATATAGGACCTTTTATTATATGAGTACATAAGACCAAATCTAGACCACATATCTCCCAATTTTAATGGCTATTATTAATTCTGGTTAATGTTAACAAAATAAATGGTAAAGTCAAAATGGGGGTAAATTAGTCCACATAAAAAATAGGGAGATTGACTAAATCTAGTAAATCCCATGAAAATAGGGCAGTTACTCACAATTGGTGTCATCCTTCATTCAACCCACGTTGTGTAATTAATTTCCAAATAAATTTGATGATATGTTTCCTTAACTCCATGTGCTAAATCTAGTAAATTACATGAAATTTCGCCATTCCCATTATTTTTTTTAAAAAAATTGCTTGATATGGTCAAAATGTTGCATATATGTGCTGAAATACTTGCTTGCACGTATGCAAAATATTGCTTAGTTATTCTTGTGTTTTAAACTCTCACATTAATAATAGTTTGTTTGAGAAGAACTATCATATTATGTAAATTAAAAACTTATACTTATATGGACTCTTATTCATTCAATCGTTGTGATTTTTTCAACCAGAAATTTGCTTGGGTGATACTAAAATGTTGCTTATGTATGCACAAATACTTGCTTGTATGTATTCAAAATTTTGATTACGTCCCCATTTGTTCTAACTCGAGTATTTTGCTTAGCTATGACTAGGCGTTTGCTTACATGTGCATAACTATACACTTATGTATATTTTAAATATTGCTTAATTATTTATTTTGTTTGATTGGTTGGGATTGCACATGTGTTACAACAAATGCGGATTGAAATAATATCGATTCATCTCGAATTGGATACTAGAATGTGACGAAAATATGACTCCAAAAGAAGGAATGAATTTTGATAATATCGACAATGGAATACCATTTTAAAAATGATTCTTAATAAATAAAAAAAAATACGTGTTCAATAATATGTTGTTTGCTTATTTATTTGTTAAATCGCTTATTCACATATTACAAATTGCATATGTGTGGTTATTGTAATGCTTATTACTACTATGTACTCAACTTATTTGTGACAATTGTAGTGCTTGTCGAGCAAACATTCTTGCAAAATTTGGTTACTGCAGTCCCATATTCAATTGCTTATTTGTGTGTAAAGTATTGCTTGTGAAAGGATGTTATGGTGCTTAAAAAATAATTGAATTATGCTTACAATACCATCAAACCATCAAAATAATTGCTTACAAAGCAATTGAATTCTCGCTTACAAGGCAATGAATTATGCTTACAAGGCAAATGAATTATGCTTACAAGACAATGAATTATGTTTACAAAGCAATTGAGTTACGCTTACGGTATCTAAAAACCATGAAAATAAATACGACATTAACTAGAAAATATTCTTATATCAACTACGCATATACGTCAAACCAACCATATTTAAAATGACTATGAAATTCTACAATATTCAACATTTTGATCAAAGTATGAAACAACAACGTTTCGTTATGATCATAACTTTCGATTTAGCAAACTCCTTCGCCGGTCCCAATCACCGAGCTTCCTTTGCTCGTTCATTACATCTTTTGCCATTTCCAACATAAAATCTATCAAAAAAAAAGACATTAGTCATTTATATAAGGCATTTATTAACAAACAAAACATTTATAAGCATAAATACCAACCAAGCATAAGCATAATATAAGACATGTATAAGCATAAAACAAAGTAAAGATAAGCATAACTATCAACAACAATAAGCAGTTGTAAACATCAATAAGCAATCCCCCCAGCCTTAGAAAAAACATGGCAATACTAATTACCCCCTAATTTGAGAGCATAATATAAAACATATATAAGCATAATTATCAACAACAATAAGCAGTTGAAAGCCTCGTTAATTAAGCACCAAAGACATATAATTAAGTGGTAATAGTGATGATTGATGAAATTGAAAATAAGAAAAATAAATATTAATTACCTGGAATCTACATTTATAGAAGCCGTCACCAAGCGAGTCTCTGTAACCCTGAGCGGTTTAGGCGAACAGATTTCTAGTGAAAAGCAAGCTACGATTCTATCAGGCCTGAACAAACAAAACCACCAAGCAACGATTGGTCACCCGGTCGTGCCCCACGAAAAACACCCCCAATCCTAGAGCATCAATAGCGCCACGGATCTCCGACAATGTGGAGCACGGTGTAGGCCCCGGTGGCGGAAGAAGGCGGCGTCGGTGTCGCCATAACCACGGAGGTCGGGGCGATAGTGCGGTAGCCCTGAGAGCGGAGAGGTGAAGCATCGGTGGTTCCACAGTACGAGCTCGAAAAGCCGTGGAGGAAGAGGACATGCTTTTCTCATGGTAGGGATGAATTTGGGGATGGTTTGAAGAGAGAACACTTGGGAGGAAAAGATATGCAAGATATTAGTGACTCTTATTTTTTATAAACACGTCTCCCTTAATCCATCCTAATTTCTAGTCCACTACCAAAAATAACTTCCCTCCCAAAAATTGATATTAATTAAAATTACCAAAAGTCCTTATTTTTATAAAGTTATATATTAAAAAATAGTAAAATCTGTTTTTAATCTCAACCGTTTAAAAATTAAATCAATGCCTCGATTTGGTCTTATGTACTCACCTAAGATGTGTGGACTCACCAGATCCAAATCCTATATATATATAATAAGAGGATATTCTTAGAATAGTAACCCTTACTTTTCCCGCCTATTTTTCAATTTCTAAAAACAATAAATCTTTTTCTTTTCGGATATAACTAATAAAATGAAATTTTATTATTTTTGGTGGTCAACTTTCTTTGAATAAATCACTTTTTAAAGTTATATAAAAGATAGTGTTATATAAGTTCTCCAAATTTGTGTGTGTCTTGTATTAATTATTATATTTGTCTTTCACTTCATATTTTAAACTTCAATAATTTTTTCCATTTTATATCCATTTTTGACGTATATACATCCAATTAATCATATTTTACGGTCTTGATTTTGACACCAATATTTCATATATAAAATAAAAAAATAAACATAATAAATAAAAGAAAATATATGATACATTTACTCATTATTTTATAATGGGCATTAAAATTATGCATTTGAGCTCTTTGGATATCAATTTGTATATTCATGTATTTTGACTATCTATAATAAATGTATACTTTATATTTGAACTTATCTCATTTTTCCATAATTATAGAGAATTGTATTTAAGTTGATTAAATTCAATCAAAAAATATTTATGTTAATTATAGAAAATATCTCAAAATATGTATCCAAATATTATTTCATAGTAATGTATACGAGAAAATTACTTCTTATATTTATTAACATATTATTCATGTTAATAGATTTTTTAATATTCATCAGTGTATTTTGATATTCAACTTTTAAAGTTGTACATTTTGACTATTAGATATGAAGTTGTTTGATTGATATTTTTTTGATATATGTACATATATAAAAATAGAATAGTTTTTATTTTTTGAAATATTTTATTTCCCATAAAATTATGTTGCTAAATATGAACAAGATTTTTGTTTAATTCCTTTAATAATTCTAACAATTGTTTAACTTTTTAAACTCTAAAAAATATTGGATTTGAAGTGACTTTATTTGTTGATTGTATGGAAAATATAATACATTAATATTTAGCATTCGGAAATTGTATTTTTTAAATTGTTACTTTCTTATAGATAAACATGTTCAATAAATAGATACAATTCACATTCACAAAATTTATTATCAACCAAATTTATTGTCCTTGAAGTGGATTTTAATATAATATTTTATTTTTATATTGTTTAAGCGTATGATTTATAATCAAATTAATTAAATTTCTATTTTAATTATTTATTTAGATTCTGAAAAATTTGCAAAATCACTAAAAATATTTTTGTATAAATACAATTCGTGCATCGCCCATCCCGAAAAATACCAAATATGAGAAATCGAATAGAACATACTAAATAGAAAATCCAAATAGTACAATACAAATCTTCACACTAAATTTCTAAAAAAAAAAAAAATTTCTTAATAACACGAATAAATAAAATACAAGGTAAAATCGGCAAAAATGAAAAATATCTCCAAAAAATAAATTTAATAAAAACAATAATATTGTCAAAACTATGTTTCGTTGACTACTATTTCATTAATTATTGTACTTAGTTCTCCTATTATCTTATATACACGTGTTAACTTTTCATTTATTTTACACTGAGCTTTTGCAAAAAGCTTTGCCACCAATTTCCATATACAAACAACTTTGGAAAATAAATTTTCATCCGAATTTACTACTATAACATTGAAAAAAAGTGTGACACCAATTTTCACAGACATAACTAAAATGAAATAGGTGATATAGGTGTGCCTGTATGGTTTTATGAAAAATCACTTTTTGAAGATGGAACATAAATACACTGCCTTGAATGTATTTATAATTATGAAGTATGATGTTTTTCATCAATAAAAAGTATTCAATAATATTTCATGTCTATTGTTTGATGCTATATCGAAGTTATTTAATGTCATGAGATATAATTATACGAATTATTAGGAAAATGCACACATCACAAGATACAAAACCAAAGCCTCACGATATACACCGTGTATCGCACGCGTAAAACACTTAGTATGATTAATAATACTATAATCTTATATCATCCTATAGTATTTTGACTATTTTCCAAATACGAAGTAGCTGCTAAATCGAAAAGGTATCTTGATCCAACTATACATTTTTTTTAATACAATGGGGGAACTTTGGGGAGGGGACAGACACTCGTATAGGATTGAACCCAGATCATTCGCCCTTACAACATACGTCTCAACCACTGAGAAGAGCACAAGATTAATCACTGATCCAAATATACATAAATACATGAATCCATACTAAAGTAAATAAAAGGGTTAGCGCTCTTTAGATGCTCCATAAATTCTCTCAAAATCGAAATGAGCAAAATAATTTTTCGACTTGAGGACCATAATCTTATAATATCTATTATATACAGTATAAAACCTCGATAATTTAATATTCGATTAATTAATAACATCACTTAAATAATATTTTTCGTCGGTTCGGACTCGGGGACACCATGCTAAATTAATAATTCACTAATTTTATAAGATAATACATATATGAGAATTTATATAGGTCCCATGGAATATATAAATTAATAAATCCTTAATATGTAACACATTTATGATTAATATACGTTTTTGTTGAAATTAATGCCACCTTAAATCTCATCTTTCATTTTGCTAAGGTAGTAATAACTTTTATAATGATTTTCTCGTAGCTCAACAAAAATTATTCAATGTCATCCTTGAGTTTTCTTTTGAAAAAGAAGTCTATAATAGAATTATTATTTTCAACTTTACATTTCATATGTCGCTCTCGAATATTTGCTCGCAGGTCATCAACTCTGAAATTTTAACATCACAAAGCTGAATCTTTTGATGTTTAGTTGGGAAAAATGCAAAACTGGTCCTGTAACTTTACCTAGTTTGCAATTTTGGTCCTATCCGATTTGGGTTTTGCAAATGTAGTCCTATAACTTTAAAATTGTCGCAATTTTGGTCCTCAATTGAACGAAGCTACAAATTCCGGCCACCAAAAGTCACACGTTTGTCACATGGCCCGGTATGAGGCCGACTTGGACCCGTTATGAGCAAAAATGGTCTATAACTTTACCTAGTTGGCGAAATTGGTCTCGAAACTTATTTTAACTCTTAAACAAAAAGAGAAAAAACAATAACAATAAACCAAATTGGCAAAATTGGTCTAGTAACTTACTTTAACTTAAAAAAAAAAAAGATTTTTATTTTGCTCAATTTGAAATTTATTCATGTGATTAAATTTATTTTAAAATCTAAAAATTAAAATACTATAATAATTTTTTTCAAAAACTAAAAATGGTAAAAAAATCAAAATTACAATGAAAATTGTTAAAAATTAAATATGAAAATTTTAATCATTTAAAATTAATTTAAAATATTTTAAAATTCTTTATAAAAAAAACTCAAAATTATTTTCAAAAAGCTGTTTTAAAACTAAATGATGTATTAAAAATCTGAAATTTTGTTTAAAAAACTTAAAGTTGTGTTAAAAACCTGTCAATTACTTCACATATTAAAAATGAATTCTATATAAAATAAAAATCTGGAAAATTATTTAAAATATGGAAATTTGTCTAAAAATCTGAAAAAATGATTAAAAACTGAAAACTATTGAAGACTTTTGAAATATTTTTCCAAAAAATCGAAATTATTTTAAATTCAAGAAATTATTTTACCAAAAAAATTGAAATAATTTTTAAATATTAGTAAAAAACTATAAATCAAAATTATTTTAAAATAATACTAAAAGTTGAAATTATTTTTAAAATCTAAAAATTATAAAAAAATATGGAAACTGTTGAAAAAAACTATAAATCATCTTTTAAAAATCGATATTTATTTAAAATATTTGAAATTCCAAAATAAAATGATAAAACTCAAAACTCTTTTTAAAAATTTGTATTTTTTAAAACATTCAGAAATTTTCTAAATATATTGATTTTAGTATCCCGATTTTGGAATAATTTTAAGACTTGAACAAATCATGGAGATTTTAGAAAGAAATTTCAATAGTTTTTTTAATTTTTAGATTTTTTAAAAATAATTTTAGTTTTGTAAAAAGCTGCTATGTTTGTTGGGAAATTATTTTTGTAGATTTTGATTAATGCCATGTAAAACTTAGATTAGAATGTTGACACCCCATTTTCCTTGTAATTTTATTGTAATAGATAGGAAATTTGAATGAGTGAGTCAAGTCGATTATGCCTCGGAAATATAAGAAGTCAAGCGAAGAAGTGAAGTGAATACTCATTGAGGAATAAAGCGAGTATGGCCAATAAAGAAGATCAAGGACTCGATGAAGACGCAATGATTGAGGGACGGTGTGTGAAGAGTCGATTAAGTCAACCCAAGAAGCCATGTCACAAGTTGAAGTGACAAATGAGTCTCTCAATCATTGGAGCGGACTCAAGTCACCTGGGGAAAAGCGGTGCAAAGAGGAGTTAAGCGAAAAGAATCATTTGCACAAAAGTCAAGAATATTACTTAAATAAGTAATACTTCCATGCCGCCATGTCTTAAAGTGCTCGATCCCCGAAGCGTGCAAAAGGAATAAACCAATGGGAAACATCGCACCTCGTGTCGAACACGAAAAAGTTGGACATTCATTTAATATGAGGAAAGGTCTACATCTCAAGATCAAGACCAAGAAAAGACAAACCAACGAACACAAGTGACTTTTGAAAACCGGCTATCTTTTCAACGGGCAGATTTTTGGAAGTTCACTATAAAAGGCCGAGGAATTTCATTGAGAAAAGGTTACCTGAACCACGAACGAGCAAGCAATATTCAAACTGTAACCTGCAAAATATTCTCAAGTTATTCAAGCAATATCCTCAAGCCTAAATCTTGAAGGAAATTGATCCAACACCAGGCTGTGCAGGAAAGACAACTTCAAACTGTTGAAGAGGAAACTTTTGAAGAATCAAAAGGGGTCTACTTTCCAAGGAGAACTGTAGGAAGGTTCAAGGTCGAACCAATCTCAAGTTATTGGAGGGCTTCGTGATCAAATCCAAGAAGCTTGAGAAAGTGATATGAAGTAGCAAGACATGTACACTGTGAAGAAGCTGAGTCGGACAAGAAGCCAGTTGTTTGACCAAGGCATCTCCAGACTGAGTCCAAGGAGCAAGTCAGTTGCGTGATCAAGATTTGTCTCTAGACTGATAACCACTTTGTACTCTGATCATTACGTAATGGATTCCTCCGGGAGTTGGAGAATAGAGGAGTATAAGAATTACCCCATCTTGAACCTCTATAAAATTTATTTGTGTCATTTACATTTCAAAGATATTTACATTCGCACACATATTTTATATCTGTGATAATTTGCTATCCAACTCGATAAAATAACAAAGTGCTTAATTTAAGTGTTAAAACCAAGTTAAATCAAAGTCAAGGGTATTAAGTCTTCCATTTGAAAAACTCATCACACCCAAGTTAAGGTTTAGACTAAACAACTGAGTTGTTCTATCAACATGACTTTATCGAGTCTGCATTGAGTGGCTAACTCTATTTGATTAACTAACTTTTGTCCCTCAAGGACTTAGCGTGTATTAACTCGTAATAAATTTAAAAGGACTAAAATAGAAAAAGTTGGTAAGGTTTATTCAACCCCCATTCTAAACCTTACTTACACCCCTTGGAACCTAGAAGTGGTATCAGAGCGGTTGGTTCATTGAGCCTTCCGCACTTGTTACTGAACTAGATCTCCAATCTTTCAAAGAAACGTTTAACACTTGCACTTTCAAAAATCATCTCTTTTATTCAAGAAAGTTATTATCATGGAAGCAAATTTGACACGCATTCTCATGTTCACTATTGAGGAATTTGATGACTGGAAAATTCGTATACAGGCTCATCTATCTGCTTTACATGATGAAATGTGGATAGTGATCATAGAGGATGGGCTACTGCAAATATTGAAAGTAAACACAACAAAGAAGGAGAGCGATTCTGGTGAAGGAGAAGAAGTTGCTAATGAGGTAAGACCAACCCTAGTTGAGAAACCAAGGACTGAGTGGATAAATGAGGACAAAAAAAGATACAACTTGGACAATGTAGCCAGGGGACACACTTTACAAAACCTTGGACAAAGCAATGTTCAACAAAGTCAAATCTTGCCAAATTGCAAAACAAATCTAGGATAAATTAACCTTTGTTAGGAATTTTATTGTTTAGATTTTGATGAATGCCATGTAAAACTTAGAATAGAAAGTTGGCACCCCAATTCTTGTCAGTAAAATGTATTGTAACAATTAGAGTGGCCAAGCCGAGTTAAGTCGCCTACGCCTAACATGCAAGAAGACAACGGAAGGCTTGAAGGAAAACTCTATTGAGAGACAGACAGACAAAGAAGAAGAAAATGACAGAACTCGATTGAAAAAGCGGTGAGATGCGGTGAGTGGAACATCATCAAGTCAACTCAAGAGAAGCCAAGTCTCTGTCGGGTGATGCGGAAGAGTCATCCAATGATTGGAAGGCGACTCTAAGTCACCTGGGGAAAGCAAGGAAAAGCAAATCAAGTCGAGATAATCGTAAAAGAACGTTGCTGTACGTAAATCAAGAGACTTACTTAAACAAGTAATATCTCCATACCACCTTTCTTGGAGTGCTCGGTCGAAGCGTGCAAAAGGAATGAACCAATGGGAAGCACTACACCGTGTCGAACTCCGAAAAAGGTGATAAAACAATTCATACGAGGAAATGACAATTCCAAGAAGCGCAAGCCAACGATTGCCAAAGTGACTTTCAAAAAATGAGCCTATCTCTTCAACGGGCAAATTTTTGAAAGTTCACTATAAAAGGCCGAGGAATTTGTTTGAGAAAGATGCATGAATGACACACACGTGGAGATATACAAGCTTATCAAAATCGAAACATTCTCAATCCTCAAGCCTACATCTCAAGTACATCAATCCAACACTTACCCGTGAAGGAAAGAGAACTTCAATCAATTGAAGAGGAAAATATCGAAAACAAGGGGTCTACATTCCGGAAGGATTGTAGAAAGGTTCAAGGTCGAACCAAGTCTTAAGCTCTTGGAGGGCTTCGTGATCAAATCAAAGTGCTTAAGCAAGTGAGTGTAGTAGCAAAGCGGTTTGCCTGTGAAGAAGTTCTCGAGTCGTCGAAGCCGGTGAGTGATCAAGGCGTCTCGATCGAGTCCCAAAGGATCAAGTCAATTTGTTGTGATCAAGACTTGTATCCGGATTTATTACCACTTTGTAAACCGATCATTACTTAGTGGATTCCTCGGGGAGTTGGAGAAGAGAGGAGTAGAAGAATTACCCTATCTTCGAACCTCTATAAAAACTTTTCTTGTGTCATTTACATTTCAAAGATTTAAATTTCTCGCACTTTTAATTGCTTATATCTCACGATAAATTTGCTATCCATTTGATAATTTATAAGTACTAAATCAAGTCAGTAAAAACTTGCTTAATCAAACTTAAGGGTGTTAAGTCTTCCAATGAAAACAAAACCACAATTGAGTCAATTTATAGCCAACAAGCGAGTTACTCTATTAACAAATTTCGAAGTGCAGTTGTTGAGAGATTAACTCTTGAGTGACTAATTCGATTGTCCATCAAGGACACATTTGTGTAGAACTCAGTAGATTTAAAAGGCCTAAATCGAAAATTTGGTAAGGTTTATTCAACCCCCTTCTAAACCTTACACTTACACCCCTTGGGACCTACAAGTGGTATCGAGCGGTTGGTTCATTGAACCCTCCGCACCAGTTCTCGAACTAGATCTCCAAACTTTTCAAAAGTCTCGCTTTAGTACTTAAACTTTCAAAACTCTTTTCTATCATTAAAAGTTATTATCATGGAAGCAAATCTAACACGCATTCCTATGTTCACTATTGAAGAATTTGATGATTGGAAAATTCGTATCTTGTGCTCATCTATCAAAGATTACATGATGAGATGTGGATAGTGATAGAAGATGGGCCTCGCAAATATTAAAGGTGAACACGGTTTGTACGAAGAGTTGCGGTGAAGGGGAAGAAGATCAAAGACCTGCACGATCATGGTTGAAAAACCAAGAATCGAGTGGACAAATGATGAGAAAAAGATACAACCTGGACAATGTAGCCAAGGACATTCTTTACAAAACCTTGACAAAGCCATGTTCAATAAAGTGAAATCTTGCAAAACGGCTAAGGAAATCTGGGACAACCCGACATTGATTTGCGAAGGCTCGTGAGCAAATCAAAGAAAACAAACTATCAGTGGGTCAGACAAAAATTTGAGAACTTTAAAATGACCTCGGGAGAAAACCTGGATCAACTGGATGCTCGGTTTACGAAATCACAAATGAGTCGTCTACACTTGGAAAGGAATATACACGAAGAAATGTGTATGAAGATCCTAAAAAGTCTTCCAAATTGAATGGGAAATGAAGGTCATGGCATTGAGACACTCCATGGACCTATCAAAGACATCCAATCATGAGTTATTCTCGGACCTCAAAGCCTACGAGTTTGAGTGAGAAGGAAAGACCAGGAAGAGACAATTTTGTACCCAAAACAATGCATTGCTAATTGTCAAAGATGGAAGGAGAGCGAGGTCAAAGAGGCAATTGACCCGAAAAATAAACGATGGTTAAAAGATTTAACAAGTTCTTTAACAAGAACTACAAGAGAGGAAAGGGTGAATCCTCGAGAAGACACTCACTCCTCCAAATCAAGGGATGATAGGCCAACCAAGAGAACAGATCATCAACAAGTTGAGTATCAAAGGGTCGACAACTCAAGAATAGAAAGAGTGATCAAAAGGTGAATATCTATGTTGGAATTGTAGACAACCAGGTCACTATGCCATTGATCGCTCATATCCTCGTAGTCAACAAATGCGAACGAAGAAGAAAGAAAGGTCTTGAGAGAAAGAAGACAAGAGAAGAAAAAGGCAATGATGGCCGCAGAGATCGGCCGAGATGCAGCCTAAGTCAAGAGAGACAGTGACTCGAGAGCGGTGAAGCCGACTACTCAAGTGACTCGAAGAAGAAGCCTTGATCCGCTTAATGGCCAAAGAACAAGATCAAGAAGATGAGGTACAATCTAACTCAACAAGCTCGTACACTAGTGATAGTGATCGTGACACACACACTTCATCACCCACCGATCTTTATGATTCATTAGGCAAAATGATGAAAGATTTTGAGCACATTAAAACCTCACACACACTATTGAATGAGGAAAACACCTACTCAAAAGTCAAAACTCAAAGCCGACTAAGGAGCCGAGTACTCTAAGTCAAATAGCCGATGAGAATAAAAGTTTAAAGGTGAAAATGCTAAATTAATAAAGCGAAATTTCGCTATAGAAAAGAGGAGAATGACCTCAAAATGTTATTGCCTCATTCACTAAGGCATCTAAATCATTGGATGATCTTATTATGAGTCAAAGAGAATGTGGAGACAAGACAGGCTTAGGATTTAATTCCTTTGTGCCATGTCAAACCTCAAGAGTAATTTTGGAAAAAGGATCTTCAAGTCATGAAGAGTCCCGAAAAATCCAAAACTCTAAATGTTGCACACACTTTCAATCCAAAGCATAATACTAAGCAAAGCGGCCTTGGTTACAAAGGAAAAAAAAAAACGGCCGAGTTGAGAGTGTTGAAAGGATAAAAGTGAGAAGAGATTCGAGAGTCCTCAAATGAGACTCCAAACAGAAAATACTCAGTAAAGAAGAAGCGAGCTACCAAAAATCCCTTAAAACTCATAAAAGAAATACATATGATGGGAATGGTAGAGAATATCCAAGCCAAGCCGGAATAATGTGAACTATCGGCTAGACTTATGGAATACAAGCCCAAATGGCAAAGGCCAGAACTCAACAAAGGCCATTCCAAAAGCATAAGAGCTTTCATCAACACATATGCACCTAGGCACTACACTCAAAGACACCACAATTACCCAAGAAAGGCAATTGCTAAAACACATATGCGGGCATACGGACAAAAAGAGACAATTTGTATGAACCTGGACTCCCCAAGCAATTTGCCAGGATTAATTATGATTATGGTAATCGATAGATGGCAACCTCTTAGAGTCAAATCATTTGGCTATAGGTTGGTTGGATCATCTTATAATTCTAACCCCTCGGGACCCGGACAAGAATGGGTACCTAAAACTTAATTTCCTTGATTGCGGAGTTCAAGGAAGCAGTGAGTGCCAAGGAACCTGGTACATGGATAGTGGTCATTCCCGGACATATGACAGAAATAAGAGAAATCATCAAAATTCAAGGAAGTCAAAGGAGCAAAAGTCATATTTGGAGGAAATGAAGCTCCTGGTGAAATAAGAGGCATTGGATCCATCAAAAGGAATGGTTTAGAAATCACGGATGTTGCATATGTTGAAGGACTAAACTTCAATTTACTAAGCATCGATCAACTCGTGACAAGGGCTACAATGTTGGATTCAACATGGGAATATGCCAAATCAAAAATATTGAATCAAATGAAGTTGTCTTTGCAAGGATGTAGACGAGAAAAATATGTATGTAGTGGATTGGTCAATCGCAACACCCAAAGAATCTACTAGCAAAAACTTTGAATCAAGTTGGTCGTGGCACAAAAAGTCGAGTCACCCGAATTTCAAAACAATTAATAAGCTAGCAAGAAGTCATCTTGTAGAAGGATTTCAGGACTCGATATACAAGAAGGAGAGTATATGTGATGCATGTCGAAGGAAAACAAATCAAGTCGTCGTTCAAAGAAAAGACATGCCCATCCTCAACAAGAATATTGCATCCGCTTCATATGGATCTATTTATTTGATGGAACCAACAAGCATAAGTGGAAAGAAATACACCTTGGTGGTAGTAGATGACTACTCAAGATATACATGGACAATATTCATGTGCAAGAAGAAAGAAACTCTACAAAAGCTACCACGGTGATGAAGAGGATACAAAATGAGAAAGAGTCAAACCATTATCAAAATAAGATCGGATAGAGGAATCGAGTTTGTCAATGGAATAATAACTCGATCTTGTATTGAGAATGGTATTGGTCATGAACTATCACCGCAAGGACTCCACGTGAGAATGGAGTTGCAGAAAGAAGGAAAAGAACCCTCAAAGAAGCGCAAAGAATGACCATGTTAGGTCAAGGGTTACCAAAAAGATTTTGGGTGAAGCAATCAACACGACACTTGCTACACCCAAAACAGGATGTATGATAAAAGGACAGTGACAAAGACTCCCTATGAGATCTGGAAGAAAACCAAATGTTGCATATTTCGGGATATTTGGATGTAAATGCTTCATCCACAACAATGGCAAAGACAACCTAAAGGCTTTTGATGCTAAAGGCGATGAGGGTATCTTCTTAGGATACTCGGTGAAAGCAAAGCCTCTGAGAATACTCAACAAAAGAACTATGGTTACGAAGAATCCATTCATGTAGTATTCGATGAGCCAAATGTAAATGGGGAAGACATTGAAGAGTCGGTGATAATGTTTGAATCATCCAACCTTCTGAAGAGTCCCTATCTTTGTCAAGTCGGCGGGAATTATCAATT
This sequence comes from Rehmannia glutinosa, assembly GCA_016081115.2. NCBI lineage: Eukaryota > Viridiplantae > Streptophyta > Magnoliopsida > Lamiales > Orobanchaceae > Rehmannia > Rehmannia glutinosa. The sequence continues at coordinate 126,457 of JABTTQ020003454.1, forward strand.
GAAGAAGATGAGATAGTGAATCTCAAAAAATTTGGAAAATCTGCGGTGAGTGATCACAGAGAGTCGACCACAAAGAACACACCGCAAGTCGATCAATCCAACTAACTTACTTCAACTTTGACGTAAGATGGTGAGAGACCACCCACCGTAACTTGTCATTGGAGATATAAGAGAAGGTGTCAAGACAAGATCCAACCCAACAAGAAGCAATGTTCACATGCTGTGCTTCATCTCGCAATAGAGCCCAAAGATGTGTCACAAGCATTGGACGACACACATTGGATTCAAGCTATGCAAGAAGAGTGAATCGAGTTTGAGAGAAATAAAGTATGGGAATTAGTACAAAGACCCATACATCAAAATGTTATTGGAACCAAATGGGTATTCGTAAATAAGATGAACGAGGAAGGTTACGTGGTAAGAAACAAAGCAAGATCGGTAGCCAAAGGATATTGCCAAGAAGAAGGGATAGATTTTGATGAAACATTTGCCCCGTAGCAAGATTGGAAGCTATAAGGATGTTTCTTGCCTATCTTTGCTCACAAGAATTTCTTTGTATATCAAATGGATGTAAAAAGTGCATTCTGAATGGTTTATTGGAAGAAGAAGTGTATGTTGAACAACCTCCGGATTTGAGCGAAGACTCTTGGAGACAAGGTATACAAACTCAAGAAAGCCTGTGCACGGATTGAAACAGGCACCAGGAGCATGGTATGATACCCTGTCACAATTCCTAAGCGAAAATGGATTCACAAAAGGAAAAGTAGATAGAACACTTTTCGTAATTCAAGACAAGAAGAGTATCGCTTGTTCAAATATATGTTGATGACATTATCTTTGGATCCACTAACAAAGAGTTGTGTGAAAAATTCTCAAACCTCATGCAAAGTAAATTTGAAATGAGCATGATGGGAGAGCCGACATTCTTCCTTGGACTTCAAGTGAAGCAAGTGAAGGATGGAACCTTCATAACTCAAACAAAATACAGAGAGATTTAATGAAGAAATTTGGTATGGAGGAGAAGTCTTACGTAAAAATACCAATGAACACATCATTCAAAATGGACATGGATGCGGATGGCAAGCTCTGTAGATCAAACAAGATCTGAGCACTTATTGGATCATTGCTCTATCTCACAACTAGCGGGCGGACATCACTTTTCTTTGTAGGTGTATGTGCAAGATTTCAATCTGCTCCAAAAAGAGAGCCATATGATTGCACTAAGAGAATATTGAGATACTTAAAAGGAAGCCAAGAAGTAGGCCTATGGTATCAAAAGGAAGGTGGATTCAAGCTAATTGGCTATTCGGACTACGACTATCTTTGGATGCGAGTGGACGAGAGGAAAAGTACTTCGGCACATGTCAAATGCTAGGAAACAGACTAATTTCTGGTTTAGCAAGAAGCAAAACTCAATAGCCACCTCTGAAGTGAATACATAGGCTGCGGGCATTGTTTGCCCAAGTCCTATGGATGAGACAAAGAAATTTGAGAGATTATGAAGTTGAAGAAAAGAAATTCCAATCATGTGTGATAACACAAGTGCCATTGCAATCACTCAAAATCTCGTGTTGCACTCAAGAACAAAACATATTGATGTCGATATCATTTCATAAGAGATCATGTTGAAAAGAAGGACATTATCTTGGAATATATCTCAACCGACAAACAACTAGTTGACATCTTCACAAAACCATTATGTGAGTCAAGATTTGAAGGACTCAAACATGAGTTGGGGCTAATTGAGCTAAGTTTGAGACACGAGAAGAATCAAAGAAAAGAAATGGAACAGGAAAGAAGGTGAAAAAGAGTGAAAACAAAAATTAGCTCAAGAATCACCAGATCGGAAAGTCGGCTATACCAAGTCGGTGATAATTTGAGTCACTAAGAGAAATGTGAGAAGCGAGTTAAATCGGCTAAGAGATAAGTGAATAACTTATGAGCAAAGTGACAAAAACATGATCGTTTTGACTTAAGCGGGAATGTTTTAAGAGACACGCCAAAGATAATGATGATGTGTACGGACATAAAGCTACACACCAAGCCTATGATTGGATATAAATCTTTTGCCGCATTAAATACGAGACATGAATCGCTCAATATGCGTCGCGAAATCCAAGCCGTTGATTTCGATCACAATTCAAAACCGCCTCGCACGCCCTTTCATAAACCATATTTAAACCATTTTCGTCCGTTTCTCTCTCACACTTCTAAAACTGTTCAATCTCTTTCTCTCAAAAGCAAAGGCAAATACTCTCGAAACCCTATCAACCTTCAAATCAAATTTGAACTTTTCCTTGAAATTATTCGAGAAATGGCACCAACGTATGACTTTACCAAGTTGGGAAAACAAATCCACACCGGTTCGACCGTGGATTTCGACGGAATGGTGAAGCAGGGGTCCGACACCTGGTGAAGAAAATCGCGGAGAAGTTGGAAACGTCAGGATCGAAACCGTTTCTAACGCTGGAATATCCTATGACCTATGTGGAGGAGGTCGCGACAATTCTACGTGAATGCCGAGATTCACGATGAAGGAATCAAGTCATCTGTTCACGGAAGCGGTGACTATCACCGCCAAGGATTTGGTGAATATTGCTCACTACCGTGCAGAAGGAGCAACTTAGATTAAGGAAAGCGATGTAAACTTGGCCGACGCGATGGAAAGAAATAGCCAAGTCCGACCTTGCCGATAAAATTATATACACAAAAAACAGAGAAGCTTTGAAGGAGGATTATCATAAATTGTTGGACATAGTTGCCAAATGTATCGACATCAAATTTGGCGGCTTTGACCAACTATCAAAGGCAAAGCCGATTGTGATGGCTGCAATCATCGAGGAAAAAAGAAGATAAAGGGCTGAGTTTATCTACAAGCAGACTCTACCGTAACGTGGGGAACAAGTCCTTCAAAGAAGATGGGTCATTTGGAGGATCCAGGATATGGCCTAGTGATTGGCCGACTATTGGAGGTGAAAGAGTCCCTCGGACATGGGAAAGCATTCCATGTTAACAAGAGGATGTTCGAGCTAACCTCTCGGGTGCTCGAAGCGAGCTTACGCCAAGAGAGCCGACACGGTGAGGGGAATCAGTGACCCCGAAGACACACAACGGTGCCTCCTCTCCAACAAGAAGAAAAAGCTGCCCTGCAATTTTGCTAAGAAGTTTGCCCTGCAAAGCAAAGAAAACCAAACATGCTCCCGCCCCGCAGCCAGAGTCACCCGCCCCAGCAGCCATGTCACCGCCCTGCAGCGGCGATCGAGAAGGACTCCCAAATATCTTCTCCGATCGTCAAAAGGAGGAAGAAGCTGACAAGCCTAGACGGCCAGCTCCTCGAGAAACAAACACAAGCACCGGCCCCTGCCGCCCAAGACTCGAGAGGACACCGCCCGAACAGAAATTCCCCTGGTACAAACCAGAGACGAAGAAGACTCGTCAGCGGTCGAACAGGAGAAACCAGGTGAGTCGATTACTCGGCTAGCACAAATACCGGAGACTATCTGGAGAAGTAGAGTCTCCGGATGTAGTTGATGAAACAATGAAGAAAGTCTGCTGAAGGCAATCGCCAGAGGCAACTCGAAGACATTTTGTAGCTCACACAATCTGAAACTCAAGAAGAACCAGCCCAAGCGGATAGTGATGTAATGATCCTATCTCTCCACCTTACCCGGACATCCAAAATCGTCTGCGTGAGTGGAGAAAATGGAAGTTGAGCAAGTCAAGGGAACAGTTCAACGGCTGAATTCATAGAAGAAGAAGAGGGCGCTAAATTTCTTGGGATCGACTCGTGTGCTCAAAGACTTGATGAGGACAAGCTGCTTAGACATCCCGCAAATCTACAAGGACAGGGAGAGAGCAAAGCAAGTGAAGAAGCCGAAGCACGTGAGAAGGCAAGTATCGCCCTATCTCGGCACCACCACGAACACTTCCATCCTCTCCTTGATGTCTTCTCCGAAAGTGACGAGGAACGAGGAGAATCTTTGCGCCACGAAGAGTTGCAAATGCAGCAAGCATTGCACGAATCAAGAATCCTTCACGAGCAAAGATTAATGGAGGGACCAGGAGAGTCCTCGAACACACCGAAATCGATCCAATGGGAGTGGTTGACAAATAGCCACTGTTATTCCGCTACCACTTCCCCACTCACTCGGAAAAAAGCGATAAGGGAGATGGCGATGAACCGGGCTAGTGGGGACCCCGGTCGAGCCAACCCCTATTGAAGGTGTGCCACCACGCCCCAACGGTGAACCATCAATTGGAACAGGGAGTCCGAGACGAGTGACCCCACTCCAAGTCACTCGGTGTGCGCCGGCCGAGGGGAACTCCTCCATCCAGCTGCGGCAAAGGTCGGAGGATGTTGCAGATGACTCCACAAAGAAGCAAGGAGGCGAAGAAGAGAAATTACAATCACAAAAAGAAAAAGAAGTTGCCATCAACGAAGCTTCCAGCGATTGAGATTGTCTCGGTGAGTGCCAAATCGCTCTGAAGGCTAATGACGCGATGCGATCGAGGCACTGAGGAAGGAACAGCCCGGGAGTTAACACACTGGCGATGAAAGTGCAATCCATGGGGTTGAGACTCAATGGATGCCATCAGTAGAAGACCCTAAGACAGTGACCTTTGTCGAAAGGGAGACAAGGCCTCGCGCAAGAAGAGAGCCGCCGGGAGGAAATGAAGGCCACGGGAGGTTTAGACTTCCGGGGTAAAGAGGCCGAAGTAGAGAACATCCCTCCCGCAATCATCGACCCATCCGAGAAAGAGATCAGCGCACTCCATGATTCCCAGGACAACCACGATGTCACTTTTCCTGGGATCGGAAGGCGAAAGAAGTGAGTCGAGTCAACCCCATGACAAATCCAAGAGACTCGGTGCGGATGTTCCAGGCACGAGCAAGTCTCGATCCCAAGACTACTCGTCAAACTTTTAACTTTGATGATGAGCCACCACTAGAAATCTCATCATCGTCCGATGACGCCGCTTATTCTTGATAAGGCCGAGGACAAGTCTTGAAATGGAAAAATGTTTGAGACCAACGGTTAAGGCACGAGGCTGAAAGCTCAGTCAGGGTCTACTTCACAACCAAACCCAACGGTGAACCGAAAACCACCGCTCCGGCTCCTCACGCTACATGGTGGATCGATTCCAAAAAAAGAACTTCACGCGCACCGCTTATCATCGAACAAATCCCGGTTGGCGGTGATGAATCTTTTGTGGAATCTTTCCCTTTCTCACCGGAGATACGAACTCCACGAAGAGTCGAAAATGAGCAAGCACGCTATCACAGACCACCTCTGTTTTTCACTCAGGCACCATTGTTCTAGCCGATTTTGATTTGATATTTGTATGGCCATCACCGCAATGTGAAGAATCGGTGAAGTTCGAGAAGTGTTCAAGGCACTCTTTCTTGAAGTTGAACGAATGGAGAGGCATCAGGCCTCTTTGGACATGCGCTGGATAACAGAGATGCCAACTTTACACGGTGACTTGAGAGACATCACAATCGAGGATAAGGGAATGGTGGCAACATGAAGAATCAATGCGTGTGGAACAGGTGAGATACTTGTAACCTTATTCAACAAGGCTGCGTGTGAGAGTCTGAAAATGTTGATGATCAAAACGGCGAGGAACACATTGAACATATGCATGAAGCTCACACTGCCGAGATCAAGTCTGCTGCGTGAGCGAAATGCAAATGATATACGGCGTTTGGAAGAACACATGACAAGAAAATTCACCTTCTCATGGTGAGATGAAGCGATTTGCAGAATCCAACGCTACTCGATGCGAATTTCATGCAAAGATACAACCCGATGGCGGACGCAGGATTATAATTTTGGGGGCGAAAAAAAAGCGACGCGGAGAGAAAATCCTCATACACTAACCATAAATTTACATATAAAGTTAAATATAGTTCTTCGTATATTTTTCATATCAATATTCATTCATACGAAAAATATATATCAAGTATGCAATTTGAAATGTATATTTTGAAATATGATACAAAGTTAAAACTAACCTGGTTAGTTGAACTTCGTAACTTGAATCCATCAAAAATCAAATTATCAACTGACATTGAGTTGCAAACTTCTAGTGTAATAATATGTTTACCTTTTCCTGCATAAAGAAAATAAAAATAGATAAATTATATTAACTTATGAAATAGAAATAAAAATAAAAAAATAGATTACTTACATGTCATTTGCTTAGGAACTTGAATTGCAATCTCCTTTCTTTCATATCACAAAACTCATCAATAATAGAATCATCATCAAAAGTTTGTGCAATTTCTTTCTCGATGTATGTGATCAAATAACTCCCTAAATAGTCATCTTCCATCCTATTACGGAGCCTAGTCTTTACAAGCTTCATAGCGAAAAAAAAGCACGTTCACTAGTGGCGTAGAAATAGGAAGAGTTAACACGAGCGAACTAATCTATCAACAAGAGGATAAATTTGAGACTTTCCGTCGCCGCCATCTTTTGACAAAGTTCGAAATTGTTGACAAACCTTGAAGTACGGGATATTGATGAATATCAAGCTCAAAGTGCTCTAACTGAAATCTCAAATGCATTTTCTCTTGTTGAGAAAAATCTTGAGGATAGAACATTTCAACAAGCTTGCAAATATCATCAATATTAAAATATTTATAGTCATCTCGAGGATCTAAAGCTGAACAAAGCATAAGCAATTCCATCATATCAACTTTGAATCTCTCGTTCAGTTCTTGCAACTGAGAATCAGCTGTAGCAAAAAAATATCAACTCGGAAATGATGTTCAATGGTAACTGGATCCTTTTTGTGACGAGATCTACCTCTACCGCAAAAGATAAGGATCACTTAAATTGGGAACATTTACCCCGTGTTTCTCACAAAACGATTTCACCTTCTGAAATAAAAGATCACATCCATCTTCTCTTAACTTTTGAACTAATGTCTTTGTTGTAGAGACAAGATGCATAGCATTCACAATATCTTGAGACTTACACTGCAAAGCTTGACAAAGATCATATGTGATTTCCAAAATATCAATCATAATGTGTAAAATGAATATAAATTCAAATGACGTGATTCCATCATAAGCTGCATCGCATCTGCCGTTGAGCATATGTAGTTCCATCGTAAATTATATTCTTTAAAACTCGAACATGTAGCTTCAAACATAATTTTCAAACTTGAAGAGAACTCAAATGAGAGCTCCATCTAGTTTCACCAGCTCTCTTTAAGGTTCCAATTTGATTCAAACCTTTTCCTGTCTCCAAATCTTCAAAAGATATTAGTCTTTTGATCTCTTCAACTTGTGCTTCTTGTAATTGATCATGTCGCTTACAAGAAGAATCAACAACATTGATAACTGCAGTAACTTTACAGAAAAATTGATGAATGGGAATAACCTCTTTAGAAGATGCTACTAATGCCAATTGGAGTCGATGAGCAAAACAGTGAATATAATAAGCATATGGACACTCATTAGAAACAAGTGCTTGTAATCCAGACCATTCTCCACGCATATTACTTGCCCCATCATATCCTTGACCACGAATATCTCGAACATTGAGATTATGTCGTCGAAGAACATTAAAGATTTCTTTCTTTAAAGTCAATGAAGCGGTGTTAGAAACATGAACTAGATCAAAAAACCGTTCCCTCACATGACCAAGATTATCAACAAATCTTAATACTATCGCCATTTGTTCTCTTTTGGATTCATCTCTTGATTCATCAACTATAATACAAAATTTTGCATCACCAACTTCTTCTCGAATAACATCTCTAATTTTCTTTGCAAAAATTTGTAGTATTTCTTTTGAACTCGGGGTGATGTATAAGATGCATTATGAGCGGCATTGTCCAACACAACTGAAGACACGTGTTCATTGTAAGATGCTAATAACTTTACCAATTGAATAAAATTACCCGGATTTTTGAATCTAAGCGTTCGTTGTGTCCTCTAAGAGCACATGCTTGGAACGTGAGCCATCTAATCGCATCAATTGAGGTCTTTAATACCAATCGGTTATTGGCCACTTGTTGAGATGTTTGTTTTTCAATGATTTTCTGAATGTGTTGTGGTTGATTCATTAAGTCACGACAACTCATAATAGCTCTTCTATGTGGCGAATTAGGATCTTTTCCAACATGAGATAAAAGAGCACAATTTTCTCCATCATTAACCTTTTTCCAAGATCGAAATCCCTCGAGTTGTAAATGCTCCGAACCAACACGTCCACTTGGTTTAGAAAATAAATAACATGACAAGCGAGAAAATAGCATCTTTACTTGGAGAATATTCCAACCATTCTCGAAATAGTTTGAACCAGGAAAATTGAAAACGATGACCTTTTTCATTTAAAGGATACTCACGCATCTCATGTTGATATGGCCCGACTTTTACATAAGCCCTTCGAATTTCATCTCGTTGTTCCACACTATAACTACATATTTGTGGACGTTTTTAGGGATCACGTTCTATAGACATAACATCAAATACTTGAACATCTATTCGAGGGATTTTTGGTAGAGGTCCTTGTTCTTTATCATGGATTGAAGATTCAATATTATTTTCCAAGACTTCTATGGGCTTTTGTGAAGAATTTGACTTTGAGAGTTTATTTTCTTGAAAAGTGAATCAATTTTTTGATTTTTCATTGTAATTGATTGATAATGAACACGAAAATCTGTTAAAAACAAAGTGAAAATTGCTATTGATTAGCCAAAATCACTTAGTTTCAATATGTAATAATAATTTAAAATCTGAAAATTATTAAATAGATAAGATTAAAAAAACATAAATGAACAAATAGGGCACAAAGAATCAAATAAATAAGTTATTGATTACTAACTATTAAATTATATAAACAAGTGAATAACAAACAATCAAGCATGGAGTATGATATCTTGAAAAATAGAGATGAAAATTACGAGAAAAAAAAATCAAAACACGAAAATAATTTTGGATAGTCGACGGTAGTAAGAGAAAATCAGAACCTTCGCTTTCTCCGCTTCAATTTTTTCGTCTGCTATCACTTTGCCCTTCCGAAAAACCCCAATAGAAAATATTGAGACAATTATTGTAATTTGTAATATGGGCCCAAGCTCTTTTTCATTTGGTGGAGTTTTTTTTATCTTTTTGTTTAACTTGATTAGTGGTTGTAGGCTTTGTGGCCCATACCTTTAAGAATTCTTTAATATATTGTATTTCAATGTTAAATTTTCTACAAAAGCTGAAATTGTTTGGGGGGCGGCCTTTTAAATCTTTTTTATATAATAATATTTTAATACTAAAAAAAAAAAAAATTGAAAAGTTTTGAAGCGTAGCCCCCTGCCCCTTCATCGTCCGTTGCATACAACGCAGAGACTTGAAGCAAAATTCAACCATCGAAGACTCGACTTCATGCTTGCCAAAGATGTTCTCGGGGTTCTCTATCCTTTGATGATGCAAAAAGGGGAAGAGGAATACCTTAAAGCAAAACAAAATCAAGTGAAAAGAAAGGAAGCGGTGACAAGGGAACAATTTGAGAAGGAAAATCGGTGAGGAAATTTTGAAATCAAGAAAGGAAAATCTTTGAGGGGGAAGGATCAAAAGATATGACCTTGATGATTGCACAAACCCCCAACAGGTCCTCATCGGTGACATGTAAAACTTAGAATAGAAAGTTGGCACCCCAATTCTGTGTAAAATGTATTGTAACAATTAGAGAGCCAAAGCAAGCCGAGTTAAGTCTCGCCTACGCCCTAACATGCAAGAAGACAACTGAAGGCTTGAAGGAAAACTCTATTTGAGAGACAAGTGAGTCAATGCAAAGAAGAGATGACAGAACTCGATCAAGAAGAAAGCGGTGAGATGCTGTTGAGTGGAACATCGATCAAGTCAACTCAAGAGAAGCCAAGTCTCAAGTCAAGTGTGAAGAGTCATCCAATGATTGGAAGTCGACTCTAAGTCACCTGGGGAAAGCAAGGAAAAGCAATCCAAGTCGAGATAATCAGAAAAGAATCTTTGTACGTAAATCAAGAGACTTACTTAAACAAGTAATATCTCCATACCACCTTTCTTGGAGTGCTCGGTCCCGAAGCGTGCAAAAGGAATGAACCAATGGGAAGCACTACACCGTGTCGAACTCGAAAAGGTGATAAAACAATTCATACGAGGAAATGGCAATTCCAAGAACTCGCAAGCCAACGATCGCAAAGTGACTTTCAAAAAATGAGCCTATCTCTTCAACGGGCAAATTTTTGAAAGTTCACTATAAAAGGCCGAGGAATTTGTTTGAGAAAGATGCATGAATGACACACACGTGAAGATATACAAGCTTATCAAAATCGAAACATTCTCAATCCTCAAGCCTACATCTCAAGTACATCAATCCAACACTTACCCGTGAATGAAAGAGAACTTCAATCGGTTGAAGAGGAAAATATCGAAAACAAGGGGTCTACATTCCGGGAAGGATTGTAGAAAGGTTCAAGGTCGAACCAAGTCTTAAGCTCTTGGAGGGCTTCGTGATCAAATCCAAAGTGCTTAAGCAAGTGAGTCAGTAGTAGCAAGCGCAACGCTTTGCCTGTGAAGAAGGCCGAGTCGCACGAGAAGCCGGTGAGTGATCAAGGCGTCTCGCATCGAGTCCCAAAGGATCAAGTCATTTGTTGTGATCAAGACTTGTATCCGGGTATTACCACTTTGTAAAGCGATCATTACTTAGTGGATTCCTCCAGGAGTTGGAGAAAGAGAGAGTAGAAGAATTACCCCATCTTCGAACCTCTATAAAAACTTTCTATTGTGTCATTTACATTTCAAAGATTTAAATTTCTCGACTTTTAATTGCTTATGTCTCACGATAAATTTGCTATCCATTTGATAATTTATAAATCTTGAATCAAGTGTAAAAACTTGCTTAATCAAACTTAAGGGTGTTAAGTCTTCCAATAAAAACAAAACCACGTTGAGTCAATTTATAGCCCAACGGTGAGTTACTCTATTAACAAACTCGGTGAGTCATTGAGAGATTAACTCTCTTGAGTGACTAATTCGATCGTCCATCAAGGACACAATTTATGTAGAACTCTGTAGATTTAAAAGGCCTAAATCGAAAATTTGGTAAGGTTTATTCAACCCCCTTCTAAACCTTACACTTACACCCCTTGGGACCTACAACCTTAATTTGTGAAGGATCCGAGCAAATTAAAGAAAACAAATTGTCTGTTGTTGTACAAAAATTTGAAAATTTTAAAATGCTTGGTGAAACCTTGGATCAATTTGGATGCTAGATTCACTTAAATCACAAATGAGCTATCAACACTTGGGAAAGAATATACACAAAAGGAAATGTGTATGAAGATTTTCGGAAGCCTCCCAACCGAATGGGAAATGAAGGTCATGGCTCGAGACATTCAATGAACCTCACAACAACATCCAATCATGAGTCTCATACCTCAAGGCCTATGAGTTTGAGCCGAAAGAAGAAAAGATCAAGAGGAGACAGTTGTACCCAAAACATCCGCACTTATAGTCAAGGATAGAAAAAAGGGTGAAGTCAAGGAAGTCATAGACCAGGAGGAGATTGCCCGATGGTTAAAGATCAACAAGTTCTTCAACAAGAACTTTAAAAGAAACAAGGGTGAATCCTCCAGAGACATTCAACTCCTCCAAGTCGAGGAAGATAGGCCATCCAAGAGAGCCGAGCATCAAAGGTTGAATATCGAGGCCGATAACCCAATAATGGAAAAAGTCGATCAAAGAGCCGAGAACCTATGTTGGAACCGCTATTGACTTTCCATATCCAATAGTCAATAAATACATGAATGAAGAAGAAAGAAGAATCTTGAGAAAGAAAGACAAGAAAAGAAAAAGGTTATGTTGGCCGAGACTCGCCGAGATAGCTAAGTCTAAAGAAGCAAAGCAGACTTCGAAAGCGATGAAGTTCCGACTACTCAAGTGATTATGAAGAAGAAGCAATGATTTGTCTAATAGCTAAAGAACAAGATCAACCGGACCAAGAAGATGAGGTACACTCTAACTCTAGTGATAGTGATTGTGACACACACACTTCATCACCCACTGATCTTTATGATTCATTAGGTAAAATGATGAAAGACTTTGAGCACATTAAATCCTCACACACACTATTAAATGAGGAAAACAACCAGCTCAAAAGCCAAAACTCATAGCTGACTAAAGAACTGAGTACTCTGAGTCACATAGCTGATGAGAACAAAGAGCTGAAGGCTGAGAATGCTAAACTAATAACAGAGATAGCTGCTATAGAAAAGAGGGAAAATGATCTCAAAAATGTGATTGCATCATTTACAAAGGCATCTAAATCATTGGATGACCTTATTATGAGCCAAAAAGAGTGTGGAGATAAGACATGCATATGATTCAATTTCTTTGTGCATAGTCAAGCTCAGAGTGATTTTGGAAAAAGGATCTTCAAGCAATGAAGCATCTCAAAAATCCAAAACACCAAATGTTGCACCGACACTCACTCCAAAGTACAATCACAAACAAACTGGCATTGGATATAAAGGAAAAGGAAAACAGCCAGTTGAGTATGCTGAGAGGACAGCTAAGAAGAAATCCAGAGAGTTCCTCAACAAACTCCAAATAAGAAGTACTCAGAAAGAATAAACATAACTACCAAAACCCCGTAAGTTTTATCAAAGAAACACATATGATGGGAATGGTAGAAACTACCCAAGCCAAGCTGATTGGAATAATGTGAAATATCAGCAAAAACCTATGGAATACAAGCCTAAATGGCAAAGACCTAGAACTCAGCAAAGGTCATTCCAAAGGCAAAAGAGCTATCATCAGCACAAATATGCACCCAGGCACTACACTTAAATATCACAACTACCCAAAGAAGGCAATTGCTAAAGCGCACACATAATGACATACGACAAAAGAGAGAGGTTGTATGAACCTAAAGCCCCCAAGCAATTTTCCAAAGTGAGTTATGATTATGGCACAGATAGATGGCAACCTCTTAGAGTCGAGTCATTTGGCTATAGGTTGGTTGGATCATCTTACAAAGACTAACCCCTCGGGACCCGTGCAAGACATGGGTACCTAAAAACTAATTTCCTTGATTGTAGGTTCAAGGAACATCCGAGTGCCAAGGAACCCGATACATGGATAATGGTTGTTCGGACATATATGACAGGAAGCAAGAAAAATCATCAAAAATTCAAGGAGATTAGAGGCGCAAAAAAAGTCATATTTGGAGGAAATGAAGCTCGGGAAATAAGAGGCACTGGATCCATCAAGAAAAATGGATTAGAAATCACAGATGTTGCATATGTTGAAGGCCTCAACTTCAACCTGTTAAGCATCAACCAACTCTGTGACAAGGGTTATAATGTTGGATTCAATATGGGAGTGTGCCAAATTAAAGATACTGAATCAAATGAAATAGTCTTGCAAGGATCCGCAGAAGAACATGTATGTGGTAGATCGGTCGACCGCCACATCAAGTCTGTTGGCAAAAAGCACACCAAATCAACTGCCGGGCCGTGGTACAAGAAGTCGAGTCATCTGAATTTCAAGACAATCAACAAACTTGCAAGGAGTCATCTTGTAGAAGGATTACCAGACTCAGTGTACAAGAAGAAAGTGTTTGTGATGCATGCCAGATGGGAAAGCAGATCAAATCATCATTCAAAGAGAAGCCTAGTCCTTCTTCAACAAGAATATTACATCTGCTGCATATGGATTTATTTGGTCCTGTTGAACCAGCCTGTATAAGTAGAAAGAAATACACTTTAGTAGTAGTGGATGATTATTCAAGATACACATGGACAATCATTATGTGCAAAAAACAAGGAAACCTTGCAGAAGTTACCTCAGCTGATGAGAAGAGTTCAACTGAGTTTGTAAATGGGATAATAACTTAGTATTGTGTTGAAAATGGTATTGCTCATGAATTATCTGCAGCAAGAACTCCACAGCAGAATGGAGTAGCTGAAAAGAAGGAACAAAACTCTCAAGGAAGTTGCAAGGACCATGTTAGCTGAAGCTCGGATCGCTAAAAAAACACTGCATGCTATACTCAGATGCATGATTAATAGACAGCTGACAAAGACTCCCTATGAAATCTGGACAGGGAGAAAGCCAAATGTTGGGTTCTTTAGAATATTTGGATGTAATTGCTTCATCCACAACAATGGCAAGGACAATCTAAAGGCTTTTGATGCTAAAGCTGATGAAGGTATCTTTTTAGGATACTCAGCTGAAAGTAAAGCCTATAGAGTATTAAACAAGAGGACTATGGTCATAGAAGAGTCTATTCATGTGGCTTTTGATGAACCTAATGTAAATGTAGAAGATATTGAAGAGTTAGTTGATAAGCTAAATCAGTCAACTATGCAGAAGAGTCCTTATGTTGAAGCTGAAGAAAGAGTTATCAACCAAGAAGAAGATGAGATAGTTGAATCTCATGGAATATCTGCATCTGAATGATGATGAAAGAGCTGCTCAAGACAACACGGCTGAGAGACAGCTGAACCCAGCTAATTAATCTGCTTCAACCTGATGTGAGATGGCTGAGAGACCATCCACCAGAACTAGTCATTGGAGATGTGAGAGATGGTGTGAGAACCAGATCCAGAGCTCAGCAAGAAGCAATGTTCACTTGTTTTATTTCCCAAATAGAGCCAAAAGATGTGTCCCAAGCATTGGATGACACATTGGATTCAAGCCATGCAAGAAGAGCTGAATCAGTTTGAGAGAAACAAGGTATGAGAATTAGTGCAGAGACCAACCCATCAAAATGTTATTGGCACAAAATGGGTTTTTCAGAAACAAGATGAATGAGGAAGGTTCTGTTGTAAGGAACAAAGCAAGATTGGTAGCCAAAGGGTATTGCCAAGAAGAGGGAATAGATTTTGATGAAACATTTGCTCCTGTTGTAAGACTAGAAGCAATAAGGATGTTTCTTGCCTATGCTGCACACAATAACTTCATTGTATATCAAATGGATGTGAAAAGTGCATTCTTAAATGGATTGTTGGAAGAAGAAGTCAATGTTGAGCAACCTCTAGGCTTTGAGCAGAAGACCATTGGAGATAAGGTGTACAAGCTCAAGAAAGCTTTATATGGATTGAAACAAGCACCTAGAGCATGGTATGACACATTGTCTCAATTTCTAACTGACAATGGATTCACCAAAGGCAAAGTAGACAGAACACTCTTCAGAATTCAAGATGGAGAGAGTATACTGCTTGTTCAAATATATGTGGATGACATCATCTTTGGATCCACAAACAAAAAGCTGTGTGATAAGTTCTCAAACCTCATGCAAGGCAAATTTGAAATGAGCATGATGGGAAAGCTGACATTTTTCTTAGGACTTCAAGTTAAACAGCTGAAGGATGGAACCTTCATAAGTCAAACAAAGTACACCAAAGATTTAATGAAGAAATATGGTATGGAAGAGAAGTCTTCTGTAAAAATACCAATGAATACTTCAGTGAAGATGGACATGGATGCAGATGGCAAAGTCAGAGATCAAACAAGATCTGAGCACTTATTGGATCATCGGTCTATCTAACAACAAAGGTGCTAGACATCACCTTTGCCGTATGTGTGTGCAAGATTTCAATCGCACCAAATGAGAGTCGTATGACTGCAACTAAGAGAATTCTAAGATATTTGAAGGGATGCCAAGAAGTTGGCTTATGGTATCCAAAGGAATGTGGATTCAAGATTATTGGTTACTCATACTCGACTATCTTTGGATGTAGAGTTGACGAGGAGAGTACTTCGTGTACATGTCAAATGCTTGGAAAAAGATTAGTTTCCTGGTTTAGCAAGCAAAACTCAATAGCCACATCTACAAATGGCAGAGCACGAGTCATGGGAAGTTGTTAGCCAAGTCTTATGGATAAGACAACACGGTGAGAGACTATGAAATTGAAGAAAAAAAGATTCCAATTATGTGTGATAACACAAGTACTATTGCAATCACTCAGAATCTTGTGTTGCATTCAAGAACAAAGCACATTGATGTCAGATATCACTTTATAAGAGATCATGTTGAAAAGAAAGACATCACTTTGGAATATATCTCAACTGATAAACAGTTAGCTGACATATTCACCAAACCCTTATGTGAATCAAGATTTGAAGAGCTTAAGCATGAGCTAAGGTTAATTAAGCTAAGTTGACACTCAGAAGACTCAATAAGAAGATATGGAACGTGAAAAGATGAAAATAGAACAAATCTCATGAATCAGCCAAGTGAATCAACCGTATCGGAAAACCAGCTGTATCGAGTTAGCTGACAACTGAGTCACTAAACGAAAGGAGAGCAGAAGAGTTAAGTCATTTGTGGAGTAAGCTAAATCATTTATGAGCTAAGTGACAAAAACGCAGTCGTTTTTAATGAGCGGGAATGTTTTTAAGGATGACGTCAGCGTAATAATGACGATTCAAGAAAAACCGATAAGCATATGATTGGATATAAATGTTGCCGCATTAAATACGGGAAATTAAATATTGATCAGTGTGCTAAATCTGAGCCGTTGATCTCGATCAAAATTCAAAAACCGAAAACACATCCTTTCATAACCCTTATATACTCATTCTTTCAGTTTTCTCTCTCACTCTTAAAACAGTTCATCTTCAAGCAAGTTCTTTTCTCTCGAAACCCTACAAGCTTTCAAGCAAGTTCATCAAGATTTAATCGGTAGAAACTTCTGAAAATGGCACCAAAGCTTGATTTCGTCAAGTTATCAAAGCAAATCCACTCTGGTTCGACTGTGGATTTCGAAGGAATGGTAAAGCAGGGTTCCGATGAAACCCTAGTGAAGAAGATAACTGATATGCTGGAAAAGGCCGATCTAAGACCTTTTCTTACGTTAGAGTACTCGCACACCTACCTGGAAGAGGTGGCGCAATTCTATGTGAACGCCGAGGTACAGGACGAAGGTATCAAGTCCTCCATCCACCGCAAGGACATCATGATTACTGCTAAGGACCTTGCGGAGCACTGCTTATTGCCGTCAGAGGGCACGCCGGAAATATACGAAGTTGATGTCAACTTAGCTACTGCATGGAAGGAAGTAGCCAAACCGGAGTGTGCTGCGAAAGACATCTACACAATTGAGAAGAAGTTGCTGAAGGAAGACTATCACAAGCTGATGGATGTCGTCCCAAAATGTGTGGATATGAAGTTTGGCAGTTTCAATCAACTGTCAAAGACTAAGCTGATCGTCATGGCTGCGATCATTCCAGGAAAGAAGTTAAACGGGCTTAATTCCTATACAAACAGACTCTGCCAGAATGTTGTGAATAAATCTTTCAAGGAAGATGGATCCTTTGGAGGATCACTTGGCTATGGCCTAGTTATTGGGCATTTGATGGAAGTGGAGGGCATTCCCCTTCAACATGGAAAACCCTTCCATGTAAACAAGAAGATGTTCAGAGCTAACCTTTCAGGAGCCCAGAAGAGAGCCTATGCGAAAAGGGCGGATACAAGTGATGGGGAATCAGCTGACCCCGAGGACACAGACTGTTTCCTCTCCTCCCAAGAAGAAAGCTACAAAGAAGAAGGCTGCCCCTGCAGCAAAGTCAATGGACGCCCCTACCCCTATAACCGAGTCACCTGCCCGAGCAGCCGTGTCTCCTGCCCACGCAGCCAAGGCGAAGAAAGAAGTCCAAATACCCTCTCCAACCGTCAGAAAGAAGAGGACTGCCAAGCCAAGAAAGGCAGCTCCTCCATCCAAGAAAGATGCTCCGCCCCGCCACCAAGGAACGAGGAAGAAGAGGAATCCGAACTGTAAATTCCTCTAGTGAGAACCAAGAGAAGACGGAGAATCTCCAAGCTTTGAGCTTGAGAAGACAAATGAGTCTACTCAGCTGGGGAGAAAACCTCTAAGACTTCTGACGTTGAGGAAGTGCAGTCTCCAGAAATTGTTGATGAAACTGTTAAGTCTGTTGAAGGTGATCAACAGAGGCTTACCAAAGAAGCAACTGAGACAATGGAATTTCCTATTGAAAAGATTGTCTCACCACCTGCCACAGATGCTGCTGAAGGCGAAGAGCAGCAGAGTATGCTACCGTCCATCCCTGAAATGGAAGGACAGGAAGAGGATAAAGATGATGATGTAATTGTTGTTTCTCCTGTGTATCCAGACGTCCAGCGCCATCTACGTGAATGGAGGGCATGGAAGCTAAGTCATTCCAGAGTGCAGTTCGAACGCCCTGAATTTATCGAGGAGGAAGAGAAATTACTGCAATTCCTTGGAGTCACCAATGTCAGCCAGCCCCTCTCGACGAAGAGCACCGCATGGATCTCCTCGGTATCATAAAGGCGGATGAGAAGGACAAGAGTCAAGAGCAAGCCAGCGACCTTTGGAGAAGGCAAATATCTGTCATTTCATTGTAACTCTAGAACATACGCATCCTCGATTAGATGTGTTTTCTAACACCAATGAAGACGTGGATCCCATGGGGCCGCAATAATATATTAAAAGTCCGATATGTAGCAAGCTCTAAGGGACTCAGTGCTAATGCATGAGCATTTTTTTCCCAAAAAAATAAAAAAAGCCGATCGGTGGAAGGATCGGGAGAGTCTTCAAAATCTCTCCGGGAGATAGACCCGTTGGGAGTGGTGCAACGGATTGCCACGATTATTGCTGCGACCACGCCCCCAGACACTCGGAAGATGGGTCCAAGGGACTTGGTGATGAGACCGGGACTTTGGGCACCCAAGTTGAGCCAACCCCTATTGAAGGTGTTTTACCACCGCCCACACGGGTGAGCACTCAATGGAAAGCAATGAGTCCGGAGAAGAGTCATCCCACCATCACCACTCGGTTGGTGCCACCGGGGGGAAACTCACTCCACTACAAAGAAGTCGGAAGATGTCAGCAGATGACTCCACATTGTAGAAAGGAGGCGAAGTGGAAAAAAAGTAACTACAAAGAGATCGACATCGATGAAGCTTCGGAAAGTGAGTCTATCCCCGGTGAAGTGCCAATCGCTGCGGTCGAGGACGTTCTTCGATGCGGTCGAGGCACATGTTGGAAATGCCCGGGAGTTAACACGGGCATCGAAAGTGCAATCAAGGGGTTGAGACTCCTTCGGATGCCAATGTCCAAGACCCTAAGATAGTTGCGTCTGTCGAAGGGATTGTCGAAGACCTCGCCGCAGATTGAGACCGCTGGAGGTATTGAAGGCCCAAGGGAGGTTGAGACTTCCCTAGGTAAAACTCAAGAGAGATAAGAGCATCCCTCCTATCATTATTCTTTGAATCGAAAAAGGAGATTAGTGCTCTTCATGATTCCCGTGACCACCCCGATATATCCTTTCGGGATCTCAAGACGAAGCCGAGTCCACTCCCATTGCTCATCCCAAAGACTCGGTGAGGATGTTCTTCCATAGACGAGTCGTGCAACTTTTAAAGTCGCTTTCGTCAAAAGTTCAATTTTGATGATGAACAAGCCCTCGGGCTTCATCATCCTTCGATGATCTTTGATGATGCGGTGAGGACAAGAAATTCATTTAGCGAGAATCGAGGCCAACGAAGCTATTAAGACGATTGAGGCTCGGCCACCGGTGGCCAATCCACTCAACAAGGCCCGGTGAGACCGTGTCACTGCGCGCAGCTCCTAAAGTGCAAAGAGAATCAATCCCATATGCGAGATGATGCATTTGAGGAAACATTCCCTTTCTCCATTGAGCCGCCCGACCTTGAAGAAAAGATAGCTCAAGAGCATGGCGTTTCAACATCCGAGCGAGATCCAATAATTCCCACCGACTCCATTGTTCCAGACTTTAATTTTGATGCCGCATGGACAACAGAGATGCTACCCTCACAGGAGACTTACGAGGGATTGTGGTACTGACGGATGAGGGATGGTGTCGAGCAGAGTACAATGTGATATGAGCAAGTCTGATATTTCAAGGCATTGTACAACAAGATGCTAGTTTGGAGTGCTGACAATGCTGATATGAAGAAGATGATGCAGGCCAATATTGACAGAATGCATGCCTCTCACACAACTGAAATGGATCTACTGCGTGAATTTCATCGAAAAGAAATTATGCGTGTTGAGGAGAATATGAATACTAAGTTCAGCCTTCTCATGGCTGAAATGAAACTAGTGGCAGCTGAATCGAAAGCAACTCACTCAGAATTCTCGCACAACACATGCCGCAGTAACTCCGCTCTCACCGCCTGGATTTCATGCTAGATGGGATGTTTCCAGGGATTCCTCTCTCTTTCGATGATGCCAAAAAGGGGGAAGAGGAATACCTGAGGAAGCTAAAGGAAGAGACAGTTGTTGTGAAGAAGAAGGAGAAGGAGCAGACAGCTGTTGAGAAGAAGAAGGAGAAGGGAAAAGTTGTTGAGGGGGAAAGGTCAAAGGATGTGACCTTAATGCTTGCTGAAACCCCTCAGCAAGGTCATGTCACAAAGATCGTGAATCAACAAACTTCCAGTGGCTCTGCCGCTCTAACACTCTGTTGTACCTATGTCTGAGAAGAGAAAAATTGTGGCAGCAGGGATAAAGGAGGTTGAAAGAAAGACGGATGCCCGTGTTCTAGAAATCAAAAACTTACGGTGGCATTCGGGAGAAAGGACACGATGCCATTCCGGATGACGGAGACGAGCCAAGATCCGTTGAAGAATTTAAAACGCTCGAATCGGGTCGAAGGTTATTTCAAAAACATGTTCATAGCCCAAGCCCGAGATTTGTACTAGGAGAAATGGTCCGAAGTTGTACGAAGAAGCGATAGAAGCCAGACTACCGTAGCCATTCATTTGGTAAGAAGACTCGAGACAATATACGCCTGGATGAGGAGGAAGAAGTGGTGGAGGAAGAGGTTTCAACCTAGACCTCTACCCAAAAACATTGAATATGTAGATCCAGGCAAGAAGGGAAGGATCTACTGGGATGGATATGATGAAGTATCTAATCGGGAAGTGGCTAGGAAGAATGTTGAATATGTGAAAACAATCGAGGAAGAAAATAAAAGGCAAGATCAGCTGTGGCAAGAAAGGCAAGAAAGAAAAAGAAAAGATGAAGCTGCGAAGAGAGCTTATGTAAAGAAGAAAGCAGCTGAAGAAGAAAAGAAGAGAAAGAGAGTTGATGATGACAGATCTGAAGAGGAAAGAATGATGAAGCGAAGGCGATGAAGTGTTGTTGTCAACCCCTTCGTGTATCTTACTTTTGTAAATACATATGTGTGTAAGTCATCTCGTACATTCAATAAAGCATTTCTTTGTATTTTCTCGCTATTGTTGTATCTTAGCATAGATATGTGTAGTTTGCTAGATATGAGTATGCTTTGATACACCTTGTAAACAATTTGTGTAAAGAACAAGAATTATATGATCAATAAAATGCTATTCAACACATACATTCTTTGTTTCTGGATTGTCTCGTATGTATCTCGTGTTGTTTACATTTTATTTAATTTTGTTAAGTTTTGGCATCATCAAAAAGGGGGAAATTGTTGGGAAATTATTTTTGTAGATTTTGATGAATGCCATGTAAAACATAGATTAGAATGTTGACACCCCATTTTCCTTGTAATTTTATTGTAATAGATAGGGTTGAATGAGCCGAGTCAAGTCAACCCAAGAAGCCATGTCGTTAAGTCAACCCAAGAAGCCATGTCACAAGTTGAAGTGACAGATGAGTCTCTCAATCATTGGAGCAGACTCAAGTCACCTGGGGGAAAAGCGATTGCAAAAAGAGGAGTTAATCGAAAAGAATCCGTTGCACAAAAGTAAAAATATTACTTAAATAACTAATACTTCCATGTCGCCATGTCTTAAAGTGCTCGCCTCTCATAAGCGTGCAAAAGGAATAAACCAATGGGAAGCACTGCACCTCGTGTCGAACTCGAAAAAGTCGAACATTCATTTAATACGAGGAAAGGTCTACATCTCAAGATCAAGACCAAGAAAAGACAAGCCAACAAACACAAGTGACTTTTGAAAATCAACTTATCTCTTCAACGGGCGATTTTTGAAAGTTCACTATAAAAGGCCGAGGAATTTCATTGAGAAAAGGTTACTCGAACCACGAACGAGCAAGCAATATTCAAACGTAAGCTCGCAAAATATTCTCAAGTTATTCAAGCAATATCCTCAAGCCTAAATCTCGAAGGAAATCGATCCAACACCAAGTGTGAAGGAAAGACAACTCCAAACTGTTGAAGAGGAAACTTTTGAAGAATCAAAAAGGGTCTACTTTCCAAGGAGGATTGTAGGAAGGTTCAAGGTCAAACCAATCTCAAGTTATTGGAGGGCTTCGTGATCAAATCCAAGAAGCTTGAGAAAGTGAGTGAAGAGCAAGGCGGTGCCCTGCTTGTGAAGAAGTTGAGTCGGGACGAGAAGCCAATTTGTGTGACCAAGGCATCTCCGATCGAGTCCAAGGAGCAAGTCGGTGCGTGATCAAGACTTGTCTCTAGACCGATAACCACTTTGTACCGATCATTACTTAGTGGATTCCTCAAGGATTTGGAGAAGAGAGGAGTAGAAGAATTACCCCATCTTCGAACTTCTATAAAATTTACTTGTGTCATTTACATTTTAGCATATTTACATTATCGCACACATATTTTATATATGATGATAATTTGCTATCCAAGTGATAAAATAACAAAGTGCTTAAGTCAAGTGTTAAAACAAAGTTAAATCAAATTCAATGGTGTTAAGTATTCCATTGAAAAACTCATCACAACCAAGTTAAGGTTTAGACTAAACAACTCGAAGTTATTCTATCAACAAACTCTATCGAAGTCGTTAAGTGGTTAACTCTTTGATTAACTAATTAGTTGTCCCTCAAGGACTTAGCATTGTGTATTAACTCGTAATAATTTTAAAAGGACTAAAATCGAAAAAGTTGGTAAGGTTTATTCAACCCCTCCCCAATTCTAAACCTTACTTACACCCCTTGGGACCTACAATGTTTTTATCCTTTTTGGATTTATAAAAAAATTCAGATTTTTTGTTAAGATATTTCAAAAGTCATCAATAGTTTTCGTTTTAATCCATTTTTCAGATTTTTAGATAAATTTTCATATTTTAAACAATTTTCAAGATTTTTATTTTATATTGAATTTATTTTTAATATTTGAAGTAATTGGCGATTTTAACACAACTTTTAGTTTTTCAAACAAAATTTGATTCTTAAAACATCGTTTAGTTTTAAAAATATATTTTTGAAAATAATTTTGAGTTTTTTATTTAGAATTTTAAAATATTTTAAATAAATTACAAATATTTAAAAAGTGTATTTAATTTTTATATTTAATTTTTTAATAATTTTCATTGTAATTTCGGCTTTTTTACAGTTTTAAGTTTTTTAAACAAATTATTATAGTTTTTATATTTTAATTTTTAGATTTTAAAATAAATTTAATCACATGAATCAATTTCAAATTGAGAAAAATAAAAACTATTTTTTTTATGAGTTAAAATAAGTTACAGGACCAATTTTGCCAACTAGGTAAAGTTACAGGACCATTTTTGCTCATAACGGGTCCAAGTCAGCCTTGTAATGGGCCATGTGCCAATCACGTGACCTTTTGTGACCGGAATTTGTAGCTCCAGTCAATTGAGGACCAAAATTACGATAATTTTAAAGTTATAGGACTAAATTTGCAAAACGCAAACCGAACAGGACCAAAATTGCCAACTAAGTAACATTACAGGACCATTTTTGCATTTTTCCTTGTTTAGTTTGGTGGAAGACTTTTCGATGTATATTTTTCTATAAGCCATATTTCTATAAATTAATAGATTATTAATTTGTACTTTTACCAAACGATTAATATTACACATAAGCATTTTTTAGAAAGTCAAACATTTATTATATCGATTAAAAGCCCATTACTCATAATTAAACAAGTATTGGATAAATTTATATTTCCTTAGACCAGTTAACAAACACAAATTTTAATTTGCTCCACTAAATTAGATACTACATGTCATTAATAATTAAACGGCTAAATTGCAAAAAGAGGACACTAACTATACCCTACTAGCAAAAGAACTATACCCTACTAGCAAAAAGAGGACACTAAGTTTGGAGACGTTCAATTTAGGACAATAACTTTTAAAATTTGCGAATTCATGAGGAGAAATTGAGGCTGAATTGCCCAAATTTGAAATAATTTCCAATTAAAAACTAAAATTTGAAAATACTTAAAGAATTTTTTTATATATTTTAAAATGTTATTATAATAAAAAATTTGAATCAGTTTTATTTAAGTATTTGTCAAATTTTAGTTTGTAAATTTAAATTACTTTGAATAATATTTAATTTTTAAATAAATTTTAGATTTATCAAATAATGTTTAGATATTATTTTATACTTTGTTTGGTTTTATTCAAGAAATTTTCTTAACTTCTTGAAGAAATTTTAGACGTTCTAGTTATTTTTAAATTTATTAAATAAAATATGTAATTTTATTTTTGTATTTTCCTTATTTATTTTTTTATAATGAAATTTTACTTGTTAATTTCTAAATTCTTAAAATATTTATCAATTTTATTTTCATATATTCAGATTTTAATTGTTAATTTATACGTTTTTAAATTAACTTTTTGACTTATTTTTGCACATTAATAATTATTTTTACCAGATAAGTAATTAGCCCAAATTTGACAAATTCAAGCTAAACATTGAAGTCAATAAGGCAATTAGGCTGAATTTGGGCAATTCAAACTTAATTTGTCCTCAATTTGCAAAAACCTGAAAGTTAATGTCATTAATTTGCAAAAATCTGAAAGTTAATGCCCTAAACGTAAAACCCGCAAATTTAACGCCCTTTTTTGTCAGTGGGTAGAATTAGTGTCCTCCTTTTGCAGTTTAGCCTAAATAAACCAACGTAATGGAGATAACCTAAGACAGTAAATTTTTACCATTGAAATTAGATGTTTGCATTAGCTAAGTTTAAAATTATGTATAATAAGTATAAAAGGAAAACATAAATACAAAATTCACCCAAGATTTAAATGTATTAATTAAGGTGCAAATACACACAGAATGACCTGGCTAGAGTCAAATATAATCAAGGATCAAGATATTTAACTTCTCTGTTGCAAATAAACAAATAATATGAAATTAATCACATAATATGCATGAGTTGCAACAAATGACAGAAATATTACATTGAAAATGTTAAAAGTTATTATACAGAAAATTATCCATCATAGATTTATCTAACTGTTCAAAATTATTAGACATAGAAAATTATTCAATCATTAAGCCGACTTATAGTACTCGATTCGAGTTTGTTTGCACGGCAATCGACAAATGCTCTTTTTGCAATTTGTGGATGGCTTTTTTCTGTATTTTTTTTTAAATGTTTTTATTCTTACTTTTTTTGGTTGGTAAGATGAAATGTTATTATGCTAAAGGCAGCTTTGGTCGATAAGATTGTCCGAATTCATCAAATAGAAGCAAAGGTGAGGGATGCCTAACGTGGGATGTGAACAATGAATTTCTAACTTTTCTAATGGAACAAGCAAAATTATTACTTTTTAATTGTTAGTTTTATGTATTTTATTTAGTGTCTCATTATATTAAACGAAAACACATGCCATGTAAATTAAATGACGATATTATTGTATATATAACCTAGTGTATTAACACACCAAATGGAACATAAGATTTGGATTGAGTTGCCAAATTAATGTTGTAAAAACAACTCGAAGATGTATTTGTATGAGAAACTGTTATATCATAATTCATATATTGGATAGTATCTAACAAAATTTGAATTGTTTAATTACTACAAGAAAGTCGTTGTTTAGCTACGGATACCAACAGACCAAGGGTAGTTATGATGGTTATTGTTTTTAAAATAAAATAAATATTGTCTTTGATCCATATATAGCGATAGTCAATAATCTGTCAGTAAACAACAGATCCATTTCTTCTTGTGGTTGAATGCCAATGTGATGACGTCATCATGCATAACTCAATGAATAATTCAATGATTTATAAGTAAATAGTATTTAGATGGACGGTATAAAATGATTTCTACTTTGTTTTTCTCCTTTTGAAGTATTTTTATTGAAGATTTCAACGGGACATAACTTGCTCTGGTCATAATAATTATGAAGGCCAATAATCCCTTCCTTCACAATTAAAACACTTATCATAACTATATATGTAACATAATGAGTAATTGAGTATTGAGCAATAATACCACAAAAACTTTTGCAAAACATTGATCTTAATTCTTACACATAAATGTAAGAACTTAATTTTTATCTGTCTTGAGTTTGCAATCAAATTAAACAAATTTCGGACAATTAGGCATTAAATCCGTTAAAGATGTTTGTTAAATAGTGTCCACTACAAGAAAAAAATTTACCTACAAGAGAATTTGTTGGCAATTATTAAGATTAGTGTAAAATATATGTAAAATCGTTGTAGGTAAATAAATATTTACCACCAAAATATGAAATTGTTGGTAAATTAAATATCTATAATATTTACGTCGTAGGTAAATTTAAAAATTGTTGGTGATTTGTCGGTATAGTCTATGAGAATTTATTTTATTTTATTTTATCGGTGATTCTCAGAAAGAACTATAAATTTAGTGACAAATCATTTTTGTCAATAAATTAGTAGTAATGTCACAAATATATATTCGATATATATATTGGACCTCTTTTGATGATATTGAAATTAAAAGATTAAATAGCCATTGTCATATCGAAGTATCAAGTGGAAAGAAAAGCCAACAATTAAGTTTATATATATCAAGTATGTGACAGTATATATATGATAATGAAATCAAATAGAAAAAAATATGAGTTAAAAATCAACCGTCTAATTGAACAGCTAATAATCCATAGGTGACAAGTGCTGCCATGTGAGGGGGTCAGCTATTCCAGCGAGTTAAATTTGTTCGTTATTTAATTATTAAATAGTATTTTCATCGGTCCTTCTCCAAAATGTGCTTATATTGAATTAGCAAAACGTTATTGAAGTGTATTTTTCTTGAAAGACATTTTTATGTAGTTGTACAAAAAGAATAATCATTTTCAATTACATCATACACTTTAAGTGTAATTTTCCGAACTAAAAGAAAAAAATGTTTCAGTTTCATCGAGTATTCGACTTGTATGCGTTCAAATCTTTAGGAATAAGTCGTCATCATCAAAGTATGTTGTAAAAAGTCTAGGCAGGTTGGCGGTTAGGTTAGGCGGGGACGTAATTGAAAAAAAAAACGTACGAGGACAAGGAAAGCCTAATGCCTAAAAATTTTACAACATACATCAAATGTACCTTAATCCCAACTATGTTGGGGTCGGTATCCTTCTTAAAGAAAATGCATTTCATATATATAATGCTAAATTAGCCTAATTACAAAAACTCCATATAAAATTCAAAATTACAAATTTGATTGGGGTTGGTGTTTTTTGTAATTTGCTTGTACCTCAGGGGTATTTTTGCAAATTAAATCCTATAATGAATATTGACTAATGTAAGATAAAGAGGAAGGAAATGTAGAGGCAAGGCCAAGAAGCATATGCCCTTGAGCTGTGATTGTCCCATAAGATCCTTGCTTACTAAGTTTCTTGTAGTAACATGTAAAATAGTAGCAGAATATTGCTCCTGAGATTACATTTGCACCTCAGAAGCTTCCACTTTACAGTCTCCTTTTTTTACAAAAGGTTATTCCGAAGGCAAAACCCTCCAACTCAACCAGAAAAACAGCCCTTATAATATTTTAGTAAAGAATTGTGACTACACAAATTCGAATCCGCGATATTAGAGCACCACACTATTGTTATCTTGCCACTTACCAACTCATATGTGTCCTTGGAGTCTACAGTCTCCTCTCTATCTCACACTAGGTGACCACTCAGAATTTAGGACCCAAAACCAGACATGAATGAGCAGAAAGAGCACAACATAAAACACTTCACCAAAAAAAACACAAAATGAGAGCTCATTATATCACCATTTTCTTCTTCATCACATCACTGATTACAACATCTTTCAGCTTCCAATTCACACATTCTTATGGCGATGAGAAAAACAGAAGAATCCTTCACCAACCTCTGTTTCCGGCCATCTCATCACCACCACCGCCGCCACCACCGGAAACTCCAGATTTCCCTGACGAAGACCACCCATTCTCCAATGAACTTCCCACCGGACCACCAACGATGCCGGATCAGAGCCAGCAGCAACCGCCGCCATTACCAGCAATCGGCACAGCGGTGGTGGCGAATCCAGTCGCCACCCAGCCGCCGTCCAAGCCGGCGAAGAAATTGGCAATTGCAATATCGTCCGCAATTCTCACACTCGGAATGTTATCAGTAATGGCGTTCTATCTATACAAGAACCGTCGGAGGCATTCTGACGACACCCAGAACCTGTTCGATGAAAGTTCCCAAAGAATCAACGAGGAATCGAGAATGCCACCGCCCACTCTCATCCGCACGGCGACGGAGACGGCGCCACCCACCGGGAGTTTCGTGTATGAGACCAACACCGCCGCCAGTAGCTCACCGTATCAAAAACTGAATTTTGCGAAAAATTTGATCGATATAGGCCGAGCCCTGAACTTCAGCCACTACCGCCGCTAACAAAACCGCCGCCGCCGGCCGGCTTATTATACTCACCACCGCCAATGTCATCATCATCAGATGATGAGAGCCAAGTGAATCCGGCCAGACCGGAAAATCAAGTTACTAATTCTATACCTCATTCCAAAAGAACTTCACCAAAATCACGCTTTTCACCATCACCGTCAATTAATCAATCACCAACACCATTATCGCCGACAATTTCTTTGGGCCCACCACAACCTAGTAAAACCCTAAAATATTCTCCAAAAAGGGCCAAATTTTCTCCCCCACCAAACACAGAACGGCGTCGTTCAATAAGTAACAATGAGCAGCAGATACCTAAAATTCAAATCCCACATCCGCCACCACCGCCTCCACCGCCGCCGTCAATAGCAAGAAACCACGGCGCTGTGAAAACAATTACAAATTTACCATTTTCGAGGCAAATTATAAGGCCACATTCAAACAGTCCTAGCCCAAAAGCAACTCCGGCAGCTGAGAAGAGAAGCCCAGTTGGAAATGTTCATAAATTTAATGGTGATGACGAAGATGGATCAAGGCCCAAAATGAAACCTTTGCATTGGGACAAAGTACGAGCCACCTCAGAGAGAGCCACAGTTTGGGACAACTTAAAATCAAGCTCGTTCCAGTAAGTAAAACTGATTTCTTTTTTGGAATAAACAAAAAGACCCCTGAGATTTTTGCTAATTACAAAAAAGAATTTAGAGATATTTCAAAATTACAAAAAAACCCTTCAAGTTTGATTATGTCTTAAATGTGGGGTTTTTGAAATAGGTTTTGCTGTGACTTAAACTGTAGTACACCCTTTCTCTCTTCTTCTTCTCTCCCCTTCTCTCTACCCAAAAGAAAAAAACTCTAATATTCTCCTTCTTCCCTCCCTCACCTATCCCAGCCCTCCCCCCTCCCCTCCCCCTCCTCCTCCTCCTTCCCTTATCCCCTCCCCTCCCCAACCATGTTTCATGATGGAGCCAATGAAGGTATATCCCTTGCATTATCCAGGAGGTGATCGGTTTTTCCGATCGAGAGTGGAGGCAAGTCGAAGGTCGGAGCTACAAAGAGGAGAGTTGGAGCCGGGTAGGTGATGGATTGGATTGCGGTTGAAGATCGGGTGAGGGGAGAGACATTTTTCTTTTCCTTTTTTTTTTCGATTTTTTGTTTTTTTTTTTTTTTTTTTTTTTTGTCTTTTTACCGATTGATTTGCGAAACTCGTAGGCGGTCGGTAATTTTGGGCTTGCAGTGCGTGTAGTAGTTCGTGCCCTGATTTGTTCGAGTTGGGTAGTCTCTCATGAGTGCCTTAGTCCTCCTTTCGGAGGTGGTTTAGTTTCCTTTGGAGTTCTTAGTTTTTATTTGTTTTTTAGTAGTTTTGTTTTCTTCCCTCGAATTACGGTGGTTTTACCTCTCGTCGGAGTTCTCCCTTGACATGTATCAATGATGTATGTATGTTCAAGGTGGCCATTTGTCGGTTAGCGTGTAAGTTTATTTGAGTAATGAATATATTTCTATCGTTTAGGAAAAAAAAAAAAAAAAAAAGAAATAGGTTTTGCTTATTAAGGGGAAAAGTTTAAGACAAAATCAAACATCAAGGATTTTTTTAATAATTTTCAAAACTATTTTGTAATTAGACTGAACCTCGGGGGTTTTCTGTAATTATCCCTTTTTTTTGGATAATTACAAAAACTAACCCGAGGTTTGAACTAATAATAAAAAATATCCACCAATTTTGAAAATTACAAAAATAGCCTTGAGGTTTGATGGCTTCCTTTTGATTTTGAAACTTCCTAATTACCCAATATCTGAGGTGTAGTTTTTGTAATTATCCCCTTTTTTTAATGGAAACTAATGTTGGTCTGAGAAATTTCTCGTTGGGGCATTTTTACAAACAGGTTGAATGAGGATGCCATGGAGTCGCTATTTGGACGTAATTCTGCACAGTCAGTACCAAGACACGCAACTAGGAAATTGGTTTTCCCTTCTTATGAGAAGGAGAATAGAGTACTGGATCCAAAGAAGTCTCAGAATATTGCTATTTTACTACGCGCATTGAATGTGACAAGAGAGGAGGTTTGTGAAGCACTTTTGGATGGTATGTATCTCTTTCCCTTAACTAACCAGAGATATAAATGTAAGTTATCCAATAATTTCCAGCACAAAATGAAATAATATTTAGGACCATGTTCTTAGTCAGTATTCTAAAAGCGGTAAGCGTTAGTCGGGCGGCAGGTTGAGGCCTAGCTCCTAAACGGAGCCTGAGCGGGTTAGACATGATCCGGGCGGAGTTGGCGGGCCTAATTGAAAAAAAAAACCAGCAGACAAGGGGAGCTAGCTGCGCCAGCGCAGAGTAATCACGTGAGGATATTTAGAACATTGTTCTTAGTTGAACAATAAATAAATGCAGAAGTCAAGTTTTTATTAGAATGGGATAGTTACATAAACTGCCTTGAGTTTTATCCTAACTACAAAAAAGACCCTGTTATCTTTCAAAATTACAAATACCTCTTGATATTTGTTTTCTATTTTTCAAATTGCACCCTTAAGGAGGGGGTATTTCATATTTGTTAGATAAATAAAAACCTCAAGGATTTGTTTGTAACACCTTAAATGCGTAACTAATTTTGAAAGATAACTGGAGCTTTTTGTAATTAGGCTAAACTTCAGGGGTATTTTTTGTAATTAGCCCTATTAGAATACTGCTCTTATCCCCCTTAAACTTCACCATCTATAATGTGGTTAGAAAAATGAAAACTACATAGATCATACAGCTAAAAAAAGCACATAATTATTAAATTTGAGCCCAGGAATTTCACAATCTGGCCATAAACTGGTAAATAAAATGTTACCTATGGTACTGCAGGAAATCCAGAGGGGTTGGGTCCAGAGCTTTTTGAGACTTTAGTGAAAATGGCACCAAGCAAAGAGGAAGAGATAAAACTCAAAGAATACAATATTGATGAAATCTCCAAACTAGGACCAGCAGAGAGATTTCTGAGGGCAATACTTGATATACCATTTGCCTTCAAAAGAGTTGAGGCAATGCTGTATAGAGCAAACTTCAATACAGAAGTAGAATATTTGAGGAAGTCTTTCAAAACCTTAGAGGTAACACCAAATACTCCATTTAGCTTGCTGCTATACCAATGCTTTTGATATATGAATTCTTGTGAAGTGGGTTGATTAAGGAGTGTTTGCAAATACTTGAAAAATGTTATTGTCGGCTTTTGGTTGGAAAAGAAACAAGTAGTTCTATAGTGTTTTTGATGTTTTCAAATGCCAAACTCTGCTTTTGAAATCACGATTTGATCAGAATCTGAGGCTTCATTTGGATTGATGGATTTGAAACTAAGGATTTCAAATCTATAATGCAAATCTATTGGGCTTATTTGGAAAAAGTTGTTTTACAATTGATTTCAAATCCATAAGCTCTCATTTTAAGCTATTTTCTTGAGTGATTGCGGTGGGACGTTTGAAATCTTTCTCCCAAATCCTCACTAACATCCAAATTCTTCAATCCAAATGCAATCTAAAAATACAGGAGGTTGCTTTAGATTTCTAATTCTATTTCTATTTTCTTGTTTGACTTTCACGCATAAAAAAATCACTTTCACAATTTATTCGCCAAAAACTCTCCTTTAATTTATTCAACTTTTAGCTTCTATTGCAAACGCTAACAACTTCTGATTATTAACTACTTTTCGCTTATACGTACTAAGTCTATAATAAATCACTTTCTCTAAAAGCATAAGTTTTTGCACTCACTCCCCAATAACGTGTGCACAAAATTCTCACTTATAGCTCATTACACAATGCAGCAAGCCAGCGAAGAATTAAAGAACAGTCGGCTATTCCTTAAACTCCTCGAAGCTGTTCTAAGGACAGGAAATCGCATGAACGATGGCACTAACCGTGGCAGCGCAAAAGCTTTTAAATTAGACACATTGTTAAAATTAGTCGACATAAAAGGAACAGACGGTAAGACAACGCTACTCCACTTTGTCGTCCAAGAAATTATCCGGTCAGAAGGAGCAAACTCCAATCCCACAAACAATTTCAAATTCAACGAAGACGATGATTTCAAGAAACAAGGCTTGCAAATTGTAGCAGGACTAAGCAAAGAGCTTGGCAATGTCAAAAAAGCAGCTACGATGGACTCGGATGTTTTGAGTAGCTACGTCTCCAAGCTCGAATCGGGACTTCAAAAAGTCCGACAAGTTTTGCAGTACGAGAATGAAAGTATGCATTGCAAATTTTTCGATTCGATGAGAGTGTTTCTTAAAGAGGCCGTTGATGAAATCTCTAGAGTTAAGGCCGAGGAAAGAAAAGCATTGTCGTTGGTGAAAGAGGTGACGCAGTACTTCCATGGGGACGCGGCGAAACAGGAGGCTCATCCTCTGAGGATTTTCATGGTTATACGGGATTTTCTCTCCGTTTTGGATAACGTGTGTAAGGACGTCGGGCGAATGCAGGATAGGACGACGGTGGGGGCGGGACGGTCGTTCAGAATATCGGCGAATGCTTCTTTGCCGGTGCTTGACAGGTACAATTCTTTGCGGAACGATAGAAGTTCTGACGATGATAGCATGTAAGAATTTGGACACTATACAACATAAAGCAAAGGGGATAACTACAAAAAAAAAAAATTACCTGAGGTTTGGGCTAATTACAAAAAAAAATCCAAAGATGTTTCAAAATTATAAAATGCCCCCTTAGATTTTTTATTGTGTCTTAAATTTAAGGGGGTAAATATAATATTTTTATACATATCAGGGGGAATTTTGAAATGTTTTTTGCTTATGAAATGAGAAATGTAAGATGGAACCAAACCTCGAGAGGTTTTTTGTAATTTTCAAAAATCTCTGGAGTTTTTTGTAATTAGCCCGAACCTCAGGAGGTTTTTTGTAATTATCCCAAAGCAAATATCTTAGAAGTGAAAAACATACTCAAAATTTAAGGTGGAAATCTTGAATAAGCAACATACGTGGGTTTTTGAACAAGGCATGTTACAAATGTCAAACAAGAGTAGCCAAATGATAGCAAAGTTGGCTTAAAGTTTACGGCTCAACGATCTATTCATATACTTATTTCGTATACGACACATTGTTAAATTGCATTGTTGTGAATTTTACACACAAAAAGAGGAGACTTTAATACATACTCACAGTAGGATTTTTTTTTTTATGAATTCGAGTGTAATATTAGATAAATATAATGGTATAATTAAAGATGCTAATTGTCTTTGCTAATTTTATTGCTTTATTTGGAACTTAGTTTTCTTGGAGACATATTTATTGTAATAAATCTGGAATCAACCATTTATGGGTATTTATGTATGTTGAATGATGTGGGCTAATCGGAAGAAAAATCTAGGCGGACAAGGAGAACAGGGACCTGTGAAATACAGGGCCCTAAGCGGGCTAAAAAAATGGGCCCTTATATCGGCCAATTTTTTTTTTGTCTTAGAATATTGCTATAAATCAAGGGCGGAAATCAAGTTGCTCAGGTCATAAATCACGTTGCTAACTAAATCAATTCAATGAAAGGGCAAAATTAAACAAAAGCTAAAAGAACTAAGCAAAATAAAAAGTATTAACACAATGAAAAAATTAAAACTATTGATTCAAAATTTGTAAAAATATTTTTTTCTAAAAATTGTCATTATTTATAAGGATTTTAGGAAACTATTGTGAAGGATGTAATGTTCATTATCAACTAAAATTATCAGTATAAGTTAGAGTTTATATGTACCTCACATTCGAGTGAATTATTTCTCCTTTTTTCACAAATTTAGGCTTCATGTTGAATTCCGTCTTTTTTTTGGTGTTGTGTGTATGAAGAGTATGATTTATATACTTAACCATTTGAAAAAATTGGCCCCCCCAAAACCTTAAGATTTGATTGTGTATTAAATTTAAGGGGTAACTATAATATTTTCATAAATGTAGGGGAGATTTTGAAATGTTGTTTGCATATGAACGAGGAAAATATAAGACACATCAAACTTAAAAGGATTTTTTTTTATAATTTTCAAAAATTTCTTGCTTTTTTTTTGTAATTAGCCCAAACTTTAGGGGCTTTTTTGTAATTACCTCTTAAATATAAAAATGGGCCCCTAAAATTTTGGGGCCCTAGGCACAAGTTTGTTGTGCCCCCCTCAAGACGGGCATGAAGGAGAATCTAGCGCCAAACAGAGATTAATCGTGGCTGGCGAGAATTTTAGAAACAATGGTAGTTATAAGATATTGCATTTAGAAAATTACATTTTCATAAAATTTTATATTTTAAAAATTAAACCAAGTCTACTGAGTCTAATGAGTGCAGATACAATATGTATTTGGGTTTGGGTTCGTGTTTGAGTCACAGACTCACAAGTGCAAGGAAATCCGATCAACTTGTCATCTCTACAACTTTCAGCTCTAAAAAATGAAATTAAAAGAAAAAAAAAAGAATTATTTTCTCTTTCGAATTGCTTAAGGCTTATGTATTGAAGTGGAAGTTATATGCATGCTCATCGAAATAATGGGCTATAAGCAAGGAATACCATTGCGCTCTCTAACTGGGTTATATTTGGGTTGGACCAAAGAAATAATCCAAACTGAAAGTCGAAATTTCACATACAAATAAAATAATTTTGTGCATATGATCAAGAGGGAAATGACACAATATATGAAGCATGTTATAAAATTAGTGAAGGGCTAAATCCAATTATAATTTAATCAAAGCTTTTTCTTATGGGCTTAATGAGCCTATATGGTCCATACACCACACACTAACTTTAAGTTTATGAATATTAATAAATGCTCCATCTAATTCCATTTTCAAGGCATGAAATTCATCTTACAATATTTGATCTTGTGAATTTTGGTTATTCTCTGGCTCTCTGATAAGACTTAAGCCGTGAGAGGGTTACCGCCGGGAAAACCTCGATGCCCTAACGACTAGTTGGGTTGCATGAAGTATCCCATCTCAACTATGGACTTCTAGCTCAGAGACTTGAAGAATAAAATGATACAACATCAATTAGTGATTGATAAATTATTCGAGATAAATTGATTGCTCAAATCCGTTCCAGATAAACTTTGTGCACAAGAATAAATTGTTAGGATTATCTCACAAAACAAAAGTAGTTAAGTTAAAAAAGGAAGGAAGAAAAAGACTATGCTAAATTAGTTGTTTATTTTTTTTTTTTGACAAATGCTATATAAGTTGTTGAGGTCTGAAAAAGGTAGACATTTTATAAATCAATCAAGATTTAAAACAACATGATGGAAAATATCCAATCAACCCCCACAAGAAAAAGGCTAGCTGAAGTGGGGAAAAAATTGACCATTATTTCATTTATTTCTTATAGCAGTCCCAATTCCCAAATCAATGGTTGTCCACTAATAAATAAATGAATTCAACTATCGAGCTAATTCAGAGCATGTTTGGAATCAAATGAAATTTAAACTTAAAAGCCCATTTGAATTTTTTTCAAGTATTCAGGGATTGATATAAGACATGATCCTCTCTCCTATCTTGAACATAGCATTAATCAAACCACAAATTACTTAGAATGTGCCAATTAAGGCTACATCAAATTGAGTATTACCAAAATGAAACTATACTAAAATTTTCCATTCTGAATAAATTAGAACACCATTGAAAAAAAAAAAAAAAAAATAGAATGAGAAAAGAAGCACTCAACTTTCACATTTATGTATATTTATTTATAAATGTTGTGATTGATTTGTGGGTGCAGCAAACACTAAGTAATGGTATGGGACTAGCAAATAATAAATTAAGAAAATATTTGTGAATTTATTGGAATTAATGGAAGAGGAGCGTATTTGGGTATGATATTTCCAACTCATAGTGGTCCATTTTCTGGCACACGTGAAGACGCTCCTTCTTACCTGCAATCATATTCACGTGTAATACTATACTAATATTATCTAACACTTTTCTATAATCGTGGGCCAAAACAAGTTTATTCCATGGGAAAATCTCTTGCTATACATTAGGGGTACCCTAGGTCATATTTCTGTATATTTCAATAAGTTAATATGGATTATTTGATTTTTTTTTCAGTGAAAGTACATGCAGTTTACTATGTATATGAAGCTTAACCACTTGTGAAAATTGTTTTGAATATTTGAAACTTGGAAGGTGATGGGGATAAGATTTGAAGATTGGTTTTAGGAATTATTTTATTATTTTTAAGAGTTTTTAATAGTTAAGAGTTTTATTGTGGTTGGAGTTTAATCTCATAAATAGTTTGTTATTATTGTTAGAGTGATTGATTATTGAATTAAAAATGAGTGTATAATTCTCTTATAGTATTCGTGTACGTAGAATCAATGAGTTGTTCACGCTTTTGCCGGCATCAAAAGGCAATCATATGTATGTTGCAAGGAATAGTTTTGTTGTTTAAAATTTGATTAGCAGTGAATTAATTGTCAATCAGTTAAAGTCGGACTGAAATATGGATTCCAACAGAAATTCCAATGGAAAAGCACCATTGGTATAATGGTCGTTGGAATGACAAGTCGGAGGAAAAGTTGTATGTTTGACTTGATAATTTATTAATTTACAAGTCGGCATTAATATGATTTCAAAATAATTAAGTCGAATTCGAAATAATTTAAAGTTCGAGTATAGAGATGTCAATAAGGGCCGACTCTAACTCGGCCCTAAAAATCTTAGGGTTATGCCTATATTTCATAGGCCCTTATAACATGAGGGCTTTTTAGCCCGGCCCTAATTGATCGTAGGGCCGGCTAGGGCTAGGGTCGGGCTGGCCCTTAGGGCTTTTTTCCGATAAGTTTTTTGTATTTTATATATTAATATTCATAATTTATACTTATAATACTACCAAATCTAATTTTTTATGTCATTTATCAATTACCATTTAATCTTAACAAATTATCAAATTGATTTTGATCTCATTTATAATTTAATCTTACTAGATAATTTAGTAAAGACTAAATTAAAGTTGATATATTATTCAATAAGTTAATTATTATTAAAAACTAAAATATATTTAGTATAGAATGTGTGAATGTGATTACTGATTACTAAAATAAAAATAGAAAATTGTGAATATTTTATAATCAACATGGAGTCTTACAATTATTCACATTATGACCCATGATTCCATTGTAATTAAATATTAGATTGCTGGTGTTTATTAGACGGAATGACTTCATCAAAAATAAAAATAAAAGTCACAGGGCCAGTCCGGGCCCGATCCTAGCCCTATAGGGCTAGGGCTAGGCTTAGAGTTTTCAAGCCCCTATGAGTTCAGGGCTTTTTAGCCTTACCCTTAAGGGTTATGGCCTCTTAGGGCTAGGGCGGGGCCGGGATGGGTCGGCCCTTATTGACATCTCTATTCGAGTATAAGAGCATCTCCAATAGTCAAACTTATTTTTGTGTGTATTTAGTATTTACACTATTTTAGAAGAAAATTTAGAGGAATCTAAGATTCAGCTCCAGCAGTCAACTCTATATATCACTCTAAAATGGAATATTTTATTTTATTCTTTTTTATATTGGATTAATATACTTAATAATTTATAACATAGCATGTATATATATATTTAATATTTTTGTATTTAATATAATTAAATATATTTGCATTAATTCTTAAATTATTAATTTGAAATATTATATAAACTCATTTTAATTTATTATGTAAATTACATTATATATATATATATATATATATATATATAATTCAATGTAAATATAAAAATTAACAATAAAATCTTAATTTACAAACAAAAACCTTGGTAATTAGGAATTAATTTTTAA
Organism: Rehmannia glutinosa; assembly: GCA_016081115.2. Taxonomy (NCBI): domain Eukaryota; kingdom Viridiplantae; phylum Streptophyta; class Magnoliopsida; order Lamiales; family Orobanchaceae; genus Rehmannia; species Rehmannia glutinosa. The sequence continues at coordinate 164,805 of JABTTQ020003454.1, forward strand.
ACTTATTTTAATAAATTAATCAATATTCAAAAACATAACATACATATCTAGTTATATAAATTAGATATTATAATTATATAAACATAAAAATGCCAAACAAATAAATAAATAAAGTGTTTCGTACGTGCAACAGTGCACCGCTAGATGTAGTGGTGCACTGTTCATTCGTTCATTGCCCTCAATTTGGTGTGAGAATTGGAGGGTTGATGGAGTGGAGATTGTACTCAATTTTAGCGAATTCCCCCATTTTTTAATTTTGGGTGTGTTGGAGATGCTCTTTGTAAATAGTGTGAGTGGAATAATCTTTCTTTGAATTTGGTTGGACTTAATTAATAAACATAAATATAGAAACTGTATAAATTTACTTATAAACCTAGCAATTACAATATTGCGTAATAAATATTTGTTTTTATTTTGAGGTGTTCACTGTTTTTTTTTACAGTGATTAGATTTCCTTTGCTCATGACTCGACTTCAGAGTTCAAACTCATACTTCTTTTGACAACGAAGTTTGAGCTTTGAAGTAAAAATAGATCGAAGAAGAAAATGCTTAGAAAAATTAAGACTTGAACATAATTATAAATAACCTGTAAAACATGAATATGAACTAAAATTAAACACTGTCAACATTATTAGCACTTTTTTTTTTTTTTAGGTAAAGCACTTAACTAATTAAAATGTGAAAACTAATGTCTAAGTGTATACATTTCAGGACTAGCATCCACTAGGCTTATAATTGTTATTGCTAGGCTTATAATTGTTATTGCTAGGCTTATAATTGTTATTGCAGTATAAGTATAGCATTGGTCATTGCTAGTTTCACAATTCAATCTCATTTAAAAGTTTCAAGGATTTTTGTTTCGTTTTTGTAATGTCTTATGATGTATTTAAACAAAAAAAAATGCTTTTGATTTTGAGATATTAGTTCTTGTAATATCTTTAAATAACTATATGGTTTTGATAATTTCTATAACTTCCTTATGCTTTTGTTAAATTATAGGATTCTTTCGTTAAAAAAGTAGCAATATATTGAAATATGAGTTTTGGATCCGAAAAATATGGGTCTAAATCCAAACTTTGCTCGACTTATCGATAAACTTGGATTTATATACACTCAAATTCAATTTGAAAAATTGAAAATCAAATTCGATTAAATTTGATTTTAATCGAATTAGATTGAATTTCGAATTGGAATTTTAAAATGTCTATTTGATTAATTCAATTCGATTAACACCCTAGTACAATTATAGTAGAGATTCTAAATGGTGACTAATTGATATGACCTAGTGAAATCTGTATGAACTGTCACCCTCATCTAATTTTCTCGTTTGTAAGATCATATGACAATATTTCTATAATTCAACTATGGCAAATCACCCAACAGAATAAAGAGCCTTAAAAAATCCTTAAAATTCTACAATCTGCATGAGTTTTTAACTTGTACAAGTTTACCATAGTGCATTTCTCAAGAATACCTCAATAGAGGATCACGTGTATAATGTGCATACATACATAATATAAACTTTAAAAAAGTTATTAGTAGTTTATATTTTTTTAAGGGATAATTACAAAACACCCCTAAGGTGTGGGCTAATACAAAAAAAACCAAAGTTGTTTGAAAATTACAAAAAAATCTTGAGGTTTGATTACGCTTTACATTTTTAAAGTGATTATCGAAAATATTTCAAAAAAATCCTCGACATTTACAAACATATTACGATTCCCCCATTAAATTTAAGAAAAAAAAAACTTGAAGACTTTTTTTTTTTTTTTGCAGTTTTGAAACATGTATGGTTCTTTTTGTAATTAATCCAAACCTCAGGAGTGTTTTTGTAATTAATTTAAATAATAATTATAGTTATGGTAAAAAAAATAGTGAACAAATATAAATGAAAAACAAAATGGCACGCACCCGTAAAACTTGGCGGCAAACAAAAAAACCGCAACTCTAACTCCTCCGCCATTTCTGGTTAATTAACCACTGTATTTCTTTCTTTCAAGAGTCTTAGATTTCCTCAAATCTCTTTCAACATACAACAAAATCTTTATAACCAAAATAAATATTTTTCATTTTTAGTGTCACTCTTTTCTCTTCTCCTCATGATTCTTGCCCAAGTCAATAAAAAATGGGATCTGAAACTCCATCGCCGAATCTTTTCTGCAAAGAAGATATATCTTTTCTAAATGCCGCCGCCATTGATGAAAAAGATGAAAACTTTGAGGATTTTTGTTCTGTTTCTGAATCTGATTGGGAGTTTATCGAAACGTCATTTGAAAAAGAGACAAATTTTCGGCCAAACAGAGAGGATGAAAATCAAACCAGGGTTAAGAGAAGTTGGTTGAAATACGCACGTTTGGAAGCCGTGAAATGGATTCTTGAAGTCTGTTTTCTTTGACAAGTAAAATTTGTGTAATTTCATAATTTTTTACTGAAATCAGGGTTGTTAGTTTTGAAAAAGAATTATTTTTTTTTTGTGTGTTTGTTTGCAGACGAGGGCTCTGTTTGGATATCACTATCGTACTGCTTATCTCTCGGTGATTTACTTTGATCGGTTCTTGGAAAAAACGTGGATTTCTGTAAGTAATGAAGTTGAATTTTTACTAATGTCTTGTTTGGTTTGTAATGTAACTGGGTTTTTCTTTTGGGGTAATTGGGATTATGTTATCCTGTTTTATTGGGATTGTTGAAAAAATCAGTTTACGAACTGAAAAATTTGTAGGTAAGTATTCAGAAAACTGTAAAGTGTATGTAAAATCGTTACAGGTAAAATCATTTTGGGTAAATATTTTACTTACAGAATCTAAATGTTGGTAAATACCTACGTATTTCTATCAGTAAATTTAAAATGTCGGTGATTTGTTGGTAATTTGTCGTATAATTTGGGGAAAACAATATTTTTTATTATGTAGGTAATGTAAAATTTACTGACAAAATCATTTATGTTGGTAAATTATGTGGGTAAAATGAAATTTTCTTATAGTGATTGAGGTGGATATGATGGAAACTTGTGGACTACTCTGCAAGTATGAAGTTGAAAACTTAATGTCTTGTTTGTTTTGCAATGTAACTGTTTTTTGTAATTTCTGATTTAAACAGTTCTTGAAATGGGATTATGTTATCCTGTTTAATTTGGGATTGTTATTGATGTGGATAGGATGGGAAATTGTGGACTATTCGAATACTATCGATCGCGTGTTTATCCCTGGCTGCGAAAATGGAGGAATGTAAAGTTCGACCGTTAACCGAATATTATGTAGAGGGTTACAATTTTCAAGGGATTGCAATTCAGAGAATGGAATTATGTGTTCTCAATGCCTTGGAATGGAGAATGTGTATAGTCACTCCTTTTACTTATCTGAACTATTTTGCCACTAAGTTCTGTTTGGAATCTAGTCATCAAGAACTTGTGATTCAAGCTGCTGATTTAATATTGGCAATTATGGAAGGTATTTTAGATTCATAAATAAGAGTTTTGTATATGTAATGCATTTAAGATTTAGTTTTTGAATTGTTAGATTATTTATTTTGTGCAGAAATTAATGTAGCGGAAAATCGACCGTCTATTGTTGCAGCATCAGCAGTATTAGCAGCATATGATCATCACTTAGACAAAACAAAATTGGAGAATAAATTGGATGCAATTCAATCATGGGGTTCCCAAGAAAAAGTGAGTTTTATTCCTAGCTTTATATGGAATTTATACATTAAAACAGGATTTAATCTAGTGTGTTCTATGTTCATTGATTTATTTCATTTTAACAGGAGCATACATTCTCCTGTTACTGTCTACTCCAAGAAATTTTGTTGTTGAAGACTCCAAAAAAATCTTTAATTTCCCCAAATTCATTATCAACCGATAATTCGACGGTCACATCCAGAGGTGGCTCCAAACGAAGACTCACCTTTGTTAGCGGTGATCAACATTGTCCTGTACGGAAAAATTCTAGATCATAAATGTTTTGTCGGTTTTTTTCGATCTTTGCAGATGAAATTGGGTTATTTGCTCGAATTGAGTAAACATACCAAGATATGGTATGATATTTCATCAAGATTTTAGCACTTAGGTAGTGAGAAAAAGGAGGAATTTTGCATAAAAAAAAAGAAAAGTACATAGCCTTAGTTTCATTTTTTTAAGTAGTGTTTGGTTTTATGAATTTCAAGAAAATTGTTCTTTTTCATGATTTCTTTTCATTCTTTTGTTTTAGATTTGTTTGCAAATATATGCATTAGTGAAATCTTGTATATATACCCTACATTTTGATGGAGGGAGCCTTTGAGATGCTTTATTTGTATTTGAAAAGTTTAAAAAGACTATGATGGGGAATGAGGAATGATGAATGAGAATTTTGTTTTTGTGTGATGTGATGTATTGTGTTGCATTTTGGGCCATCTCTAAAAAGGATGTTGAGGTGAAAAACAATGTCTTTTTTTGTTTGATGTTAGTTTGTGCTGTGTTTGGTGTCATAAAGTCCCATATAATCATTCTGAAGTTAAAAAAGGGGTCCTCTGAGGATTTTACTGTTCAACTGAAAGGCATCACATTTCACTAATTATCATGGTTTGCTGATTATATACAAATCACAATCGAACAGTTCAATATTTAGTTGTAGCAATAATTGAGAAATTCTAGATTTACCAAATATCAAGCTTGTTTGAATTTTTATAAAGTTTCAAAAATTGTGTTTGAGTTTGGCTTAATTATTAATCGATCGAGTTTGAAGCTAGATATTTTTATACATATTTATTAATTTTTACTAATCGAGATGAACTCGAACCGGGCTTTACAACTTATTCAACCAAAATATTTTTTCAAGTTTGATTCGTCATGTTAACAAATCGAGCTCAAACGGACTTTTTAACCTTCGGTCTTGGTTGAGTTTGTAGTTAGATATTTCCATACATATTTATTATGATTTTACTAATCGAGATGAACTCAAGCGAGTCTTTATAACTTATTGATTGAAAATATTTGTTCGGGTTTAATTCGTTATGTTAACAAATCGAGTTCAAATGAGCTTTTAACCTTGATCCTCTCGGTCGAGTCGGTGGCGGATCGCAATTTTGGAAGTGGGGGTACGATATATATTTTTAAAAAAATTAAAATAATTTGCCACTCGAACTATGCAGTTTTTTTTTACTTTGTCTACTTAATTTTCAATTGTTCTACTTTACCCCCTAAACTTTGCAAATTGTTTCACTTAGCCTGTAATTTCAAATTTATCCCTCATTGTCAGTAGATAGTCTGTAGTTATTACATCTCGAACAATTATTTAAATCAATTTTCTCCCAAGATCTCTTCACCTTTAATTAGTCAATATAAAATATTATTAAATAATAGTAAATTTCAATAATAAACCTAGGTTATGATACCACTTTTAGTTATCACAAAATAAAATAATCATCAGAGATAAGGGGAAAATTTAGAAATTATAGGTTAAGTGCAACAATTTTCAAAGTTCAATGGGTAAAGTAGAAAAATTCGCATAATTTGGGGGGCAAATTAAAATTACCTTTACAAAAAATGCACATAAACATCATTTAATATTTAATGTCGTACAACAAAATATTATTTAAATTTTTGCAAGCTGATTGTGTAATAATACATGAAAAGTTAATACACATATAAAAGAACTAATTAGAGTAATTAAGAAAATAGACGACATTATTAATTTTATTAGATTTATTTTTTGGGATATTTTTATTTTTGCAGATTATGCCATGTATTTATTTATTCACGTTAAGTCAGTCTTTTTTGAAATTTCATTGTGGGGATTTGTATTGCATTATTTGAATTTTCTTATAATTTTTGTAAAAATGGGGTACAAATTTTTTTTTTTTTAAATTAAAAATTCTTATTGGGTTTCTTACAAATTGGGGTACAATCGTATCCCCATCTCATCAATACATCCGCCACCTGGTCGAGTTCAAAACTAAATATTAATTTATTATACATATTTATTATTCTTTTACTAATCTGAGATGAACTCGAACCGGGCTCTACAAATTAATGAATGGAAATATTTGTTCAAATTTGATTCATTATGTTATCAAATTGAGCTCAGACGAGCTTTTGACCTTGATGTCTCGAAACAAGTATTGAATCATTTGATTCGTTTTTTGGACCCACATAGAACGTAACAACTACATTCTTGAATGAGTTATCACATGAAATTCTATAAAATCTACCTATTATTTGTGGCATGACAAGGCCATTGCTAATAAAACACAATATTAAATGGGTGCTGATGGATTTATCTGGAATTTGTTTGGTTTGATTTCATGGTGAAATATTACTAGAGTCCTATCACCATCATCACATGCCTGCCCTTGAGGACATAATTTTGTCCAGTCTGTAAATGTACTGTATTATTTTTGCAGCTTACATTAAATAACATTGGTCTCATTCTGCAGTCTGTTGCTGGTCTTTTATGTTGTGGTCCAGTAGTTATTGTGTATGACAAACATGCTAAGATATCCTCTGCAAGAATTTACATTATCTATTGGCTGATCTCTCCTGGAAGTAGGGAAAATGGGTGGCTAAAATATTTCAGAAGATTGAATACTTCTTGTAGTTCAATGAACTAAATGTTTTTTTAGTCCACTAAGTGGACAACTTCAGACATTTAGTCTACTTTTATAGGTTAGTTTGAAATTATTTCACTAACTGGACAAAAATCGGACATTTAGTTCACTCTCTTAGGTTTGTTTGAAATTAATCCACTAATTGGCGAAAAGTCGGATATTTTGTCCACTTTCTTAGGTTTGTTTGAAATTACTAATTAGTCTATTAACTGGATAAAAATCGGACACATAAAGTACACTGACTTGCTATGGTAGATAATCCTGACCTGAAATCCTAGGTGGATTTTTAAAATATTATACTTAAAATATAGAAAAATGAAAATAATATACATAATATATATATATATATATATATATTAGTATTTTAAATTTAAACTTATGATACTTAATAAAATAATAATATTAAGATGTAATTTAAACATGTATAAATAATTTTTATTATTTTATAATTTCAAATATATTTGTCCAATTAAAATGTTTTAAATTTTATTAATATTATTCTTAGTTTTAATGGAATTTTTTTAAAATTATTTTGTGTTATTCAAATTAGTAAATAATTTAAATATATATTATGTATGATATTTTCATTTTTCTATATTTTAAGTCTAATATTTTAAAAATCCACTTAGCATTGGAGGTCAAGATTACCTACAATAGCAGGTATTGGACTAAATGTCCGATTTTTGTCCAGTTAGTTGACTAATTTCAAATAAACTTAAGCAAAGCTAAGAAAGTGGATTAAATGTCTAATTTTTATCTAGTTAGTGGGCTAATTTCAAACAAACCTAAGAAAAGTGGAATAAATGTCTCAAGTCATCCACTTAATGGACTAAAAAACATTTTTGCCTAGTTGAGCACTGAGTGTATTAGAAAAATTTCATCACCTTTAAAAAGAAAAAGGATCTCATTACATTTTTAACTTATAAGCCGTCAAACAACTTTTTTAGAATCTTATAATCTCTTTTAGAAAAATAAACACTTACCAAACACTTATAGAGACCGTATAAGCTCTTAAATAACTTATGTGATACTTTTAAGAGCTTATGAACTCGATCAAACACCCTCTAAATCTAGATTTTTTCTTTTTTAAGAATGTGAACTGTCTTTTCCCATATGAATCTTCTAAATTATCAATTCTTGATGAAGTTATACATACCCAAGCCAAAAGTATTCACCAGGTACAACAAGTAACCTACCTGCGATATTGTAAAAATCGCACTAGCGAGCCAATTTGGTGGATTAGACGCTAGCGCCCCTAAGCCAAACGATTTTTCCAAAATCGGTGCAAAAAGACGTTTTAGACGAAAATCGGCCTAGACGGCAAATAATCGAGGCCTAGGCGCTTGCCTAGATAGCCAAAATATCGTGCCCTAGGCGCCCGCCACCAATAAGTCTTCTTACATCATTCATTTACATCATAACTCAAGAAAACCTTCCAAAAATTACGGACAAACACAAAGTATCAGTCAACTCATGTACTGTTTGTATTCATAAACTCTATAATACAATCAGTTGAGTAAAACTTAACTATACTAAAACAAAATAAAGTTCCTAAGCTGATAATAGATTACATGCCAATAACCTAATGAAATAAAGTACTTAGTTACAGGAATATCGGGTCATTTTCAATGTTCACAAAAATTTACACCAGAGGAATTCTTGTCAGTGCTAATGTTGATGCCTTGAGCCTTTTTCTGTAGATCCTTAACTTACCACTTGGAATTCGGTAAAACCAGGAAAATCGGGAAGGTATGCCGAATCTTGCAAAATGCAGTCGATTAATTCCTTCAAGATTTGGATCCTCCATATCTTCTCCCCTTGGGAATTATTTTAGGGATAATTACAAAAATACCCCTGAAGTTTAGCCTAATTACAAAAAAACCCAATTATTTTTCAAAATTACAAATACCCCCTTAAAGTGTTACGAACGCCTCTTGAAGGTGCAATTTGTAAAAGATCAATAATGTCAAGGAGTATTGTAAATTTCAAAGATAACTGTTTTTTTTGTAATTAGACTAAACCTCAGGGGTAGTTTTGTAATTATCCGTTATAAGGCAAGTGATTGGCGCTTGTCATTGGAGAAATGTTTCAATTGGTGATCAAAGCATCACTTACTCATCAACTTCGCAGAGGAAAATGCTTCTTCAATACCACAGCAATTGGCATTCCTAAGAATCCAATAAATATGCTGACAAACCATTGCATCAATGTCAGAGGAGTCGTGTTCGCAAATGTCCCGAGGTATTCGATGATTATGATCTGGAAGAGGACAGTCGAACCAAGAACCGATACGAAAACATAGTTGTCTAGTATGCCTTTGAGCACGTTTACTTTCTCCATTTCCCGAGAGTTCACCTCATTGAAGAGCTGCAAAAAAATTCATCGGACGTATTTAGAACGCTTATATGCCATGAGAACCAGGTAGATTTGATTTTAAGATCGTTGTCATTTTGATCATTCGTAACAAATTACATTAAATCGTGCTATATGGCGAGTGCTTTTGCCTCCGGTGGGGTGTGTGTGTGTGTTTGTGTGTGTGTGTGTTCTAGATGACCTAATAGGAAACTTTTGAAGGGGGAAATGTAAGATGGATCCGGTTTATAGGGGTTTTGTAATTTTCGAAAATCTCTGGGTGTTTTTGTAATTAGCCCCAACCTCATTTATTTTTTTTTTTTCTTTTTTTGGTAATCATCCTTAAAACGAATGATGCTTGAAATTCTACCATTTGCAATCATTGAGGATATTTTGGACGTTGGACTTTAAGGGTAAATTACAAAAACTATCCATGAGGTTTAGTCTAAAGTTCAGTTATCTTTCAATTACAAATAGCCCCTCTTGATGGTGCAATTTATACAGTCATCGCTCAAAAAAGTCCCGAAACCCTCTCCCCTCTCTCTATATTTTTCTCTCTAAAAACTTTCTTTTGCAAAACCCTACCCCTCCCTCTCCTCTTCTTGCCTCCCTGGCTGCGCCTCCTCTCCTCCCGCCTTGGCGGCGTCGGGCTGGCGCGGTCACCTACCCTCCACATGGTTTATTTTGCAGATCCATATCTTGTCTATTTCCCCAATTTTAAAGCTCCAAAAAAGTGATGGTCGGGTATTCTCGTTTTCCTTTCGTTTGGGCTAGTTTTCAAAGGTGGGGGTGGACTTGTGGGCTTGATTTCTTCAAAGGAGTGGGCGGTGCGGCGAAAGTAGAGGTTGGCGCAGATCCGGTGGTGTAAGAATGTTTTGGAGAGGGAGAGGCTTGTAGCTTGTAGCTTTTAGCTTTTAGGTTCTTTTCTTGATTTTTCTGTTTTTTTTGCTATTTTTTTTTTTCTTGCTTTTCTGTTTTCTTGTAGCTTGTGTTTAGGTAGTTTCTTTGTATTTTCTGTTTTTTTTTATTTTTTATCTTAGTTTTGTTGTCTTTTTTATTCCCGGATGAGGGGCGAAATCCGTAGGCGGTCGATTTGTTCGGCTTGTAGTGCGTGATAGTTGTTCGTGCCGGTGTTGTGTGTTATTTCGTTTGGCTAGTCTCCGTAGGAGTGGTTTAGTCTCCCCTGTGGGAGTGTTTGAGTTGTTTGAGTTTGTTTGTATTACTCCTTGACACTCGTTGTTGTTGCGCAAGGAGGTTCATTTGCCCGTTGGCGTCGGTTGTAATTTTAAGTTTGAGTTATCAATAAAAGTTCTATCGTTTAGAAAAAAAAAAAAAAAAAAAAAAGATGGTGCAATTTATACAATAGAAACCAATATCAAGGATTATTTGTAGTTTTAAAAGACAAGTTTGTTTGTAACTAGACTGAACCTCAAGGGTATTTTTGTAATTAATACAGAATTGTAATAAGAGAAACTCAAAACAAAAGTTAAATAATTTGAAGGGAGAAAATATTTTTCCTTAGCAAAATTCAACATCTATAAATAGCATCAACAAACAACGAAAAAAATTAGCTAAGAAAATTACCTGGCAGAAGACAAATGTATTGAAAATAATCGTGTTAAGGACCAAATCAGAGTCGGAGCAGCCATCAAGTTCGAAAAATGTTTTTCCATACGCCTGAAGGAACCATATGACAAGAAACTGATACAAGGATTGTCCCAAGATGTTCCTCCACATTACAGCACTTATAAAGTTTCCTTTCCTTCCAACGGGCGATTTCTTCATTAGTTCGTCGTTAGGAGGCTCGGTGGCTAGTGCCAGTGCACCGAGTGTGTCCATTATCATATTGACCCACAGAAGTTGAACAGCAGTAAGAGGAGCATTTCCTGTAAACACCATTTATTCCAAAGATTTAGAATAAATTTAACAACCTTCATGACTCAATCCAAAATAGGTTAATTACAAAAACTACCCTTAATGTTCAGTCTAATTAAAAAAAACAGCTATCTTTCAAGAGTACAACTACCCCTAGGCGCTTGTTTTTATTTCACAATTTGCACCGTTTGAGGGGGTAATTGTGAAGTAAATATAAACTCCAAGGGGGTGTTTGTAATTAAATGAGGGGGTTTGTAATTTTGGAAGATAACTGGGCATTTTTGTAATTAGACTATATCTTAAGGATAGTTTTAGTAATTTACCCTACAAAATAAGAAGGTTTCATTACCAGTCAAACAAGCTGAAGTGAAGTTTACAACCAATGCAACAATGTTAACAGTTAGCTGGAACTGCACGAACTTTTGGATGTTAACGTACACCGAACGCCCCCACTTGGCTACGGTCACAATAGTCGAGAAATTGTCGTCAAGAATTATAACATCAGCACTCTCTTTGGCCACCTGAGTTCAATCACAAAATAAAAGTTCCCAGATTAATATCAAGAAACATGTAATAATAAAACACGTGTCCCGATTTTTCTAATTTGATCAACCGTGGAAAATCTCATAATCAACACAAATAAATCAATATCAAGAAACATTTAACAAAAAAACATGTCTCGATTTTTCTAATTTGATCAACCGTGGAAAATCTCATAATCAACACAAATTTAGCATAATACTAAGGAGTGTTTGCAAAAACTTTTGCTTTTAAAAGAACTAATTTATTGTAATAGAAGTAAAAGTAGTTGAGAATGTTTGAAAATAGAATCAGAAATTGAGAGTATTTGGTAAAAAAGTTGGTGAAGTGTAAAAGCCAAACCAGAAGCAGAAGCGTAAATCTAAAGCACCCCTCGCCCTGCTTTTAAATTCTGATTAAATGAAGCAAAAACTAACATTTGCAAACACTACAAAGTAAATATTTTCAGTCGAGACTCAAGAACTAAGAAGTGTTTTTTAGTGATTACAATCATTCCCTAAACCTGTCAAAAACTCGAAGGGTAAATTCTATGATCCATTAATTCACTGACTCATAAAATTCTTCATCAAGAAAAATGCAGATTGTTAAATATAACATTCCTCATCATTTCAACCACGATAAACTAAGAAACAAAACCGCGAAATTCACCTCAGTTCCAGCAATTCCCATAGCAAGTCCGATATCTGCTTCGTGAAGTGCAGGAGCATCATTAGTTCCATCACCAGTTACAGCAACAACTTCATTAAAAGTTGTTCTCAAGTGCTTTACCAATGTATGCTTGTCCAAAGGAGAAGAACGTGCCATCACCTGATTATTAAGTTTAAAACAACATAGTCCTTTATTAAGGATGTCTGAAAATATATAAAGGGAGTTTCAACTCTGTTTTGTACGATAAATATGCAAAATACCTGAATCTTGGGAATCAGTTCAAGCAATTCTTCCAAACTCTTCTCGCGAAAAACTGGACCTTCGATGGCTATACCGTCATCCGTGAGTATCCCACATTCTCTCGCAATAGCTTTAGCGGTGTTAATGTTATCGCCAGTGACCATTCGGACAGTAACACCAGCCGAACGACAGAGTGCAACCGACTCTCTAACTCCGGGACGTACGGGATCTTTAATTCCCACAATTCCTATACAAGTATATCCCGACTCTGGAATAGCCTCATCAGCAGAAAACCCGTTTTCGAGCTCCACATAAGCAAGACAGAGCGTTCGAAGAGCCTCACTAGCAAACTGCTCGATCGTTGCCTCCAAACGATTGAAAGATGCTTTATCGAGAGGAACAACTTGTCCGTTCAAATCGATCATTTTATCACATGCGGCCAAAATTATCTCTGAGGCACCTTTAGTGTGAGCTCTAAGACCACCTTCCGGAAGCTCCAACACAACTCCCATTCGTTTCTTCGTGGAGTTAAACGGCTCGACTTTTACTACCTTAGATTCTTGTCTTTCCGCGTGAAAGTCCCCACCGAGCGACAAACCAAACTCCAAAATAGCCGTCTCAGTCGGCGTTCCCAAAATCTCGCGGTTATTATTTTCGTTAATCACAACTTCTCCACCGGTGTTGTTGAAGATCGATTGGAGCAAGATTTTAACAACCGATTTCGGGAGTTCAGAGCTTAAAGCAGAAGCATCGCCCGGTTTGTTAAGCTCTTTCACATTCATGCAAATGCACGATTTCACCACGGTCATGTGATTAGTCGTTAAAGTCCCGGTTTTATCGCTACAAATTGTTGTGGCCGATCCCATTGTCTCACAAGCCGCCAAGTGTCGAACGAGCGCTTTATCGTTCATCATCTTTTTCATCGCAAATGCCAAACTCAACGTCACGGCTAACGGCAGCCCCTCAGGAACCGCAACAACGACAATGGTAACAGCAATGGCAAAATATTCTAACAACTCCAAAGCATCATCTCCGGACCAAATTAAGGTCGTCCCCATTTCCCATTTCCGTCCGACCATTTTCTGAACTAAAACGGCAAACGTCACTACCGCGAAAACAAGGCCAATTTTCCCAATAATCGTCGCCACTCCATTCAATTTAACCTGCAGAGGGGTTTCATCATCACCTCCTTCACTAAGCGTCGCCATTAATTTCCCCCATTGCGTCCTCATCCCGACAGTCGTGACCAGCATCTTACAAGCACCATCTTGGACTTTCGTCCCGGATAGCATAAAAGGGTTTTCGGCATTGACCACAACCGGTTCACTCTCTCCGGTCAAACTAGATTCATCGATCAAAACAGAGAATCCCGATAGAAAAAGACCATCCGCAGGGACTTGATCACCAATAGCAAGATGCACAATATCCCCAGGCAAAAGCTCGTAAATCGACATCTTTTGCGGTAACCGTTCTAGTCACTTGAATCGAAATCTTCTTCTTTTCCTTATCCAAATCCTTGAATTGTAACGACTGTCGATAATCACTTGTCGCCGTGGAAAACGACAAGTAATATGCTAGCAACAATTCCGAGACCATCGTGTGCCCCTTAGGCCATCCCTCGGTTGCTAAACCGACGATCAGAGAGACTAACGCGCAAACACCAAGGATCATTAGAGTCATGTCTTGAAGGGCTTCCCAAAAGAACACCCAAAAGCTTCGAGTTTTACTTTCTTGGAATTTATTGATCCCATATATTTCCTGTCTGGTGTTAAGTTTTTCACTATTAGTGGAAATGCCATTGGTGGCATTTGTGGAGAGCTTGTCTGAAATTCCAGAGGCCCCTCCATGAAATTTTAGCTTTTTTATATCGTGTCCTTCGACAATGGAGCTTAATTCATCGGCACATATTTGGAAACCAGCGGCTTCTACTTCTTTAGGTACGGTGTAATCACTTAGCTGCACGCCTGTAATTATTTAAAACCAAGGATTGATTTCTCTCAGGTTTTACAGAAACAGGACAAAATCACATAACTGAATTATAAAAAAAAAAAAAAATCACCTTTTACGAAATGAAATGCGGCTTTGGAGACAAGGACTGCAATCCTTAGTTTCTCCTAAAAATTATCCAAAAAAAGACAATAATTTCAGCAACATTATCTTCAATAGAACTCCAAAATCTCGAAATAATAAACAGATGGAGCTCAAATAGCTCATTATCATACACTTAACTTTCATTCAAGTTGATTTAGATAAATTGGAAGTTTAAAAACCAATCTAAAGTGACTCTTCAACTACCATTTGATATTTACTCATACTCATGTTATTCCTCATAAGCTATAAAAACTACCATGATTGCAGCTCGAGAATCTTGGACCGACATTTCACATGTTATATCCCAGTCAAATTTATCAGAACTTATCAAACCATGATATTCAAGGGCTTGCTAAAAAGACAAATGCAAATTATTATTGAAAATTCTCTAAAAATAGAGTTTAGAAATAGAGGTCCTTCATTAAATTGCATTCCTAAATTAGTATTGTGGTTTTTCCTGTAGTTTAGTATTGTTTTTCCGTATGATCGGATTGTGATCATGACTCTTTCCTTTATTTTTATATATTTCAATTTATTTAAAAATAAAAAAGAATAGCTCATTAACACACGTTGGAAACAGAAAGACAAAACAGAGTTTGTTTCAGACATTATATACTGAAGCTAAAAAAAAAGTGAAAAAAGAAAACCTGATTGGTTTTGCGCATTGCATCAGCCTCATCACGCTTGGATAGATTGGCAGTAAATCTGAACCGTCGCTTGGGGTTTTTCACCACCGCACAAAGATCTCTCCACCGCCGCAAAACCTCCGGCGACGAATGCTTCGGGTTTACTTCCCATTTATCACTCAATAACCTCTCCATTTTCCCCTTGCTCACTTGTTAAAATCTTTTTTGCAGTTTTATTTCTCTTTAATTTAATGTAATCTTTCTTCAAGCTTATTTTTTCTGTGAATTAGTCGTTGAGTTTCAACCCATATTATAGGCCTCCCAAAAGGGGCGGGCCGAAACTACTACGTGACTTTCACAATGAACGATGAATCTACGTGAAAAGAACTATCCCGCCCCACAAGAAGTTTCCAAGAATTTTCTTAAAAAAAAAAACGTTTTGTAGGTGAAAACTCTCTTTCAATCTCTCTCCCTGAGCAACTTTTATCTTGGGAGTTTAGAACGAAAAGCGAAGGTTTCAGTTATATGTTTTTTAATTTTTGTGCAAATAAGTCAAATTGGACACTTATTTTTAATGAAAATAAGAAATAGTACATGTGTCATTAAAAATATGTTTTAGTCATTTTAAATAAAAACTGACCGTCATACTTTTAGTGTATTTTTGAGTGAATTACTTGGCCATTTTTGTAAAAAAATTGACCTTATTTTCAATTATATATTTTTTTCTGCACGTGGCTATTAATTAGTAATTTGGTGATTTTGGGTAGTTAAGAAATGATAAATGACGTTCTTTATTACGTGGTTTTGTTAATCTTATTATCTTATTACTAATTAAGTCACTGAAGAATTTATTAACTTTTGTCAAGTGGGGGCATACTCATTACTTTTTCGTGGGTCGTTACGCGTTCCACACGCGGGTAAAAGAACACGGAAACATATTTTATGGGTATTGGGAGAAGACGATGTTTTGGCAAAATTTACATGGATTTCGTTTTTAATGTTGTCGTTTCTTTTTTCCATGGACGGACAATTTACGGAAATGGATCATCTCCATTTAGGGGTGTAAATTTCTTGTGCGATTTGGAGAAAGACACATATGTCTATCTATACATACACTTGTATATATGTATGTATAGGTGTATGTATAGGCACATGTGTTTTTTCTCCAAACGCACAAAAAATTTACACCCCCTAAATGAAGAGGATCCATGCTCACAATTTACAAAGTCCATTATTCTTTTTGGGATGTCCCAAGTATATAGTCAACTTTCTATATTTAATAGTATTTTTTCCATACTTTTACTATTATAACCCTATCTAATATGTATTTTATAATTTGCATTATGCATTAAATAAGGGTAAATCAAATAAATATTTAGTCTATTTGTAGTTTCCAATAATTTTCTTAATCTGTGTTAAAAGTCAAACTGGACTACATACTTATGACGGAGGAGTAATACCAATACATATTATGGATATTTTTTTTGTTTGATCGAATTCGAATATATATATATTAAAAAAGAAAAGTAGATGTTGCTAACAAGACAAACAGCTAGCTAAAGAATGTCAGAAGTGCAAAGCAATACAGAAGTACCCAACAAGGTTCGAAAAATTGGGGCCTCGTTAAAACCTATCAAAGTAAAACCCCGTAGGGAAAAACCTTTGATAGGAAAAAGAGTACCCCAATGAAAATAAAAGTTGCTTACAAGCCAAACAGTTAGCTTAAAAGGTGGAGCCTCGTTAAAATCTATCAAAGTAAAACTCGAAAATCTTTGCTAGGAAAAAGAGTACCCCATAAAGATAACAAATCTATGCAAAGCGGTAGAAAATCTTGTCACTTGCGTCATCATGAAGCTCAGAGAGATCGACTGGGATAATATGAGACCGGTCAAGATGAGCGTCCATCTTTGAGAGCTTATCGGCCACTCTATTTCCCTCCTCGTAAATGTGCGAAATAACGAAATCCATCCGAGACAAATAATATTGTGTAAGCTTCCATCCGGCTAAATATTTCCAAGGCACCTTGAGAGATCTAGAATCAAGAAGGCCGCAAACATATGTTGAATCGGATTCCAACCACAGCTTATGCCATCCTCTCCTAAAAGCACTCTCAATTGGATATTTGTACTACCATATTTTATATTTAGTGTATATAATAGTATTATTATAGGAGAACATTTATTACAATAAAGAAATAATTGAAATTATGCCCAAAAGAGATTAGGTTGTGATTGGATGTGAACAAGATATGAGAATTTTCCTCTAGGTGGACGAAATTCACGTGAAGTTGTGAATGATTATGAAAAGGGATACACCTCTTTCCCCTAGAGTTATTGTTTCTTCTCCCTAGAGTCTACTGTGCCAATTTTTTTTCCTCTCTTTCCTGACACCTCCTAGACCTATATGATAATTGCATACGTGATCTAATTCAATTGTATATTGGTGTAATTGCTTCCAACAGTCCCACTCTATTTCTCATCTGCAATTAAAATCATTTTCTCCCGTCTCCATTTTCAAGCTGAAAAGAAAATTCATAGCAAAAAATGAGTATTGGGTGGGTGTGGTTAGTAATTTTCATTCTAACAACAGGCTATGTGGAATATATTCTTTTTTTAAAAAGGATGGACGCCAACATAATGTAATGCACCCAACCAATTTAAAATGGAGTGATCTAAAATATATAAATATGAATAAAATGATACATTTGTTACATCTCATCATTTATTGAACAACATATTAATATATGGTGATAAGTACAAAAATCAGTTTCTAGCATCTGCAAGCTTGACACAAGTCCATTTTTGTGAAATTCAAAACCAGTTGGTTTATGTCTGAATTTAGAGTTGCACTCAAACTAAACTTGTAACATAATGAAGTTTAAACAAGCTTACAAGATATGAATTATAAATTATATTTTACTTCAAATTTTATTACAAAAATATAATTCTAGATAAAGAGCATAATGCTCCATTTCAAAATATATTATTTTATTTTATTCTAAAAAATATTATTTTATTTACACAAAAGTTATTTAATTTTAATAAATTTATATTTTTTCAAGGTAAACGTATAAAAGTTGATAATCACAAGAAAACTTTTGGTTTAATTTATACGAGCCTACTCAATAGCTAACCAACATTGGTATAAGTTTGAGGTTGGTTAATTTATCTTAACAAGCTTCGTCGAGTGTACCTACGAATAGGGCACGATTCGAATTATTCATTTTCAGCCTTAACATCTGCGTAATTTTATTCGTAAGTAGTAATCCATTTAAACATTTCCAGTTGAGTTAAAGGTTACATCATTGGTGTGTTATCGCTAATTTATTGAAAGCGTTTTTGGATTAATTTTCCAAGTGGGAGTCTTTTAGGATATTCGTATTTGTTGGTTGTGTTATTTTGGTTATCATCATCGATACTTTTTTTTTTCCGAACGATAGAATTATATTAAAACAATTCAAAACTAAAATTACAACTACAATCGTAGCCAACGGGCAAGAGCCGACAAGACTAACTAAGAGCAAGCGGGAATTGGTAAAACCAATTGATTCACATGGACTAAAAAAAAACTACCCACCCCAAAACTACCCACTCCACGGGAGACTTCAAAGACTCCTTAAAGGAGATCGTAACACACCAAAAAAACTAAAATCGGGCACGAGCAACTACTACATCTTTGCGACAGAAAAAACCGATCCGCCTACGAGTTTCGCAAATCAACCGAGAAAAGAAAACACAAACAAAATAAGAAAACAAAGGATATATACTAACAAACTAGAGAAAAAAGCAAAAAAATTGCCTCTCCCTCTCCCAAATCTCCATCGCGCATGACCCATCGTCTTCTCCGCTCCGAGATACCTCGTGAAGCTCCGACCGCTTTCGCCCTGGACCAAAAATTTTTGGCCACCTTCTTACGCCCAGGGACCGCCATTTGGTATCCCTCCAATAGAAACCATGGAGGGGAGGGAGAGGGGAAGGAGGAGGGGAGGGGGAGAGGGGAAGGGGCGGCTGCAAAGGGAGAGGGAAGGGAAACTTAGGGTTTTTTTGGGGGAGTTAGAGAGAAGGGGAGAGAAAAGAGTTAGAGAGAGAAAGAGGGGTGGGCTCAAAAGAATGTTTTAGACGAGAGGTTATCATCTGATACATATCATTTCGTTTAGTGAATTTGGATACTACTAACATGGGTGGAATATAACACGATATCCAAGGACTAAAAGTAAAATATAAATAATATTATATTAAAGATTGGACATCGTTTAGTGCTAAATCCGCGGAACTAATTTTTCCTTCGACATGAACAATTCATGTCGTTGTCATTGGAATGAGCAATTCAATATTTATATTTAAATAATATAACTATCACATCCAATATCCCAAAAAATTCTCATATCCAATCACAATTCTCCCTAACAAAAACAATCACATCAAATATCATCATTACATATCCATTCACATCTTCAAAATTCCCTCAAATTCTCCCTAGCAATTTTTTTTCACTATTCTCTAGCAGAAAGTTAGGTTGCGATTGGATATACTTTCATTTTGAAAATTTTCTTTTCGCTAGAGAATAGTGAAAAAAAATTCTGAAGAAAGTTTTGGAAAATTTTGATAGTGTGAATGGATATGTAATGATGAAAGTTGATGTGATGTTGTTTTGCTAGGGAGAGTTGTAAATGGATATGAGAATTTTTTGGTTTGTAGGATGTGATGTTTATTATTTAATAATTGGAAAATGTGTAATGTTGATTCCCATGTGGACTATGACATAATGGTGTGTTCCACTTCATTTATCAATTTCTTCCATAAAATCAAGTTATATACTTATTTTATATTTTTTAGCAGTACATATATATTAATATTTATGTAATTATTGTTAAATAAATTTCTTGCCAAATGGTGGAATTGTGATGTGTACTGCTAGACGTTGGTATTGGACATATTTTTTTAACTTATTGTTACATACAACACGTTATGAACATATATGAAGCCAATATTTTAAGGAAATGTGAAGTTTATAAAAGTAGAATGTTGGGCAATTATTTCCAACGTCACCAATAGACGGTCCCCTTGCGAGAATGTACTACAGTTTTTTGTCTCTGACGCGCATTATTTTATTCCGTACATGACATTTAAGTTATGATTACAATGGTGAATGTAATCATTCAATTTATCCCTGTTGAACATTACAAGTTCGTCGTTTGCCCATTAAATTTTGGACTCGAATGAAACTAATTACTAGCACGGATACTAATTTGGAGTAACACAACCACATGTAATCACACATCAACGTTCAAACATCGTAACAAACCATTAAATGCAACATCGGGACATTACACTACATGCGGGCACTACAAAGTGCCATTTCTGAATAGAAAATAAAAAGATACATGAAACCGTGCCTAACCACAAATGCTTGGCTTGTACGTAGTACACGTGAAACTATTAGTGGCATCCACCACGATTGGTACTTCAAGTTGAATCGATCCTATCAATTTCTTTGTCTTCGATAACCTCAATCGCAAGTCTGGCGGTTCCACCGTCCTTGTCCTCCACGATCGCAACATTTCCAAACGAATGCGAGACAAATCGGCTCCACAAGTTCATAGTTTTTCGGACCATTGATGTGAAAACATTTGTTAAAGTCTCCTGCAAAAAAAGTTAACGCATTATGGTCCGTACAATGTTAGTATTGATGTAAAAGAAAATACCAACACTTGACAATGATAGATGTACATTAAGACGTTAGAGGTACAAATCGGCCCAAAAAAAAATTTGGGATTTTTTTCACCGTAGTATGCAATCCCGAGTATTGACCGGCCACTTTGTAACCACATTATTTTTTGGTCATAAGTGACCCCAGGCATATTCTTGAAGGTTTGGAAAGCCCAAAATTTGTTTCGTATCATGTTTTTACGTGTGATGACCATGTCATATGATATCGCATGGTGACCAAAACTCGCTCAACCATTCGCATGCCCTGGCGGACTTGATGATGAGCGTTTTGTTCGACGTATAGCCATCATTTCGGCATCACACAAATATTCTAGTAAATGAATGAGTTCTTCATTATTCCACTGGCGCAAATGGTGCTTGTCAACCCCAAAATGATTAACTAGAAACGCCATATACTCTTTTTAAGATATTGGAGAGCAGTTGCTTGTTGAAGCATAAACTTATATATGGAGGTGGGTTTGGTATACAATTTAATGGAATGCCTGGTTGGGGGTGTTTATATTGACCTTATGTTTTGGTAGCCATCCCAAGACGCTTCCACATATTGTATCTACAAATTGCACAATCACCGGGGCATAAATTTGGCTATGTTAAAGGACTTGGGTGCGTGATATCTGCTGCTTTGGCACCCACACGGTGTGGTTGTTCGAATCCCCAGTAACGATTTACGGGGTGGAGAGAACTTCTTGTATGGTGACTCGGTCTTGGCAGCCCAATGACCTTCTTGTATGGTGACTCGTCTCAAAGAACCCAAGGACCCTGACTAGTTGGATAACCCGCGCTTCACATTCTCCACGAAGCTCTAAAGCAAAGCAAAGATGAGGGCCCGATTCATCCTTTACAAATTGCACAATCCAAACTTAAATTTCATTGAATATTACTTACTTTAGGCCTATGGTTAAAATTTCAAATTGGAGAGAGAGAGAGAGAGGCGTTACCCCACAGAAGGTTAAAATGTTTTTGCTTTTAGTTCAAACTCAATTATAATATTTCTATAAATATCGGGAGTTTGAAATATTTTTGCAAGAAAAAAACAGTATAAAATGGGAATTAAACATCAAGGTGATTTTTGTGATTTTCAAAAATCTCGGATTTGTTTTTAATTAGCCCAAACCTCATAGGATGATTTATAATTATCCTTTTCCGTTATTCTATACATGCTGCAGACAACTCCAGGCATGAAGCAAGCAAATATCTCACATTTTTTCAGGAAAGAATGATTGTGCAATTTGTAGATACAATATGTGGAAGCGTCTTGGGATGGCTACCAAAATATAATCTTAGAGTGGAAGCATAAACTTATAGCGCATTACCTTTAACCAAAACCAAGCAACATGAAATTTAAACACAAGTATGGCGTGTATTTTTTAATATTTTTAATTCCATAAGTCTGATTAAACTTATGTTCTAATATTATGTTTAATTTAGTTGATAGTTGCATACACATTGAATAGTAATCCATTCTGGGAACTTTGTTCATACCAAAAAATAGCAGTGCAAACAGGTACTAATTAATAAGAAAAGTTGGAATTCATTTACTTTCAAGGTACCATTAAGTCTTAACATTGGTGCCCGAAAAGACACTGTAACTGGTTAAGGGAGCCAATTACAATGACTAATACAAACTTAACAAAAGTCATTAAATAAAAACTACAAACCATTAATAAAAGCCTTCTTCAAAACCACCTACCCACCAACCACCCCAGCCTGCAGCCAACACATCGACGACCACATTTAGCCATCAGACTCGACCCAAACAGGGTCAATCACCTCCGGCTCCATATCCTCGTTGTCGTCCACCCCATTTCCAATAGGTCCACCTTCCTCATTTCCTGGAACAACCTCGTTTGTCGCCGCCTCTTTAACCTGCTCCACTTGGATTGCCACCTCATGCACCTGGGCCTCTTTCTTAGCCGCCTCCTCAACCTGGACCATTTGGTTTAGCCCCTCTGCCGCCTCGTTATCCTCCGGAGGATCATCAATCAACATGAAACTGTTATAAAAGAACACTTCCTGAAGTAGCCAGAAGTTCTTGCATCCACAGGTACGGAACTTTCTTTGTTGAGGAGTCTCCTGAAAAAACAACATGTCACACAATGAAAAAAGATAAAAAACCAGACAAATAGGACCCGGTTCGACTTTGTGCACATGTGTGGAGGCTGAAATATTTAGAAGATTCCAAACATCGTAACAAAGGACCCCCTTTTTCTGGTTTATTTGTTCGTTAAAAACATAGGACCCTTTTTCATTTTGTTCATGTATTTCACAAAAATTAAATAACGGATAAATCACCTTGAAACCCACTGCCTCCCAGTAGGCCAAAGAAACGTAAACAATGTTGGCCTTCTCTAAGTAGTAGACACCAGGTATCTTCTTGAAATGGTGGAAATCCCAAAAGTATTCGCAGCCGATTCACTTTACGTAGCACTGCTGCGACGATTAAGTTTTGGCGCAACTCTTCTGACAAGTTCCTCGCCGCAACCTAGATTACGAATTCTGCACATCAACTTTAGAATACTTGTAGTTCTGCTTCGCCTTCAACAGAAAATGTAGCAGCTTGACGGTCTCGTAGTTGGTCCATTCGTCATCTCGATCTATATCCACTAAAGTTATGGGTTTAGATTGGGGCATTTTGTATCTGGTCAAACAAAATAGATAATATAAACAACAAACGACTCTGGAATTTTGGTACTAATATTTGAATGTGCAGAGGGTTATATAGACCGTGTGTAGGAGTCAGAACGTTCACACTAAAACATAAAATTAAAAAACCCTTCAAATCCATAACACAATATTAGTATGGAATCTGATAAGGTTGCATGTACCTTTTGCATCAGCCAATGGGATTACGGGACAAGTGAATCAAGTTTACTTATTCCATGGTTTACTAATGAGAAATGATGGCATTGGAAACCGAAGGGGCACAATAATTATTTGACACATTAAACTGTGACTTACACTGGGAGTTTTAGTAATACTTTGGATCGTCAATATGCTGGACACCGCTTACAGATTACGTTGCACCCAATTCAGGCAACTTCCTTGTAATCAGGGACGGATCTAGGAATATGTTAACAGGGGACACATAATATGTATCATTAGAAATTTAATACAATAAATTGTAATGCTGACATATCTTGTCATTTTGGAATGTAAATTACTGAATATCTATCCACATTTGTATGAGAATATACATATTTTTATGTATTACTGTTACACCTTTTTGTACAAATACCAAATAAACAAACGTTTGTACTTGACAATATTAGAAGGTTTTTTCATGTTGTATTTGAGGGCACATTATTAATTTATTAATTACAATTTTATAGTTTCAGAGGCTGCACATAGGTTAACACGTTGTTATGTTTAAATTATTATGTGAGTGAAAATAGAATTAAATTTAATTACATGACTCTGTACATAAACCCCTGTCGGTATTTGGATATCTGTAGTGTAATACTGCATATGCTATAGTCATACTATAGTTTTATTATGTTATTTGCCCGCATCGAACATTTTAGAGAGTATTACCTTAAATTAAAGAAATGAAAATTATGGAAAATGACAAGGGGTAATTAATAGCCATTTGCAGTGCCCACCCCGTATTGTGCCATGCAAAAAAGTTGACCTATAACTTAAATGGTCAAAATATGTTTGATTTTACGTTAAATAGGAAATAAATACTTAGAACAATTGGAGATGCAGGGAAATGTTTAAAACCACCTATAGTGTGCTACGAACTGTAAAAATTAGTCAGGAATGTTATTGACATCTGCACGACACAATTATATATGAACAAAGTGAGTCATATTACCACAATGGACCTAGACAAAATAAGACAACGTACATTCCAAACATAAAGAAAGCGCAAATACATGCATAACCCTAATGCATGTGACATATGACATGCAAATATTACGTAGTTTCCCAACTACTATAAGCCGACGTGGTGGATTGGCAAATACATGGATTCAGGCGTCAAAATTAGCCAATCCTAAATACAAATACGTATGACAACCGTCTTTTTTTAAAAAATTACAAAACACAATTAAACTGAGAAGGCAACCATTGGTTATGAGAACATGCAAGGGTACTACGGGTTGTCACCCGGTTTGGATGCAGCAGTGCTCTTTACAGAGTTGGAGGTTGATGCGGGCTGATTGTACTCCATTCTGCGAACCCACTCGCCGTATGGATCGGTGTCAAGAACCCAGGAGTAACCATCTTCGTAAATACGCTTTCACTCTCCCTCATCCTCCACTGCTACATCAGGTAACCCATCGCACTTATACCTACCCAGACCAAATGGAGTTGGAATGTGTTTGATAAATGGTTTCATCATGATTTTGATTATTTTGTTTTTATACCAAAACAATGGTTTTAAAGGTTGTCCAAATACTCCTAAATGATTTAAAATGGTTTTAATATTTTCCAGAATATTTCTTCAAGTTTTATTTTCGACAAAAATTGGACAACACATTTAATGATTTTGTATCAATGGGTTTTACATCCAAACAATGTTTCCAAATGTTGTCTAAATACTCCCGATCGGTCTAAAATGTTTTCACTATTTTTTGGAGTATTTCTTGAAGTTTATTTTCGATATAAAATTAGACAACACTTTGTTTTGAGGTCAACCGTCGCCGTATAGGGCAACCCGTCACGAAAGTTGTGCAAAACAGAAAACTTCATGTTTGCGAGAAAATGGTGAGGGTGACCGGTCACCCTATAGAGCGGCCAGGTGATGTCGGCCGTCGACTATAGAGCGATCGGTACACGAAGGTTGGTTCAAATTTGCAAACTTTTCTTTCGATTTTTGAAGAGGCAACCAGGTTGGACCCTAGGGTGACCGGTCGGACCCCGTCAACCAGTCGCCCTGTGTAAAATTGTGTTCTTATTTTCAAACGTCTATTTCTACGCGATCGGTCGCCCTAATGTTTAATGACAAAATTCTAACAGGTTGTGCAACATACAACTTTTCTCTAAATTGTGGGATTGATTTCTAACTATAATCTTGATTTTAATTGCAATTTTTTTGTAGATATCAGATTCCAAGAGGAGCCTATCAAGGATCAATCATCTCATATAAATAGAGGAAGGTTTGAAGCACAACAATAAGAGAGAAAACTACAACACAACAAGATACACTCAAGAATACACTTGTTCTTACATTTGTCTTATTTCTTGTTGTAATTTGTCAGCTTATCACTTTCACATTCTTGGTCTAGGCTATTCTTGATTACACTTGCACTCAATTGTATAATTCATTATCGAGTTGTAATCTTGAATTTTTGGGTTATCATTCAACACAAGATATCCTTGTGAGTGTTCTTGTGGTAAGAACACACTTGGGTGATCTAGGTGTTAGGTGTGAGAATATTGTGGTAATCTTCTTGTTGAGGTGTTGAAGAATTTGGTATTCTTCAAGGTTGAAGATTGTGGTAATCTTCACAAGTGCCGTTGGAGATTGTGGTAATCTCAAGAGAGATTGTGGTAATCTCAAAGGTGGTGTTGAAGAAGAGTGTGGTGCTCTTCAAGGTGTTGTTGTAAGTTGGTGTTGTATTAATTTTGGTAATTAATAAAATCTTTTTCTTTTTGAAATCCATCCAGGATATCTTTGGGGTGGTAGAGGATTAGGCCCTAGGTGTGTTGAACCTCTATAAATCGGCTTGTGTTGTTTACATTCCGCACCTTCTATATTGTCTTGGCTTGTTTTGTTCGAAAAAGAGGGTAAAATCAAAAAGATGGAGATAATCTATTCAACCCCCTCAGATTATCGTAGCCGATTGGACTTATAAGTGGTATCAAAGCAAAACTCTTTGGCAAGCTCGTTTCACATCGCGAGTGAAGAGGAACGATCGTCGGCTCTGACGAAGCTCATCTTACCGCACCTCCACCACCAAGCCACCTCTATTTGATTCCAAAAATTTTATATTTTGGAAAGAAAGAATGGAATGTTATCTACAAGGTTGCGGGTTCGATATTTGGAACATCGTCATAAATGGAGAATCCATTCCAATGATAGACACACCACACATCTCCAAAGCCTCAAAGAGCTAAATGATGAAGAGAAGAAAATCATCTCCTTAAATGGTAAAACTCTCAATATTTTGTATTGTTCACATACTAATTTGGAATATGAACATATTGTAGGAATTCGATCGGCACATGAAGTATGGCAAAAATTAGAAGCCATCTATGGAGTATTTGCAAATGAAAGGAGTCAAACAAAAGCATCTACTTCTCAAAGGGATACAAGTTCAAATCTAAGGAACAAGCCTTTTACAACTTCCAACTATGAAGTAGTCGAACAATGTTTTATGGACATCGAAGAAGAAACGAGGTATGTCTTAAACCCTCTAATTCCTATGATATTGTTATTCAAAATGATTATAGTGATTTGCAAAATGATTTTGATGATCTTCAAAATGAATTCCAAAATTTACTTGTTAAGTACAAAAATTTGAAAAAGGAATTCAATGTTTTGAAAAATGAAAAGGATAGTTTATTTACTTCCTATGAATCACTATCATGTGCTCACACCACCACACTTGACAAGGTTAGAAACCTTGAAAAGAAAAAAATAGTACTCTTGTTGAGGATATTAATTGCATAAAAAATGATTTATCTAAATCCAACTTGAGTACCAATAAATTGCCCAATGTTGTGAATGTTTATGATTGTGATACTTTGAATAGTAAACTTGATCATGAGCCTAATGGTATAAATCATATGAAAAGAAATCGAGTTCCTATGCATATTAGTGATGTTACTTGCTTTTATTGCGGTAAGAAGGGTCATACGGTAAATGCTTGTCGGGCTAGAAATAGCTCTAATTATTGTTGGAGACCTAAAAGTCTCAAGACTAATCCCAAAGGACCCAAGCACTTGAGGGTACCACAAAACAATGTCATTTTAGGTACCCGACGGTTTAATAATCGAAAAAATTCATGCCGCCAAGGAGACATCAAATGAACATCTCATTTGATTAAAGAAGGAGAAAACATTTTCAACAAAGTAAATTTCCAAGAAGAGGATATAATCACAAATGGGGAGGACATAATCCTTGGAAATGGAGCAATAGGAAGAGTTATCATCAACAAAATGACTTTCAAAAGGGAAGATACCATCAACAATGGGAACGACACAACCCATGGAAATGGCAAAATTGGTAAACCGTATCTCGTATTTAAATATGCATTTTATTTTCTTGCATATTTTTATTTGCGTCTAAATTGCAAAATGTTTTTTCAAAATGAGTTTAATTTTTTTTTTTAAAATTTAGGTCTTCAATATATTTGTGAGTTTCAAAATATTTTTGAAAAGAAGACCTTGCATGATGTTTCTAAAACTCTTGTGCATTTAATTAGATTTATGTGGTTTATTATCTCTATGTAGTTATATAAGCACAAGCATGCTTAAGATATCTCTTATTGCTTAGCCTACACATGTATTATTGTGTTTGTGCAAAAATTAGTTTAAGAATTGTGTAGGATTTACATATCTCTCTACATTTGGTTATCTAGAGAAACATGAATCGTAATATATCAAGATAAACATGAACTATCGAGGTACGCTCATTATTGTTATTCATCTCATAGACTCGATACATGTTGTGCCATATGCCTATGTGCTTATTTTATACAAGTGCCATTAAGAGGATGTTTTGATTTTTGAGAATGCATTATTTAACATAGCTTGTTTTATCCAAGATTTTTATAGGGTTATATTTTGTTTTGATAAAAAAATTGATCTTCTAGTTATGCATTTTATTGAACATATAAATGCCATTATTCTTGGATGTTTATGTCAAAGCTCTTGTTCATATGATTCTTGTGATATAGGTCTCAACTATGTGCTCTCGTATTTTCATATTTCAAAAGAAATCTTATGTAGCTTTCTTAAGCTTATTTGAACTTGAATGATTTATTAGACTCTTGATGATGCATAGTATGTGGTGCTTAAAATAGTGTATCTACTATTCGATATTACTATGCTTGTGTGCAAAATATCTTGTTAAGATTTTGCGAGAAATTTGTGATATTTCGCAACAAGTTTGATGAACAAGACAAGGTTAGTAGCTCAATGATATTGTCAAGAAGAGGGTAATGATTTTGATGTAATATTTGCGATCATAGCACATTTAGAAGTTATTTGCACTTTACTTGACCATTCTTGTTTTGAGAAAATTTCAAGCTTTACCAAATGGATGTTAAATCCAATTTTCTAAATAGTTTTATTCAAATAGAAGTCTATCGGAGTTTAAATTTTTAGGCCAAATGATGTTTATAAAAAGGCCAAATCACGGTTGATACAAGTACCGTATATGGTTTGATAGACTTAGCTATTTTTGCAAAATAATTTTACAAAAGGTGTTGGGAAATTTATTGTTTAGATTTTGATGAATGCCATGTAAAACTTAGAATAGGAAGTTGGCACCCCATTTTCATTGTAAAAGCTGCATTGTAATAAATAGGGTTGGTCAAGTGAGTTAAGTCACTATGCTTAAACATGCAAGAAGACAACCGGAGACTAGAAGGAAGACTCTGTGCAAGACATTTGAGTATGGCAAAAAAGAGAAGACGGGAACTCGAATTGAAGGAGCGGTGAGATGCGGTGAGTAGAGTATGAGTCAAGTCAACTCAAGATAGCCAAGTCTCAAGTTGAAGTGATAGAAGAGTCATCCAATGATTGGAAGTCGACTCTAAGTCACCCTGGGGAAAGCAAGGAAATGCGATCAAGTCGAGATAAGCGGAAAAGATCCGTTGCATAGAAATCGGAATTACTTAAACAAGTAATACCTCCATACTACCTTTCTCGAAGTGCTCGATCCTAGAAGCGTGCAAAAGGAATAAACCAATGGGAAGCATTGCACCATGTCGAACTACGAAAAGTGAAGAACAATTCATACGAGGAAGTGGCAATTCAAGGATCGCAACAAGACAAGCCAACGACCACAAGTGACTTTCAAAAATAAATCTATCTCTTCAACGGCGGATTTTTGAAAGATCACTATAAAAGGGCGAGGAATGACTACGAGAGAAGGTTACGAACACGAACATTCAATAAAACATTTGAATTTGTAACCAAAAATATTCTCAAATCATTCAAGATTAATCCTCAAGTCTACATTACGAAGAAAATCAATCCAACACTCACCTTTTGTGAAGGAAAGATAACTTCAATCAGTTGAAGAGGAAATTGTTGAAGAATCAAGGGGTCTAAATTCCATGGAGGATTGTAGGAAGGTTGGTCGAACCAGTCTCAAGTTTTGGAGGGCTTCGTGATCAAATCCAAAGAGCTTGAGCAAGTGGGCTGTAGTAGCAAGGCGGCACTGCCCTGTAAAGAAAGTATTTGAGTCGTCACGAGAAGCCGGTGCGTGACCAAGGCATCTCGACCGAGTCCCAAAGGATCAAGTGTTGTGTGATCAAGACTTGTATCTAGATGTTACCACTCTGTATCTTGATCAATACTT
Source organism: Rehmannia glutinosa (assembly GCA_016081115.2). Lineage (NCBI taxonomy): Eukaryota > Viridiplantae > Streptophyta > Magnoliopsida > Lamiales > Orobanchaceae > Rehmannia > Rehmannia glutinosa. Next base: position 194,963 of record JABTTQ020003454.1, read on the forward strand.
AGTGGATTCCTCTAGGAGTTGGAGAAGAGAGGAGTAGAAGAATTACCCCATCTTGAACCTCTATAAGAACTTATTGTGTCATTTACATTTCAACACTTAAATTCCCGCACCTTATTTATTTAACTCTGTGATAAATTTGCTATCCACTTGATAATCTCTAAGTACTAAAACCAAGTATTAAATCAATACTAAACCAAATTTAAGGGTGTAAAGTCTTCCGTGAAAACAAATCAAAGTCGAGTTAAGTCTTTAGTCAAAACACGAGTTATTCTATCAACGACTCGGTCAGTGCATTTGAGTAACTAACTCTATTTGATTAACTAACTTAGTTGTCCATCAAGGACTTGTGAAGTATTAACTCACGAATATTTAAAAGGACTAAATCGAAAAGTTGGTAAGGTTTATTCAACCCCTCCTTCTAAACCTTACACTCACACCCCTTGGGACCTACAAGTGGTATCGGAGCGGTTGGTTCATTGAGCCTTCCATGACCAGTTCTTGAACTAGATCTCAATTTTTTTTTTTTTCAAAGTCTGTTTTAGTACTTAAGTTTTCAAAACTCTTTTTATCATCAAAAGTTATTATCATGGAAGCAAATTTGACACGCATCCCTATGTTCACAATTGAAGAATTTGATGATTGGAAAATTCGTATATGCGAGGCTCATCTATCGACATTACATGATGAGATGTGGATAGTGATAGAGGATGGGCGGCTGCAAATTTTAAAAGTGAACACGGTACATATGTAAGAGAGCTGCATTTGAAGGTGAAGAGGATGTTGCTCCCAAACCAGTCATGGTTGAAAAACCAAGAAATTTGAATGGACAAATGATGACGAGAAAAAGATATAGCTGGACAATGTGGCCAAGGACATTCTTTACAAAACCTTGGACAAAGCCGTGTTCAATAAAGTCAAATCATGCAAAACGGCTAAAGAAATCGGGACAAGCTAACATTGATTTGTGAAGGCTCGGAGCAAATCAAGGAAAATAAATTATCGGTGGTTGTACAGAAATTTGAAAATTTCAAAATGATCGCAGGAGAGACCCTGGATCAAGCTGGATGCTCGGTTCACGAAATTACCAACGAGCTATCGCACTTGGAAAAGAATATACACGAGGAAAGGAAATGTGTATGAAGATTCTAAGAAGTCTCCCAACCGAGTGGGATATGAAAGTCATGGCCATGAGACACTCCATGGACCTATCCAAGACATCTAACCATGAGCTATTCTCGGATCTCAAAGCCTACGAATTTGGTGAGAAGAAAAGACCAGGAAGAGACAAATGTACCCAAAAGCAATTTGCTCTAATTGTTAAGGATGGCAAGAGAGTGAGGTCAAAGTCATTGACCAAGAGGAAATAGCCACGATGGTTAAAAGGTTTTACAAGTTCTTGATAAAAACTACAAGAGAGAGGCAAGGGCGAATCCTCCGAATACACTTAGCTCTCTCCAAGTCGAGGAAGATAGGCCAACCAAGAGAACAGAGCATCAAAAAGTGAATATCAAAGGGTGACAATCCAAGAATGGAAAGAGTGATCAAAAGGTTGAAAATCTATCTTTGGAACCTGTAGCGGCAACCAGGTCACTATGCCATTGATTGCCCATATCTTGTAGTCAACAAATACTGGGGAATGAAGAAGAAAGAAAGGTCTTGAGGAGAAAGAAGACAAGAAAAGAAAAAGCAATGTTGGCTGCTTTGAAGCGACCAAGTCAAGAGACCTCGATTGAGAGTAGTGAAGTCGACTACTCAAGTGACTCTGAAGAAGAAGCCTTGATCGTTTGATGGCAAGGAACAAGACCAACCGACCCGAGAAGATGAGGTACACTCTAACTCATCACACTCGGTTCAGTGATAGTGATAGTGATCGTGACACACACACTTCATCACCCACTCCGATCTTTATGATCTTCAAATACGTAAAACCGCTCGTACCTGGCCAAATGTGAAATTTCTTTCCATCTCGTCACTTAGATTCCTGGTAATGTCTGGCGGTGACATTTGAAGTCTACCAAATGTCTGTCATAGGTGTCGTTATTACGTAATGACGTAGGATAGAATAAAATTTCTTCTCTGTCTTCTCGTCCCTTCGTTCATCATATCCCGAAGAATGTAGTGTACATGCGTGAGCCGATTACGGAGGAGTCCTGGTTCGCCATGTCTAAGACAAAAGCGAAAAAGAAGATACCAAAAGTGTGAACAATGTTAGTAACACTGCGTATTTCAAAAGAATATGTAACTCAAGGCATAACACATTTACATTAAAGCTTTTAAATAGGTTTTCTACATTACCCGAGTCTTGGCCTTTGTTTAGAAAACTACTATATAGGATTTTACAAGTATGCTAAAATGAGTTTGCCACTTTCCTTTAATAGACGCATCTGAGGCCAAGTGGATTTGGGGTTCCATCGGAGGTGGTGGGGAACAATTATCACTATATTTAAGGTAGCGTAGACTTAAATGTTGCATTTACAATCCGATTTGACTTTCAACTACACAATATAAATTCAACATGCGTCATGGGCACTTTGTTCATTAACTCCACCACGATTGATTTTAACTACCAATTCCCCACAATATATGTTTTCCTTTAAAATACTTTATAAAAGTCACCACATCTTCTCGAGCAATTTGCCTACTATATCTGTTATTAAACAATAAGGATCTGTACAAAAAAAGGGTATTAATAAATTACTTATAATATACCGGACAGGGTCGATCATGACTTTTTAAGGGACCCTTTGCGATAAGCAAGAAAGGGGCACCTATAAAAAATAACCAATAAAAAAAGTTTGAGCTCTCCAACAACAAACATCTTTTTCATCATCTAGAATAATTAACAAGTGCAACACCTAATAAGACATAAAAAAGTATAAAATAGTCATTGAAAAATATTGGATCTTCTAGCATTTGTAGAAGCCAAATTCCAAACATAATTATCAAAATCAAATTTTGTCCAACACCTAATTTTCAATACATAAAATTGCTGACCAAACAAATAATTTCTGAGACATAACATAATTGTGACTTTATCAATTTTAGTTTTTGTGTAACTCGATATCGAGTTACTGTATCTCGATATCGAGTAATGTGAATAAATGTGAAGATAATGATATAATCGTATATCGAGTTAAATGTAGCTGGATACCCAATAATTGGGATATCGATTACATAACTCGATATCGAGTTATTGTTAAATCTTCTCTCACTTATTATAACTTGATTATTTTGTTTTTCTCCCAAAAACTTTGAATTCACATAACTTTTTGTTTTAAATCATTGTGCATGTATAATATATCAAATTAATCATCTTTTCGATATCTATAATGCAACACCCATATATGCTAAAAGGGTATGAATGTCACTTTACACTTAAAATGGCTAAAAATATTTATCTACAAAAGATGGCTATTTTTATCTTTACATTTTGTAAATGGCTATTTTGTACCATTTCCACTATAACATATGTATATTAGTAAAAACATTTGTGCAACTCCATTTACGCCTAGATAGTCACACTAAATTGGTGTAGGGTGTAGATGTAGATGACATCGATCTTTGAACAAAGGTAGAGTTCACATTAATTAAAATGGTAGGAAAACATCAACTCAAGCGTCACATCATAACTTGGCTTTTTACGGACAAATTTTTATGCCCACCTCTTATACAATCCAATGTTGATCGGCATTTTGTGTTGTTCCATTTACTATAGGTACACATTTCTAAATCCAAAAACATCAAATATGGACTTACCATATTACTACAACCCGATTTACATTACACAAGTGCCACCATTATATTTCTTGAATAAAAAATGCAAACGACTAGCAGAGTAGAAATAGAGACCATTATTAAATTTTAATTATTGACTAATAAAGTTGAGGATACAATACATTATAGAATTAATACCGTGCGAACAAACATATTTTGGGAACAACTTCTACATCTCGACCAAAATAAACATCCTAAACCAATCGAGAACATTATTTTCATATTCATATGACATATAGCATTACCATCAACTCGCTTCTTGTTAGGATATTATAATCTTGAGAGCACGGCCATAAGGAGAATCAAAATTGCAATAACTAACATTAAAAGACAGGCACACAACCTATATACAACCCTTTGAATTCTCGCCCCTTTGGTGGGGTATTCGTGGGTTACTCAAAACTCATAGCCAAAGGGTGTCGGGGAGTAAGGAGATGATGGGCGTGCGATCGAAGAACAAGTGGTGGCGATACCCAGAGAGGATTGTGCGGACATGGATCCCATTTTCTTAACAAAGAATGCCAATTGTCGATCCACATATCTTGCCATATAAAGCTCGATGATGTTTCCCACTAACGAGGACACGTATAAAACAAACGGCTATAATTGGAGGATGTTTTCGCCATGCGCAACGTCATGAGGCCATTGCCACATTCACGGCTTGGTGGTTGGTATGTCTCCATTAGGATTGCAATATGTTGCGGGGTATGACACATTAATGCTATTATAATCCCATTGTGGGTGGGCCCCATACCTAATTTTATAGTGCTACTAATAAGAAATGGCCACATTGTACATAATGAAAAGTATGGTATTTTTCTCACTTATTACAACCACATATGAAGTGTACAACTGGTGGGATTTTGGTTTGACCATGTGGGACAACCACAATAGGTCACTCAAATGTATTTTTATTATATCTTTGTGGTACGCAACATTTTTTGGTTGTTTTGATATTGTAGGATACATCAGAAATACAAAATAATAGCACAGTTTCGTAATTGTACAAAACATATGCAACGATCCATCATGTGGAAATGTCGTAGGGATGGATTAGTAATACGGTTCAAAATAAACAACACTACCACAGAGGTGCATACAATTATAGGTTTGGTAACTACCACACCAACTACAATGTCGAACTAAATAAACAATAAAATTTACGAAAGTTCAAAATACTTGTCCAAACAATGCATAAACCGTTGCACCAATGCTACGAATGTGGCCCATGCCTTCCCCCCACAATGAAGCCGCTATGGAATCCCTTAGGCAGCTTTGTTCCCATATACCATCAGTTGTGTTATTCATTTGCCTTCGTATGGGTTAAGCGGGTGTGCCTTCTTCAGGTGGAGGTATATAGTCTAGATCGACAATGGATTGGAAAATGTCATCGACCAAACAATGTTTACGAACAAAGTTATGTATGACACAACAAGCTATGACAATATCCGCTTGCATTGGGAGCTTGTACTTAGGTATTAATCCCTTAATAATTGCGAATCATTTTTAAGCGACCCAAAACACCGTTCTATGACATTTATACAGTGGGCATGCCGACGATTAAATATTTCTTTCTTTGTTGAAGGGTTCTATTGGAGCCTACCCATTCAAGCAAATGGTACCTCTCACCATGATAAAGATTAAGGAAACGGGAAAGTTAGTGTACTTAGTCGACAACGTAGTATTTACCTACAAGAGTTACAAGTACGTGATTAGCGATACAATGTTACTTAGTTTATCGGATAGTGTATAAACATTATTATGCGAAGACATTACATACCTTGGGGGCAAGGAAATCATATTTGGGATTCGATAACGCACGCAAAGACCCGAGAATCATTTGCGCTTTGCCTTCCCATCCCGCGACATGAAGTTGAGATCGAACTCACAAGCCGCCATTACGTTTTGTGCAAGTGTTCCATTCAAACTCCGATAGGTGCCATGTTTTCGAGATGGTACCCAGCGGGGAATGATTGTTCCGTCTATTTGCACCGACATAGTCTGTCTCACGCGACCAAAAAAATTGAAACACTTTCGAGATGAAAAAAAAATGTGTATACCAATGTTCGATCACGGATAGAACATGAAATGATACTTGCCTTGAAGTAGGGGAATAGTTGGGCATTGTTTTGAATAAAGTCGGGAACTTTATTGAAATCTGGAGGACGAATATAGTCTGGTTCCATTCTACACAAGGCCTCAACCACAATGTGAACATGTCTACTAATAGTTTCCAGGGACCGTTGAAATCATTCGGCGGAATTTTGATGTCGTTCATACATCCCGATTGTGTGCGAAAAAACCGAGACTTTCTTCAATTGACACTTTCATACGTTGATGTGGTGAGTAAGCCCCTGTTTCAATAATCTTCGGCATAACAACATAAACATAGGTTTATCCATGCATAGGGCGTCGTAGAACCGCTGTTCGTGTCCCAAGAATAATTCATTCAGCCAATCAGCTCCTTTGAATCGGGAGTCTCGGAATGGTGTTTTAAGCATATTTGAAAATTCGAGGGGCAATATTGTAAAGGTGTATAAAACTCTCGAACTATTGATGTAATGCTTGTTGTGGTAGATGGCGGATCGGCGATAACATGCTGCAATCATCAAAATAATCCTCCGTCACATCCTCTGCCACATCTTCGACAATGTCCTCAAAGTCTTCAATGTTGTCACTCATTGCTAGTCCCAAACTGTCCCTGTGCAAGTGGCCACGGGAGTTAATCAATAAACATGATCGTAATAAGATACCTAAAAATATTATGGACACTACCTTCAATTACAATCGATTATTGGTACAGTCTGAAATGTAAAAGACAACGTTATATCATTAAGTGCAAACCCACATGTGAATTGCAACACCACTGGCCTTTTATTAGGAAAGCAGTAATTAGAATTAAAGAGTGGTTTCATAATATCCATACAGAGTACCATAGTACTCACAACAACCAAAAACTAAAATAAACCGAAGTTTCTAATTAAAAAGGGAATTGTTTAACAGAACATACTACATAGACTAAACAACAAATACGCATATTGTTCGATAGTAAGAGAAGCTCTAAACCCGACCAACATAAACTCTCTAAAAAAACAACAAACATTCGGTGGAAACAAAGAGGTGCATCAACACATCTCGCGGTGTGATCTCTTTTACGCACGACCTCACATTCATCGCCTACTCCCTGAAACTCTTTAGATACGCCCGTCTGCGGGAGGGATCCATGGCTATGAAAATGCAACGATTGACAGCGTTAGTAGCAACCTTTTTTGCACATATGCAGTACAGCTCGTCTGTCATCTCAGGCATGTCGAGAAGTATATCAAGGTATTTTTCAATAGTGGTTCCACCTTCCAAAATGGCTTGTGAATGGAGAGCTTCATTGGTTCTAGTGAATGAGTTCATGGCGGTCACAAGAAAGCCGGTTTGTGGTTTTCCGGCGCTTGTTACAATGATCTTGAGAAGTCGAGGCCTAAACGCAGAAGGCTAGAGAGGTGTGCGTATGGCGTCCTTGTTCCGAAAGATCAATATCATCATCACCAAGATAGTCCGAACCATTTCCAACACCCCGACGTCATCATGCGTCGACCCGATCCTTTCTAAATGGGCACCAACTCTCCTCGTAGAGAGCACGGCAATCTGGCGCAAATATGGTGGTCGACTCATTGTAAAACAGCGAGCCCTTTCCTATGCAAATAGGCATCTTTCGGATTGTCCTAAATGAATGAAACAACAACATCAACAAAATGTTAAAAAGAGGTATCTAGGAACTAACTTTATGATCGTGCAGTAAGAATACCACAAAAAAGGAAACCATGTATGGCATTAGAACTTTCGCTAGCCAATGTGCCCAACTTTCCTCCGACCCCACAATCAAGTCGCTCGCTCATCCCAACCAAACCCGATGGCATGTGTTAGAAGCCTATGGTACTTCTTCCACCATCGGCCTTACCCTGTAGTTGTTTCATTGTGTACGAGTAACCTGGACATGACTGGGTTAACTTAGTCATCAGGGCAACCCATGGAGCATTTGTAAACTTTAAACCCACCTGATTTTCCAAAAGGACCTCCTCATGCATCAACGTAATGAAGGTCCGTTCATTCTCGAAAGGCCACTAGGCGTCGCCATTGTTCATAGAAAATGTTTGCTGGGAACTACTACCCCTAATAATATATTTAGGTGCTATATTAATAGTGTTCGGCCAGGAGAATGATATTCAAAATTAAAGCAGGGGATTAATTTAATCGGCGAATGACAAACCTTTTAGGCATTCGAAACACAAACCCATTTCAAGCATATTATGACACAAATCAAAAAAGCGAGTTGTATGCCTCAACAACCGAAAAAAATTCATGGGTTCGAACTAAAATCATGATCCACCTCAAACCGAAAAACCCAAAACAAAATTGAAGGGTGCGTTTGAATCGTCCAACAATAACAAAAACACTAGCGTCCCCGATATTTCGGTGGGAACGGGTTTTTCCATAATGTTGGACACTAACCCAACTTGTAAAGTGCAATATCACTTTCATTACGAGAAGGAAATCGAAGGTGTTCGGATAACGCACTGCCTTGGGTGCTTTGGTCGGATAAGAGTTTATGCTACGACTCAAGGATCTCTCACACTTCTTTGTCTTCGTCTCCCGCACACTACCGTCCCGGGTTGAAGAGTCTCAATGGAACAACCGAATCTGGGGAACAAGATGAAGGGGCATTACTTTAAATGTAGGGGTTTCGGTCTCAAATGGCTCAAATCGATTCTGAGGAGCTTGCTTAGGGGCACGAGTACATATTTTTTTTTTATTTGCGGGGGATGGGAGGTAGGAGAACCGTTGAGAGCAATAAATCGGGTCATTATTACTTTACATTGTTGGTTGCGGGTGTGTGGCGACTTTTGTTGTCGAAGGAAGGCAATAGTACACTAAACGGTGTACATCTAGTGAGAGGGAACAATAAAAGCCAGCGAAAAAATTGGCCTATTTCCATATCCAATCGCATATTCCAACACATTTCGTCCGCCTAGTGAAAATTTTTATATTTTCACTCACATCCAGTCGCAGCCTTAATTTTCAAAATGAAAGTATATCCAATCGCACCCTCACACTCTTACTTTGGGGAAGGAAAGATTCCCGCAACACGGTCATGTTGGGCAACACGACCTGGCCGTATCAGAGATTGTCCCAATTCTCAACTTGGTCTTTATCATTTTTGCTTTTTTGAATACCGCCGTGTTGCCCAACATACCCTAGCCGTGTTGGATGGAAATACAATATGAGGCATATGATGACCTCAATCCTCATTCTAATTGAGATGCTTTAAATAAAAATAAAAATAAAAAACAAATATGAGGCCTATGAGACAACTCTATTATGGGTGGTGTTATTCACACCCCCAAAATTGATAAATAATCACCTTCATATAATTTCAAATCTGTCATTAGTTTAAAAGATTATAATATTCTTACTCACATAAAGAAGTTCTAAATACATCCATCTTTTATCAAAGCTTATAATATTCTTCCTCACACCCACCCATATTTTTCTTCTTTTTGAGCAATAAGTGGAACTTTTTATGTAAACCCAGGGCCTTGTTGTTTATGTTTCTAAGGCCCCATTTCCAATTTCTAACTATTCATTTAAATGAAATCATGTTTGTTTATAGTGAAATCAACATTTTCACTTTCTATTTTTCACATAAAACAACATTTCAAATCTACAATTTCAATTCACAACTCTATACACCACCCTACATCACTTATCAATTACTATTCTCATTTTTAATCCAATTATATATACGGGACCCTCTATTATCAACTTTATCTACTTAAAATATTACTATTTTCTAATTATATCTATGTAATGGGACTCACCACCAACAATCTTACAAATATAATATTATATATTCATTTAAAATATTCAACCACTATCAAATTTTCAACTTATTATATACATAAAATACTACTTCAAAACTACTCAATCAAACATAATCTCATTTCCAAACCTACATAAAACTCATTCTCACTCTCTCATCCAAACATAATTTCGGTTTTCACGAAATCAATAAAAAGTCTCAAAATTCACTTTCCAACACTAGAAACTCGAAATGATCCATGGAAACGTAACCATACAAGACCTAGGGCATGTATGGAATCATTTTCAATACCACTTTTCCATTTTCCAATCATCTTTACTAAAAATCGAAATACGTTTGGTCACCTTATTTCTCAAAGAGAAATTACTTATTTTATAATTCCCTAATCCTCCAAAAAAGGATCAGAAAGAGATGAAAAGAGTTTTCAAGGCTATATCAAGCCTCTACAACCTAGCTTTGCATTCTTATCACATATATCAATTTTGACAAGCCATTCAACCACTTAAATGAAGATAGAGAGAGAGAAAAAAGCTATGCCATATAAACAACACCACATCCTTCATTTTACATTGTGAATCCCTTGGTTTGGGTGACCCCTCGCACAACGGCTCCCATCGACGACGAGAGCACCGACGAGAATGACTACCCCTCACCTAGAAGCATCAAAAAGAGAAAAGGTAAATGAAGGGTTGCACCCCAAAATCGAAAGTGGTCATGGAAGTACACTAATTAATAGTGTTCTTCTTCCACTTTTCGTAAATGGTCGAAATACCCAAACTATTTTTCCCTCATTTTCCTATGAGTGCTTAGTTTCATTTTGTTAGTATCTCGTGATTTATATTTTTGATTAGATTCGGATTATTTGAAAAATCGAAAGAGATTATGAAAGATCTAGCCCCCTTACCAATTTATTTCTCATATTTCTTATGGGTTAAAATAAATGTAAAAAGTCTCGTGCAAGTCAACAAATTTTGATTTATTTATCGGTAATATGTTCTAATAACAAAAAAATCAGATTTCTTTGTCGATAAGTCCTACAAAACGTTGGATCCAAGTCAATTTCTGGTTTATTTGCATATATTAAGGTCGAGTTTCATAATTTGTATACCAATCTAGGTCAGAGCTATTTTTTCTAGGTTTGTTGCTTTATCCCTATACATAGACAAAGGTTGTGTCTTTAACAGGTTATTGCATTACACTATTTATATATATATATATATATATATATATATCGATTTTTCTTAAAATTTATTTTTGTCTAAATATTATGTGCACAAAATGTTCTATATTTGTTGCCGAGGGTTGCAATTTTCATACCAATTTATGTGTTTTTTTCTCTAAGTTTGGTAGTACTTAGTAAACTTGTATAGGTTTTGTGTGATTTGTAATATGGTGTGATTTGCTTTATGATGTGAATGATTTGTAATCGATGGATGTATGATATTACTTGAAAAAAAAATTGTTTTGGTATCACAAATATTTTGTTGCTCTTACTGAATACATACCACTTTTACTTGAGTGATTGAAGCAAATGTGCACTTTGTTTCATATTTTTATAGTAATTTAACATATTATTTTGTTTTTTTCTTTGTAAGTTTAATTTTACACATTCTTAACATTTTTTTTGCCAACTATAGATGAATAAAAAGGAAAACCAAAAGTTACTTCAACCACTTGTGAGGACAAAGAAGAGCGATCCATTTGAAGTCGTAGGGATGATGCAACTTGGGATATGTCAATAGTTGCCTCTTTATTGGAACTCATGTACATCCGGTTCAACAAGGACAATTTGTTGACATCGACTTTTTTGGACGATTTGGAAAAGGATAGCTTGAGCTATTTCATTGTCATAATGTTCAATACTGTCACTACCTAAAAGGAAAAACATGTAGGTTGAGGATTTTGTGGCGTAAATTTCACGATCTCATTACAAAAAAAGCGGGTTTGGGTGGGATCCATGTTGCATCAAGTATCTTATTCTCAGACGAATATTAGACTTCATGGATTGCGGTAATGTCTTTGTTAATTTTATGTAAAATATTTTATGATGTGTAGGATAGTTAACCAAAAATAACAACATAATGACTCCACCAATTAAATCTTGTAGGAAAACCTTGAGGAGGCTAGTTTGCGGAAGAAGGGTCTCCGCATTACGACTTATGCTTTCGAGATGTTCTCAAAATATGTTGCTACCGATGCTTTTGCACGGTCAATGCGATCGACCCTTTAGATTCGGACGAAGACAAAGATCTCAATGGTGGGTTGAGGACAACCTATAAAGGGACTAGCCAAATCGAAGGGATTTCATTAGGTGTAGGGACACCTCAATAGACCACATCAATGCCCAACAAACCTCTGCGCACGTTGCCCCTCTAATAAGCAATCTATTAAAAGATTGCATGGCGCACTAGATAGTATGGAAGGGTTATCCGAAAAAAGTTTTTCCTTGCACAAGACGCATTCCTTAATAGGACTTGACGTAAGATGTTTTTGTTAATGAGCGATGAGAAGAGGAGGAGATGGGTAGAGTCTTTAAGTGAGCCATGAGTAGAGTTGGATTGAAATTTGTTGCCCAACAAAATTTGACCAAAGCTACTGTGAAAAATAAAATGTGTTGTTGTCTGTTTTTAATGTGTTCTTAATTATCCAAGATAATCTTGGTGAATATTTCTGAAATATTTCTATTTTAGTTTGTGTTAGTTTGTATGAAACTTGAGAATTTGGTATATATTAATGCATTATCTATCTACATTACTTACATGTGCTTTGGCTTATGTGTCTTGTATGAATCTGTTGTTTAGATGCAATTTCTTGTCTGTTGATTTCCATTATGGAAGATGTAATTATTTTTTAATTTAATCATTGTATGTTTGCCTCATATGTCTTTTTTGTTCCTGTTCAAAAGTTTAATACACATTGGAAAATTGCAAAATTGATCTTATCTAGTTAAAGACTATTGAGATTTCCATTCGCGGTTTAATTTTAGGTCTGTAACAATGGATAATCTTTGAAACAACACTTTCACATGAAGAAGTTAACGACTCGATGACCCAAATCGTTAGACCATGAAACAAACTACGACATTGACACGGATGATGAATGAAACATCGATATAATGTCATTCGTGTTTGTGACAGAGAGGTATTGTTTCCATTCCACTTAAATCCTAAACGCCCAATGTATGACTCCATTCTCAAGGCAAACGCTAGGTGAATTAATACGCGGACATCCGAATAGGATAGTTAATAGTCTCGAATGCACAAAGAATCATTTGAAGCTCTTTGCAAGTTAGTCATACAACGTGACCTATTTAAAACTTGCCATGCAACAAAAGTTGGTGTACATGAGTCAATTTCTATATTCCTAACAACTGTAGGGTTTGCTTCACGTCAACGCACTACATGCGAGCATTTCCAACACTCACTTGAGACTATCTCCTGTCATGTAAATCGAGTGGCAAAGGCTATTTGTAAACTATCAAAAGAACTCATAAAACCACCAAATATGTCAGCTTGCCCTCGTAAGATTTTGAATGATCCATTGCTCTACCCATACTTCAAGGTATATCACCATTAAATATAAGAATAATTACAAAAAGCCCCTGAGGTTTGGGCTTAATACAAAAAAAAATAGAAAATTTAAAAAATTATAAAAAAATCCATTGGAACATCTCTAGATTTTTTGTTAATTAGCTTAAACCTCAGGAGTCTTTCTTATTTTTTTTAAATTAGCCCCAACCTTGAGGGGCTTTTTGTAATTATTCCTAAAATATATAAACATCAGTACAAGCCTGTTAGTCACAAGTGACTAGATGACATTTTTATTTAATCTAGGAGAAATTGAATTTAAGAATAAATACAAAAAGCCCCTGAGGTTTGGACTTAATACAAAAAAAAATCACAAAATTTCAAAAACTATAAAAAAAACCATTGGAACATCTCTAGTTTTTTTGTTAATTATCTTAAGCTCATGGGTCTTTTGTAGTTATTCTTTTGAAAAATTTCCTGTGTTTTTTAATTAGCCCCAACCTTGAGGGGCTTTTTGTAATTATTCCTAAAATATATAATAAACATCAGATGACATTTTTATTTAATCTATTAACCATTCATTTTCCTACATGCATTGTAGGACTGCGTAGGAGCAATTGACGGTACATTAATATCTGCTTGGGCACCTGCAGATAAACACAACACTTTTTGTTCACGTAAAGGGGAGTTGGGTCAGAATGTTCTTGCTGCATGTGACTTTGATTTGGTATTTACCTATATTTTAGCTGGTTGGGAGGGGCGTGCCAATGACGCTCGTGTTCTAACAGATGCTTTGCGTCGAGATGGGCACTTTCCTTGGCCGCCAGAAGGTAAGTACTATATGGTGGACTCTGGCTTTTGCAACTTCCCGGGTTTCTTAGCCCCTTATCGACAACATAGATACCACATAAATACTTGGTGTGGCGCTATGTTCGATCCAAAGGGCCCGAGGAACTCTTCAATAAACATCACTCAAGACAAAATGCAATCGAACGTGCTTTTGGGGTTCTAAAGGATCGTTTTCCAATACTGAAAGGGCCTATGTCTCGATACTCTATACGCCGACAAGTTAATATTGTCATTGCATGTTTTGTACTTCACAACTGGTTGCGGGAAAATTATCATGATGATTGGTACTTTAGGAGAGCAGAGCAAGGCCAATATGACCGGATGAGGTCATTGACGATGCACATCGATTCCCATCAATCACAGCCAAGATTTAGATGCACAAAGTCAATTTCGTGATGCATTAGTTGCTACAATGTGGGCTAATAGGCGTTAAAATTAAACTAAAAACTCGTTTTGTCGTGCGTATTTATAACAAACCAATAACTATTAAAGTTGTTGCTAGTTTTTGTGTAAAAACTCATTGCCATTCTGTATAATATAATAGTTGCATGTTATCAATGCATATTTTGGAAATTATGATGATGGGCACACGTGATAATTATTTTCTGCTTTTTGTGGAAATATAACTTATGTCGCACTTATGCATTATGCTTAGAACTCATCTTTTATGACATTTATTATGTTGGCAATTATTTACAGAATGGCAACGATAGAGGCACCGTTTTTGTGCTTTGTGGTGCGGGACGAATGTTAATGAGAATGGCAAAATCGAATCAAATTATGGTAGATGGTTTTTTACTTGTTCGGGAGATAGGAAACATATTAAATATTTTTTATGGGTCGACGTGTACTTGAAGGACAATGATAGTCACCGAGGTATGTTTACTGGACAATCTGAATCCAGCACGTCGACTCCCAAACAATTCAATGCACATTTTGAAGGTACACAAGAATGCTGTTCAAAAAATGTTGCAAACAAGAATGCTGCATCACTTAGCAGCGTGGAACAGACTCGCACGAACCGGAACATGGAAACACAATCTGCAACAATTGCCATTTGTTGCGCATTATGTTGTTGTTTATTAACATTTCTTTTCTTTGTTGTTCTACTTCTTGTTCTACTTGTTAGGATTTCATTTGCACGTTGAAAGTATTTTGTTTGTTTGAATGTATTTTTGTAGGAGACGTAATATCCGGTTGATATTATTAGAATCGTGTTTAGTAATGGATGTATCACATATAATTACTTTTCTAGAAGTATATGTAAGTAATTTGTATCAATGTATGCTATTATTCGAATCTTTGCGCTATGTTGCTTGTACCATACTGTTCACTTTTCCTATTGTGATTTATTTGGCAGGATGTGGTGTATGTAGTATGTAACATTCTATTCTCAATATGTTGGTACTTTGTTAATGTGTGTTTTTTTATGCTTTCATAAATGAGCTTTTGATAACATTCTACTTGGGCATAATGACTCACTCACCGGGATAATGCAAATGTTGTACCACTGCCACATGGTTACTCAGAATGGGGTCCAGATCAAGATGGGTGGTTGAAACACGGTTTGATGGTGGAGAGGTGCATTTATATGTTGGACACTCCACAACGTGTTGAGTGGGCTTTGCTAAATGTGAATCGGATAATGGAGGCGCGGTTTGGGCGCTTTTACGCCATTGAGTTGCTACGATACAAATATTAGGAGGTTAGACGCCGTTTTGACGTATGCTCAGCAATTATGGCTGCGCCAGGTGTAACATTTGATGTCGTAATAAATGTTGTATATGTGCCTAGAGTGGAAAGGGAACGATCTGCGACGGGTAACATCCAACCTCTCAACGTATATTAAGTATGAAAAAAGTTAACACAATTCTTTGGACACATGTATACTTGATTAGGTATGTCATTTGAATCATGAATTTCTTCTTTTTTACTTTTTAGGCTTATCCGGATGCATAACAATTTTCCATGAGCTACCGTGATGATTGGGATGAGTTGAAATTGATATTTTGTAATGATGATGAAGACATCTTCCCGGCAGATGGACTCCCACCGTGCGTGCCATTCGAGAGCAACTTTTTCAATCTGAATCGGAGAAAGATCCACAAGCATCATAGTAATTTCAGAACTGACTCGACCGAGCACTCAAATGAGAATTCTCGTCCTCCGAGCAATTATGCGGCTATAAGACACCACCGAGGGCAATGTTCACTCTCGGGGTCCGGGGCGAGAGAGACAACTTGCACCCCGCGTTACTCCTATTATCAATCTTGAAGATTCGCTTGAAGACAAGGAATCACATGTTGGAAATCGTGCATCAACTTCCAGCCCAATATATGGCGGTCGACGATACGACGTAGCCATCCCACTCTGACTTCAAGTGTAAATTCAACTGCTCATTCTCCAGGGCCATGGTCGTAAATGAGTGTGATTGTCCTATAACTATTGTCCTATAACTATGTACTATCGATGCTTTTTATGTAGGATGGTAAATCATGTGTGTTTTATAATTTTGGGAGAATATTGCAAATTTTACCCAACATTAGACCTATAGCGTCAATTAATTGGATGTATTATTTTGATGTTTTGCATGTTTACATTTGGCTCCACGTCGTTAAGCAAGTACAATTTTTCTTTAATGAAGTTTATTTTGGTTGTCTTCGGTGTCAATACATGTGGGTTTTTCTTTTTTTACAATATGTCTGTGGAAGAGCAAAATTATTACTTGGGTATGAGTCAGCTAACTACCGTCTACGTTTATTTGAACTTAAAAAATGACCCACAATAAAAAATAGTTTTATAGTTAAAAGAAGTGAATTTGTATCTTTGTCAATTTTCAGTATTTTAAAAGGACCCACAGAAAAATAATTTTATATTTAAAAACTGAAATGGAAAATGCAGCTGAAAAAATTCATCCAAACAATTTTTCATTACAATCAATTACAATCACGTAAATCGATGTGAAAAACATTTTTCAAAATATATAACCAAACATATTTTCATTTCTAAGCCTATATCATAACAGAATTTAACAAATTTTTACAGAAAATCACACAACAAACCAAACATATTTTCATTTTTCACACAAAAACCAATAAAGTTTGAAAATTCATTTTCCAACACTAGAAACTGGAAATTGGACTTGGAAACACATCCATACATCCCCCTAGATTTTCCGCACTCACATTGTTACAAATATAGACAAAAAATAATAATTTTGTCGAATAATATAAACATCTCCTTAGTTTACAATTTAAAGTATGTTATTTTTTTATTTTTTTACTCGTTTTTTACAGTTTAAAATTTGTTATTGAATAACAACAATGCGACACTTGGCACGATTGCATTGCAGCAGTGGACGTGGCACCGTGCTATGTGGCACGATGGCACATTCGTAATTACAAGTCAATTGTGTGGCACGATCAAAGCAATTGGATCGTGCCTTATAGCACGATCGAGTATACCACCGTGTCATCCATCGTCTTATTCTCCAAGCTCAAACAAAATCGTAAAAGAAAAGCTAAGTAACTCCAAAATTCAAATCAAATACAATTACCCAACACCTATACCTAACAATTATCAAAACTAATCCAAATATAAGTGAGAAATTAAATTAAAATATTATATTCGAAATTAAATTAAATATTACATCTTCTTCTATTGTCGGAACTTCTTCCGTTACCGCCGCGCCCTTGAGGGTGTATTAATTATTATTTTGGGGTGTATTTGGGGAAAACACAATTGAAGGGTAAAATGAGAAATTATGGGGCGTATATATAGTTAATGAATTATGTTTTAAAATAGGGATATTTAGTAAGCGGTGTATTTAGTCTCTTGTGCTTATGTATCAATCTTCACAAAATTTAATTGTTTCCTTAAGTTTAATTTATTAATATAACAAACAAAACTTTATTACAAATGGCGTTATTTCAAATTAAGTATTAAATAATTTAAGTTATTTTTCAACCCTTATATATAAAATAAGTCGATGATGGATTCGGATAATGAAATGGGTCCAAAATAAGTTTTCATTGCCCCTCATTAGTCACCTAGTGATATGGAGTGGGTCCTTTAGGTCGAAAGGTCTTAGGTCCGAGTCTCCACACCTATTAGTGTGTCGTATAAAATTTGACTAGTGCAATATACCCGCTTGATCCGAATTAAGTAGATAGGGGAGACAAAAAAATTCATCTAATCACCTCGGGCCAAATTCAATGACCATGTATGCGGCATGGTTGACCCAATATAATCTTAATGAGTACATATTTTGATTCGGTGTAGCTAAGTACATATAAAAGAAGCCACCATAAATTAAGAGATTTGGCCGACCTGCTAGTATTTAGAGCTTCCGGTCGACCTGATAGGCTATTAAGGCTATTAAGAGGGTCGGCCGACCTGGTAGAGAACTAAGAGCTTTGGTCGACCTGCTAGTATTCAGAGCTTTGGTCGACCTGATAGACTATTGAGAGCTTTTTCCGACCTGATAAATATTTAGAGCTTGGTCGACCGATAGGCTATTGAGCTTGATCGACATGATTGACTATTAAGAGCTTTGGCCGACTGACAGAGAGTAACTAGAAAGTAAAAGACCGAGTGACAGGAAAGTAACTAGAAAGACGGCCGAGCGAATGAGTAACTAGAAAGGACGACCGACCTGACAGAGAGTAACTAGAAAGTAAGACCGAGCTGACAGGGAGTAACTAGAAAGGACGGCCGAGCTGACAGGGAGTAACTAGAAAGGACGACCGAGCTGACAGAGAGTAACTAGAAAGTACGACCGAGCTGACAGGGAGTAACTAGAGAGTACGACCGAGCTGACCGGGAGTTACTAAAGAGTACGACCGACCTGATTAATAGTTACTAGTAGATGCGATTGACTTGACTACAAAAGGCTAAAACCTTGGTCGACCTGACAGAAAGTTACTAAAAGAGGCGGACGACCTGACACGAAGTTATTAAATGTCAGGTCATACCTACGCGCAATAACTGCTACAAGAGAAAGACCTGACAAGTAATTAATATCCTAAAAGGCGGATTTGACAGCGATAATTATCCCAGGGCGACTTGACCGATGTGACCAGTTCTTTTTGTCAACCTAAATGATTTCCCGCCCTGATCTATCTCCCAATCCCGATTAGACACGTGGACCTCAAAGGACCAAAGGGCTTGGGTATAAAAGGAGGAAGAAGGTAAGAAATGAAGGGACTTTTGGGCATTTATTATTCAGCTTTTATATTTTATACACTTGTCTTTATTCTTCTTCCCTTTCACTAACTTGATCGTCGGAGTGCTCACGCCGGAGTTCTCTCCGGTTAGTCTTTTGCAGGCTAGCTGAGGATCGGGTTGGATTCTTGAGAAGATCTCGCCTTCGGAGACCTTTTCAAGTGGCGCCGTCTGTGGGAAATTGAGTTTAAGACGTGAGGATGTCGGGTTTGGTTTCGAAAGGCAAGGAAGTGGTTGGTGTGGGAGGATCTTCCGATGAGGTGGGGTAACCCGCCCCGGCGGAGATGGAGTCACTATACCTGGGGTAGAGGCGACCCCATCCGGGCGGTGGGGATAGAGTCACCATCGGGGTGTCTCCCACCCCTGTTACGATGAGGATGTCGGTGGCAAACTTGGAGGCATTGTTATGAGTCGGTCCAGTAAGGGGACCAATTGTCATCCATAGTTCAAAGCACAGTCCAATACTTTGTGGGCGAGAAAGGAGGCCGCTGCCAGAGAAGGAAGCGGGTCGAGCGGAGGGTAGGGTAGCACCACGAGGAGGGAGGAGGAACCCGTCGGAGCCGAGGAGATTCTGGGCGAAGAGGTGAAGGAGATGAGGAAGCGAATGTCGGGACAAGATGTAGTAAAGAGAGAATCCCATTCAAGGAAGTGGTCATGGCGGACGACCTCCCCGTAAATTTCAGGTCACTAAGCTATGACTACGACGGAACCACGGATCCATGGGAGCATTTGTGTCGGTTCGAGAATTCACTTTGCCGCACCGATACTGCTTGATGGAGTAAAATGTCGGGTTTTTCTGACCACCCTGGCTAAGTCAGCTCAACAATGGTTTAGTCAGCTCCCTAACGACACCATTGGTTCCTTTGATGAGTTCAGCTCCGCCTTTCTGCACCAATTTGCCACCTCGCGAAAACATCAAAAGACCGCTCTAACTCTCTTGGTGATAAAGCAGGAGAGCATGAACCCTTAGGGGTATGTGAGGAGATTCAACTCGGCGGCGCTAGATGTACCCTCGGCCCACGCAAGAGGTGCTATCCAGTGCCCTGTCTCAAGGATTGCAGGAAAGTGATTTTTTCAAGTCAATAGCTAAGTGACCCGCCAAAAATTTCGACGATCTATTGGCAGGGCTGAAAAATATGTGAACTTGGAGGAGGCGAGAAGGGAAAGAAAGACGAAGCAGGGAAAAAAAAGGAAGGACATGGTAGAAGCGGTACTGGGTAGGACACAAGCGATTTCGTGAGCGAGAAGGAGACCGGCACGATAAATCGGGCGCCCAATCTAACAAAGTAAACGCTTTGATCGCCCCCGTGCACAAAGTGTTAATGGATGGGGCATAGGAGTTAAAATGGCCGGGGAACTACTCTATTGTTCCCATCGGCCTCGGTCCCAATTTCTTTTGTGACTTTCATAATGAGTATGGACACACGAGAATGCGCAGGCACTTGAGGAATGAGATCGAGCGCATGGTGAGGAAAGGATGGTTGCGAATCGGGTTAAACAGAGCATGAGCTACGACCAAGTGTCGATAGAAGCCACGATAGACAAGACAGCTGCCTGCCGAGGGGCAAGCATGGCCACTCTGCCGGCCAAGCCGGCTCCATCCGAAGGAACTATTCATATGATCGTAGGAGGACCGCAGGATGGAGATTCAAATCGGCGCGGAAGGCGTACGCCGAAGTTCGGAAGAGGTGCTCAATATTGGGGAAAAAGGGAAGGCCCCGAGATATCCTTCGGGCCGAAAGATGAACAGGTGTCCGTTGCGCATAACGACGCTATGGTAATTACAACAACCATAGCAAATTACGAGGTAGCCAGGGCTATGGTGGATACCGGAAGCTCCGTCAATATATTATTCCATGAAGCCTACTTAAGGATGGAGTGGAAATGGAGATCAAGCGGTAGAGACCGCCTGTTCGGCTTTGGGGAGGAATGGTGGAGCCGCTCGGACAGTTACCTGCCTATGTTTCTAGGAGATCTCCCATGCAAAAACCCAGGATGGTAACTTTTCTTGTTGTGGACTCTTACTCCACTTAAACCTGCCCTTAATTCTTTTCAAGCTATTGTATCTACATTCCACATGAAACTTAAGTTCGTGGTAGGGGATGGGATAGGTGAGGTATGGGGAAATGCACAAGGTTGCAAGAAAATGTTATGTTGAGGCGATAAGGAAGGGAAGCAGAGGAAATCCAAAAGAAAGGTGATAGAAATGGACAAGAAACCAAGCCCATTAAAATAGAAAAAAAAAAGAAAAAAAAAGATCCGGACCGCTCGTGTTAGGCGAGGAAGAGTTGATGATGGTAGAGCTAACCCCGGGAGATCCGTCAAAAGTGGTCAAGATAGGAACTAAATTAGGATCCGAGCTAATCAAGGAATCGTGGATTTCCGAGAGAAAACAGAGATGTCTTCGCTTGGTCATCAAGAGACCTACAAGGGGTCGACCTAAAGCATGGTGGAGCATCATTTAAATGTGGACTCTTTAGTGAGACTCGTCAAAAAGAAGAAGGCCGTTTGGATATGAGAAAGATCGGATCATTTAAGAAGAAATGGAGAAATTGTTACAAAGTGGACATATAAGGGAGATCCAATTCCGGAATAGGTCTCTAACGCAGTCTTGGTTCCAAAAGGTGAAAAGTTTAGGATGTGTATCGACTTTAGAGACCTCAATAAGGCTTGTCCCAAAGATCATTACCGTTACCTCGGGTTGATCAATTGGTGGATTCAACGGCAGGGTATGAACTGCTGAGTATGATGGATGCATACCAGGCTATCATCGATCGGGTGGCGGAGGAAGACCGAGAAAAGGGTGAGCTTCGTCTACTTCCTATCGGGGACTTATTGTTACGTAGTTATGCCATTCGGGCTAAAAAATGTCGGGCTACTTATCGAGGTTGATGGATAGAGTATTCAAAAGCCGGTTGGGCATAACATGGAGGTCTACGTTGACGATATGTTGGTAAAAAGTAGGAAAGAAAACGACCATATAAGCAGATCCGGGAGAAACGTTCGTAGCATTAAGGAGGTTTGGAATGAAGTTAAACCCAACTAAGTGCTCATTCGGTGTCAGGTCTGGAAAGTTCCTTGGTTTCATGGTTACGGAGAAGGGCATCAAGTAAATCCCGAGAAAGTAAGGGTCAGTAGTGGAAATGGAATCACCCACGAACGTCGGCAAAATCAAAGAACTCACGGGCGCATAGCAAAGACGAGCCATTTCATCTCTAGGTCGGCGGAGCGGAGTCTCCCTTTCTTCAAAGTGTTAAGAAAGGCTAAAAATTTCGAATGGACACCGGAGTGCGAGCAAGCTTTTAGGGAATTGAAAGCTTGTTTAGTGGCACTTCCGCCGCTACAAAGCCGAGCGAGGGAGGAATTGTATCTATATCTTTCTAAAGGAATGGGCGGTCACTCTGTTTTGTTAAGGTCGGAGGAAATAAACAAATGTCGATTTACTATGTTAGTAAGGTCTTGCAAAGGGGCGAAAACAAGATATTCAGAAATAGAAAAAGGAGGGTTGGCCCTGGTGACGGCTACTCGAAAATTAAGGCCATATTTCTTGTCTCACAAGGTGGTGGTGCTTACTAATATGCCTTTAGGGCACATCATGGGGAAACCAGAAGTATCAGGTCGGATGATAAAGTGGGTCGTAGAAGTGGGGGAATTCGACTTGGAATATAAGCCTAGGGCGGCCATCAAAGCGCAAGCTCTGGCGGATTTCTTGCAAGAAATGGCCTCGGAACCTAGCTCCTCAGTACATGTCTGGTTATTGCATGTGGACGGTTCTGCTTCAATTGGGGGAAGCGGTGCAGGGATTGTCCTGACCAATCCATCTGGGGAAGATCTAGAGTTCGCGATTAAGTTCGGATTCAAAGCATCAAATAACGAGGCCGAATATGAGGCTTTGGTAAGAGGACTCAAAATGGCATTAGATCTGGGCGTCAGGGCTATAATAGCATACTCCGATTCAATGCTGGTAACTAATCAGGTCGGGGGAAGCTTCGATATCAAAGAAGATAGAATGAGGAGGTATGTAGGAGTGGTGGCAGAGTTGGCAAAAAAGTTCGACAAATTTGAATTGTTGCAAGTACCAAGGGCGGAGAACACCAAGGCAGATCATCTTTCGAAAGTGGCTAGCTCGGCTCAGGAAAGTGAATCACGAAACATAACCGTTCTGACAGATAGCTTGCCTAGCATCGGAGCCGAGATCACAAGAAATAGGAGAGGGGGATGATTGGAGAGCCGATCTCCATAAGTACTTAAGCACGAACGACCTACCTGAGGATAAGAGGAAGGCAGATCGGTTAAAAGCAAGAGTTGTGCGATTTCGGCTAATTGGAGGGCTGTTGTATAAAAAGGCTTTCTCTTTACCCTATCTGAGATGCTTATCTGAAGAGGAAGGTAATTATGTGTTGAGGGAGATACATGAGGGTGCCTGTGGAGCTCACATCGGGGGAAGAGCTTTAGCCAAAAAGGTGGTCCGAGCTGGGTATTTTTGGCCCAAATGGAAGAAGGCTGCCGAGGAAATGGTAAGAAAGTGTGATAGTTGCCAGAGACATAGCTCACTGATACATCACCAGAATCATAGGGGTTATGAGCTCACCATGTCCTTTCGCAAAATGGGGGATAGACATCGTGGGACCTTTCCCTAGGGCGACAGGATAGAGAAAATTCTTAATAGTAGCGGTGGATTACTTTAGCAAATGGGTGGAAGCAGAACCCGTGGCCAGAATATCCGAGTCGCAGGTTAAAAGTTTCATTTGGAAAAATTTGGTTAGCAGGTATGGGTGGCCGAGAGATCGAGCATCGATAACGGAACTCGATTTAAGCGGGAAGATCGAGAAATGGTTAGCAAAGATGAAAGTCGTCAAAGACATTTCACCTTCGTAGCCCACCCTCAAGCAAACGGTCAAGTAGAGGTCACGAACCGATCTATCGTCAAAGGAATCAAGGCAAGGCTGGAACGGGTTGAGGAGGATGGGTGGACGAGCTTCACTCCAGTATTATGGTCTCATCGCACTACCCGTAGGAGGAGAAACCCCATTCGATGCCTGGGTATATGGGACAAGTTGTCATACCTGTAGAGATCGGCATGGAAAGCCACCGCGTCCAGAATTTCGAGGAAGAACTTAATACAGAGCTATTGAGGGAGGCATTAGACCAAGTGGAAGAGAGGAGAGAGCAAGCTTATTTAAAGATGGAAGCTAGCAAAAGTTTGTTAAAGGCCACGTATGACAGGAAAGTAAGAAAAAGGAGTTTCAAAGTAGGAGACCTAGTTTTAAGACAAGCACGACTCGAAACCTGGGGTGGGAAAGCTAGAGGCGAACTGGGAAGGGCCTTACAAGGTCACTAAGGTAATTGCTAAGGGAGCTTATGAACTGGAAGATATGAAAGGTACTAAAATTCCTAGGCCATGGAATGTATGTCATCTAAGGAAATTTTATGTATGAAATTTTATGTATGATTTACTAGTTTGAATGAAATCAATATTTTGGCAGCTATACAAAGTGTCTTCCAGGTCTCGCTCAAACCCCTGAGTGGCCGAGCTGAGCTCGTACCATCTCAGGTCCCTTGGGGAAACTCTATCTCCGAGGGTTAAACACGCTCAAACCCCTGAGTGGCCGAGCTCAGCTCGTACCATCTCAGGTCCCTTGGGGAAATTCTATCTCCGAGGGTTAAACAAGCTCAAACCCCGAGTGGCCGAGCTCGGCTCACCATCTCAGTCCCTTGGGGAAATTCTATCTCCGGGTTAAACAAGCTCAAACCCCGAGTGGCCGAGCTCGGCTCTGCACCATCTCAGTCCCTTGGGGAAATTCTATCTCCGAGGGTTAAACAAGCTCAAACCCCTGAGTGGCCGAGCTCAGCTCGTACCATCTCAGGTCCCTTGGGGAAATTCTATCTCCGAGGGTTAAACAAGCTCAAACCCCTGAGTGGCCGAGCTCGGCTCACCATCTCAGTCCTTTGGGGGAAATTCTATCTCCGAGGGTTAAACAAGCTCAAACCCCGAGTGGCCGAGCTCACTGCACCATCTCGGGTCCCTTGGGGAAATTCTATCTCCGAGGGTTAAACTAGCTCAAACCCCGAGTGGCCGAGCTCACTGCACCATCTCAGTCCCTTTGGGAAATTCTATCTCCAGGGTTAAACAAGCTCAAACCCCCGAGTGGCGAGCTCACTCACCATCTCAGTCCTCGGGGGGAAATTCTATCTCAGGGTTAAACAAGCTCAAACCCCTGAGTGGCCGAGCTCAGCTCGTACCATCTCAGGTCCCTTGGGGAAATTCTATCTCCGAGGGTTAAACAAGCTCAAAGCCCTGAGTGGCCGAGCTCAGCTCGTACCATCTCAGGTCCCTTGGGGAAATTCTAACCATCCGGGGGCCTCTCAAATCCCCTAGAGGTCGAGCTCGGCTCGAGTCATCTCAAATAGGGTGGGCCAACTACTGAAATATAAACAAAAAATGACAGGTCGAACTGAACGGAGAAAATATGCATCAAATATTACAAAGCAAGATAGTTTTAAGTACATAGGTTCATTAACAAAACATAATTACAAAGGCCCTGAAACATTTAGGGCGCCACATTGCCTTGAACATTGGCAGCACTAGGATCGGGAGTCCCCTCACTATCGCTACTTAGTGTTTCGAGATAGGGATGAGTAGTTAAGGGTGAACTTGCAGAGCGAAAAGGCTGCGAAAGAGTGGGCCGAAGCCGACCGAGCACCCCGAAGGATTAGGCTTTCTTGGTTCAGAGGCATCGGGCAACTCCTTGATCGCCTCCTTCAGGTCAGGGACCTCGAGTGTGAGTCCCTTGGCTTGAGCCCTTTTGGCCATGATGATCATGCCTTGCTCAAGGTAGGGAAGAGCAGCGTCAGCCACCTGGTCCAGAATTCGTCGGCTAGGTATTTCTTCTTCTCCTCCGCCACTCGGCTTGGCCACCTCATACCCAGCAGATCTTCCCTCCTCCCTAGCTCGGATAACATCCCCTCGAGCCTTTGTCAATTCCTCCTCTAAGACCTTAACTTTGTTCTCCGCAGCGATGGTGGGACTTTAGCGCTTGAATTTCCGAGGAGGCCTTCGCGGCATTTCGGTATCCGGGGTAGTAGATCGGGATTGCACTGATCGAATCGATGCCGCAAGATCTCATTGGCCCGCCGGCTCGTGGCATCGATCCGACTCTACGCGGGCATCCCGAACTATGGATCCCATGGTAAGAATCATCTGGAAAACAAGAAATAGATAAGCAAGTTGAAGCGAGAAATAAACAAAAATAAAGTCAAACTTTGTAAAGTTATTACCCGAGATGCATGATGGGCCATGTCTCGGATCACGGACTTGGATGTCCGCATTCCCCAGCTCGGGCCGATGGTGGAGTGACCAGGTTCTCCACCCAGGTCGCGTTAAGCTCCGGACCATGATATTAAGAGGGGAGTCCCCATCTCCCGTAGGAAGATCGGCCAAATTCAATCGAGGCCTCGGGGATGAAATGTTCCCGAGCTAGAGGCTACATGAGCCCTTTCTTCTAGGCGGATCAAATCGGGGGGAAGTGGTGCGAGAAACTTGCCCCGAGGGCTCGGGGTCGAGGTCGCCAAGGTATGGGAGCAGGAAGGACTTGCTCCGGGGGAGTCTTGGTCAAGGAATGTGCCCCTCCCCTTCGGGTGAATGGGTAGACACAAGATCTTCTCGTGATCGGCCGCCCAAGCTAGCCTCTCTTGCATCGATTGTTCGCAAAAAGAATGGATTAGAATACGTATAAAAACATTACAAGATAACAAAATTACTAAATATACCTAAGCCTCCGGCGAGATCTACCGCCTGGGACTCAAATGAAAGTAGTATAGCAAAGGCCAGGACTCAACCAAGAGCCGGGCATGGTAGGGGTTCTTGTTTAGGCGCCGAGCAGGTCCAAAATGGCCGGAGTAGGTTTAACACCCCCGCCTTGATGCGGGAGGTCATCAATCCAAATGAGTGGCGAAGGAGCATGGCTCGGGAGAAGAGATATAAAAAATCTTTTTTTCCAAGACTTGTTAGAAGAAGGGTACCATCGATGAACTTCGCTAAACCCCCCGGTGAAATAAAAGAACCCGGAGTATCTTGGAGGTTTTGGCTTGATAGAAAGTACGCGAGCCGAGGAGTAGGCGCTTTGGGAGTCTTTGGAGTATCATGGAAAAACTAACTAATAGCCTTTAATGGAATTTGGAACAAACCGAGTTAAGGGGATACCAAAACTTGAGAGATACGACATAATAGGTCGCACGGAAATCGGAGACTGCGCCAAGTTGTTCGGACGAAAAAAGCAAGCAAAGCCCGACGGAGGGTCAGAGGGGCACATCCGTCGCCCGGTAAGCGTAGTTAAATGCGAGTCGGGAATACCCGCATTAATCCGAATGTTGTTTAATGACTCTTCCGATAGGTGCTATAAATGTTGGTCGAAATTTGGATTATTGCTTGAGGAGGCCATTTTGATAAGAGGGGGAAATGAATCGAAAATTCGGTCAAAAGATCACGATCGAATGGGGAAGGCGAAAGGTGCGAGGGGAAGGGAGGAAGGATGCATACAAGTATACGCGTATGTATATGTATTATGTAAGGGAAATGTATAAAAACACAGAAGAAAAGAAGAAAAAGAGAGAAGAAAAAAATATATGTAATAAGAAGAGGAGGAATCAGGACTTACTTGGTCGGGGGGCCATGGATGCTCCAAGAATGGCGAGTGATAATTACTAAAAACGAACTCAAGATAGTAGGAATTGTTCTTGGAAGGGTAAAACCAGAGAATTTGAAAAAAAGTAAATGGCGAGGAAGAAGGGGAAGAAATGGGGTATTTATAGGGAGAAAGGTGAAGGGTTCGGTCGTCCGAAATTGGATGACGGGCGCGCATCAATGGCTAAGATTGAGAGAAAAGATGAAGTGACTACCGACTTGACAGAGCATTAAATGCGCCTGTCAGGCACAAGAATCGAAGGGGCATTCAAATTTCAAAAATAAACCGCTCATTTCCCGGAACGAACTAGCCACGTACCTGCTCAAGCTAAAAAAGGAGGACTAATGTATACCTTATCCTACATGCAAAGGAGACTGGCACTCATACTCACCTAGTTTAGATCTACGCTCAAACTAGGGGAGTGAGGGGACTAGTTGATTCGGTGCGTTAACGGGGAGACCGGCACTTCATACTCACCTAGTTTAGATCTACGCTCAAACTAGGGAGTAGGGGACTAGTTGATTCGGATACATTAACAGGAGACACAGCACTTCATACTCACCTAGTTTAGATCTACGCTCAAACTAGGAGAGTAGGGGACTAGTTGATTCGGTCTGCAACTAAGTACATATAAAAAAGCCACCATAAATTAAGAGATTTGGCCGAATTGCTAGTATTTAGAGCTTGATTCGACGATGACAGCTATTAAAGGTTATTAAGAGGGCCTGACGACCTGGTAGAGAACTAAGAGCTTTGGTCGACTGCAAGTATTCGAGCTTGGTCGACGATAGACTATTGAGAGCTTTTTGCCGACGATAAATATTGAGCTTGACCGACAGTTATTCAGAGCTTGAGCTTGATCGACATGATTGACTATTAAGAGCTTTGGCCGACCGACAGAGAGTAACTAGAAAGTAAAAGAAGACCGAAATGACCGGAGAGTAACTAGAAAGACGGCCGAGCCGATGAGTAACTAGAAAAAGGACGACCGACCGACAAGAGAAAGAAACTAGAAAAGAAGACCGAGAGAATGAGTAACTAGAAAATGACGAGCCGACGGTGAGTAACTAGAAAGGGACCGAAAAGGCCGACAGAGAGTAACTAGAAAACGACTGAGCCGAATGTGACAGGAGAACTAGCAGAAATGCGACAAGCGGCCGAAGGGGAGTTACTAAAAGTACGACCGACCGATTAATAGTTCTTAGTAGATGCGATTGACTTGACTACAAAAGGCTAAAACCTTGGTCGACCGACTGTAGAAAGTTACTAAAAAGGCGGACGACGACGACACGAAGTTATTAAATGTCGAGTCATACTACGCGCAATAATCGCTACAAGATAAAGACACGACAAGTAATTAATATCTAAAAAGCGGATTTGTGACAAGAACTATCCCCGGGGGCGACTGGACCGATGTGACCCGATTCTTTTTGTCAACCTAAATGATTTCCGCCCCGATCTATCTCTCAATCCCGATTAGACACGTGGACCTCAAAGGACCAAAGGGCTTGGGTATAAAAGGAGGAAGAAGGTAAGAAATGAAGGGACTTTTGGGCATTTATTATTCAAACTTTTATATTTTATACACTTGTCTTTATTCTTCTTCCCTTTCACTAACTTGATCGTCGGAGTCTTTCACGCCAAAGTTCTCTAGGTTAGTCTTTTGTGGCGAGGATCGGGTTGGATTCTTGAGAAGATCTCGCCCGGAGACCTTTTCATATTTTACGAGGAAAAAGTGATGAGAATAGAATCCAGACAATACATTTGGTATGAGCTTACCATTTGACAACTATCAAATTTAATGGGTCTTTCGCTATTACTTTATTTATTTATTTACTCAGTTGAATACAAGTAATTTTCTTAACTTAAAATCCTATATTGGCAGAGCTGTGACCGAATGACCATCACTTTCTCCTCTCAACCGCAGGATCACGTGCTACATGGAAACATACGATCACGATTCGCCAGTGAGCAAGACACATCCCTTACAGTAAATGAACCATCAAATTCAAATCGACGGTCCAAATCCTGCGAAAATCATTAGTCACAATTTCGATATTCCGATTTCCCATACGGTGCGCTTTCTTCTTCCTCAGTCTCATTTCATTTTCTTTTCACAGATTTTCTAGATTCACTCTCTCTTCAAATTTAGAACACTTCAAACACGAAAATGAGCAAGGGACCAGGACTGTTCTCCGATATTGGCAAGAAAGCCAAAGGTTCAAATTCCTCGATCCATCACTAATTTATAAATAATCTCTTCTTATGTATTTTTTTTTCCGTTTTTGTGAATCTCTGTCGGTTATTTTGATTATTCATATAATTTTTTATCTCTAGATCTGCTGACCAGGGACTACCTCTCCGATCACAAATTCTCCGTCTCCACCTACAGTGAATCTGGAGTAGTACGATTTGTTACTCTCTTTTTTATTCGCAGCATAATTAATATAAATTTATTGCGTTTGTGTATTAGTGAGCTTTCATAATTATTTTTAATACCTTCTTTTTGCAATTTTGGTCATATGCTACCGATAGCAAAGCCAATTAAATGATAAAACTGAGATACACTTACATAATGCAATCGAATTTAGCAGATTCCATTTAGGCTGCAAGTGGAGACAGGAAAGTACTAACATGATTGGAAATGATTGTATAGATTGCTATGTTTCACTACCTTTAAATTTTAGATAGACTTGGCTAGTGAAGATGGCAGTTATTTGTTGGCGTGTTAATGTCCCTGATTCTCGCTGAATATTTTTGTTGAATAACGTTAGTCATTGAACTCGCTCAGTTTGTATCATAATTAGTATGTTCTCAGTTTATTAAGTTTTGAATAAGCTCATGAATTTTACTCATGTATCCCGGTTTTTTCTGCTTTTGATAGTTTATTCATTGATGTTGGTTGAATAAGCTTTAATGAGGTGTCTGCTTCTTTGGGGTGATTGAAAGGCATATTGTTATTTGATTTATGCAATGTGTTTTCTCATCATTAATGGAGGCAACAGTATTTTCTAAATCTTGGTCATTGAATCACAGATACTATAATCTCTAGTTTGTATACTGGATCTTTCTACATCTCGGCGGTAATAGTGCGCTATTTTAGGAGTTTACCACTCACTGGTATTCAACAGAATGTTTTACATGGCATTTGCCTTTTCTTTTTCCCCCTATGGTGTGGGGTGGGTTGGGGTTTGTGTGGGTTGAAGTTGTATATTTTTATACCAGCTACTAGTATTGCTGCATTTATTCTTTTTACAAAGTTCGTTTCCGTTGTATTAGTGCATCGGGTAAGGTGGTGGCAACTTCGTGGATTCTGTGTTTTTATAGACTTGGATAACATGCCTGAAGCATCTCCATTAGTTGGAGCAAGGTCTCAATTTGTGGATGTTTATTTTCATGATGATGTTCTAGAACACGGAAGAGCACTTTCTATTTTTTTTGGAGGTTCACTACATAAAACTCATCTTTACTATTAGAAGTTGTACACCTATCCTCGTGCCATTTCCAATCACAATAAAGAGAAGATATGTGAGGCTCGAATGGTTTTGATGATTGGACCTTTCAAGGTTGATGTACTAAATGAATGATTCTTTCACGAGTGTTCCAAGAAAATATTTCTCAACAAGCTATTTCAAATTTTGCACATTTTCACTTTATATTTTCCTTTACCTTGTTCCTTAGTTTTGCGCATAAACCAGTTTACTGGCATCGCTGTTTTTAAAAACTTATCTATCTTCAGTGAAGGGAAATGTTAGCTTCCATGATGGGGATAGTGCTCTAATCTCTTAAGATCCATGTGTTAGTGAAATTTGTACCTTCAGTGCCCATTTTTTTAGCCTCTGTTGCTTTGATTACGAGTGTCGAATTCCCTTTTATGATACTAATGTTATCAAAAATAGGAGTTTTTTTTTATTCATTTGGGGGACCATATGCCCGTTTCTTTTTTAAGACTTGGGATTGGGTAGCACTTGACATCCGAGATGTGGAGCTCGGGTATCAATTTTATGAAATTGTGGAAAGCTCTCTAACATGTCTAATTCAAGTTAAACATATCTAATCGTGATTTTTGAAATTGTGGAAAGCTCTCTAAAATATCCAATTCAAGTTAAATATATTAAATTGAATCGATTTGGCATGACAATCCTTTTATGAAGTTATTGAATGCTCTCCAACATGTGCAATTTAGGTTAATATATTTGAGGAAATTGTAGAAAGCTCTCTATTTACTTCAATTGATTTTGCATGGTTCACACAGCTAACCACTAGTTACCCATTAGTTGCTAAGATCATCTACAGTCGTGTTTTTTTACGATTATCGAGTTATTTATATGTATCAGGAAGATTTGAGGCTGCATTCCGTCATGATTTTCTCAATATTGTTTAATAGCAAATTATTTCCAATTTTAACTTTTTCTTCCCCTGAATGCAGGCACTAACCACATCCACAGTTAAAAAAGGAGGTTACTCATCTGGTGATGTGGCAGCCCAGTATATATACAAGAATACTTTCGTTGATGTCAAAGTTGATACAGAATCGAATGTGAGATGCTAAAACCTTTATCATGTTAACACATGCTTGTTTCATTTGTCATCTCTCTGATCACTCTTTTTCTTTTGGCAGATCTCAGCAATTCTAGCTTTTGCTGATATTGTTCCCTCATCAAAGACCATTGCCACACTGAAATATCCAATTACGAGTCTGGCAAAGTATGTGCTGCACATTTTTCCAACTACATTAGTTGCAATAGTAGCCTTCTTCTTTTACTAACTTGCTCTGCTTTTCCTATTGCAGCTGGAACTTCAGTACTTTCACCCTCATGCATCTCTCACTGCAGCTGTTGGTCTGAACCAAGCCCCTCCCATTGATTTTTCAGTCACCCTTGGTACACCAACTTTTGCTTTGGGTGCAGAGGCTGGTTATGAGACGAGTTCCGGTAAATTGACAAAATACACTGCTGGTATCACTGTGACAAAGCCAGATTCCTGTGGCTCAGTAATTTTGTAAGCCCCGAATTATTACATAGATTAATTGCTTTTATCAAATATATATATATATATATATATATATGTGTGTGTGTGTGTGTGTGTGTGTGTGTGTATTAGGGTAAATTACAAAAATTATCCCTAAGATTTAGCTTAATTAAAAAAAATCATTTATTTTTCAAAATTACAAATATCCCCTTAAGGTATTACAAATACTTCCTTGAGGTTTGAATTTACTTAACAAATATCTCTCTCTTGAGGGTGTAACTTGTAAAATAGAAACAAATATCAAGGGGCTACTTCCAATTTTAAAAGACAGTTGGGTGTTTTTGTAATTAGAATAATCTTCAAGGGTATATTTTGTAATTAATCCAAAATATTTTCAAAACCTTAGTTTTTGGGTCCCTCACTTTGTAGGGGTGATAAAGGAGACACTATAAAGGCATCATACATACACTACCTTGATCAATTAAAGAGGACCGCTGCTGTGGGAGAGATCGCTAGAAAATTCTCCACAAACGAGAACACATTTACAGTGGGAGGGTCTTACGCCATTGACAGCCTGACACTCGTGAAAATGAAGCTTAATAATCATGGCACACTCGGGGCCGTGTTGCAACACGAGCTCATTCAGAAATCACTCGTGACTATATCCAGTGAATTCGACACTAAGGCCTTGGATAAGACTCCCAGGTTTGGGGTGTCCCTTGCTCTGAAGCCTTGAGAGCTAACTTGCAACAGTAAGTTGCTTTTGGAACCAGTACTTGTTTTTTTGAAGGTTGCGCTGGAAGAAAGCGCGAAATAAGTAGCTACAGTAACATACTGTTTTCAGATATTTGGTGATTAAGCATATATGGAGGTCTGGGGTAGTGTGGTTTTTCCTCAGTTTTCAACTACCCGTTTGTTATTCTTGTTGAGGCTTTTTTTTGGCATGAAAAATATTCTTTTAGAGTTCTATGGTGAACATTGAACTCTTAGTTTT
Source organism: Rehmannia glutinosa (assembly GCA_016081115.2). Classification (NCBI taxonomy): domain Eukaryota; kingdom Viridiplantae; phylum Streptophyta; class Magnoliopsida; order Lamiales; family Orobanchaceae; genus Rehmannia; species Rehmannia glutinosa. The sequence continues at coordinate 228,857 of JABTTQ020003454.1, forward strand.
GCAGCTTTATTTTGTGTTTGCATTTTATGGCACTAGTCACTTGCTATGCGCGTTTCGCGTGTATAGGATAAAGAAAATAGTTCCCGATTTGTTTCTTTTGTACCTATATGGCTTTTTTAGCTTTTCGCATTGTGCATTGTGATCAATTTTCTTCCCAATGCTTGGGAAATGTGGCGCTTTTCGTTGCTCTCTTACTGGTGAACCATCACTCAGTACCTGAAACAGAAGGACTTGCCATTTTGTTGAGCTAGGCCATATATGTACTTCTTTTAGGAGTTCCAAGGACGAAATAGAGGACCGAGCTCCGAGGGCCCTTCTATATGGAGCCAGGTTTCGCTTTAATGGCAGTAAGCTTTTGAGGTTCATCCTTGTTTTGTCTCGGTAAAATTTTCTATTGAATTTGTGGTGTCTCGTGAGCCGTAGAAGCCAGCTATATAACCGCGACTGCATGTCTTCTTCAATAAGGGGAAAGAAAAATTGGAACTGTAGGAATATGGATAGAACTTAATGCTATAATATTCGACATCTGTTGTTTTGAAATAGAAAGGTTAAAAAATGGAATACGAAAAAAGGTCTGGGGCTGCTCAATGTATGGTGGATTGTGGGTTGATCGTGTGCCAAGTAAGATAATTTTATTACTCATTCATATGCATAGATCAAATTTAACTTAGAAAAAGTAAAATTGGGGTGACAATCTATGACACAATATGGACCTAATACATGATAAGCGAGTTAGAATTGAGACGTGGAATGTTAGGATCAAAATTGGGTCGGGTTTGAACAATACGAATAATAAATATGTCGAGTTAGGGCTAAGATAAAATGACACGATTGACATGTTTTATCCAATTGTGTTGCTATTATATTATACAAAAATCATGAAAATTTGTCTAAAAATCTGATTAAAACTAAGACTTTTGAAATTTTTACAAAATAATCTGAATTTTATTATTAAAGAAAAGAGTAACACAAAAAAAATCTGAATTTTTATTAAAAAAGATTAAAAACTTAAAATTGTTTTAAAAAACTATAAATTATTTTAAAAATCTGACAATCACACCAAATATGTAAAAAAAAATCTAATTTTTAAACAAATTTCACTTTTTTTTCCTTTGATTTTCAGTTTTGTTTTACATATTTGGCGTAATTTTCAGATTTTTAAACTAATTTATAGTTTTTAAAAAATAATTCTAAGTTTTTACTCTGTTTTTGATTTTATAAAAAAATTCAAATTTTTTTTAAAGATTTCAAAAGTTTTTTGTTTTTAATCCATTTTCAGATTTTTAGACAAATTTTCACATTTTAAAGCATTTTTCAGCTTTTTTTATTTATATTTTAATATTTCAAAATAATTGTTAGATTTTTAACAAAATTTTTAGTTTTTAAAACAATTTTTTCAGATTTTTAAAAATCTTTTAGTTTAAAAACAAGTTTTTCAAAATAATTTTGAGTTTTTTTATTTTAAAAGTTCAATTTTTTTTTCAATATTTCGAATATATTTCAGATTTTTTAAAACAGTTTATGGTTTTTTTTTAACAATTCTCATATTGTTTTCCAATTTTAAAATAATTTCAATTGCTTTTTACTATTTTTAATTATGAAAAATATTGTGGGGCTTTTGCATGGGTGGTTTGGGAGGGAAATGTCTTTTTTTGCCCAGTAATATAAGACTCTAAAGACGAAAAAGCCCGCGCCTAACACGTGACATCTAAGGGGAATATTCTATCAGTGTAATTTAGGTTGCATTTTATATAAAAAAATAAATTAAGTTGCAAAGTCAAAAAAACCCAAAAGTTTAGGTTGGCAATTTGTTTTTTCATTTCAAAAAATTATCAAACATATGTTAAAAAAAATTCAAATTAAAATAAACTCACACAACCCAGATGACCATACAAGCAGATGAGTAGATGGGTGAGTTCTTTAGATTGTTAAAATATACAACACATTTTGTTTTGACCCAAATAATTTGAATAATAAACATGTTGGTTTTGGATTGAAGACCCAAATAATTTGAACAATAAACATGTTGGTTTTGGATTGAAGAAATTGACATGAATAATTAAATAGATATGGGGTTCAGATTGAGAAATCTAACACGAATAACATAAATTTTATGTCTCGCTACTACAAACAATACACAAATTGCCACCCTAAAAAAGGTTAAAATAAAAAATAAAGATGTTAAATTTTCCACAATATTGCCATCATAGTAATAAAAAAATTATGTCTCATATTATTACTTAATTGAGAAAATATTGTTTAGAAAAAATACATAATTTTACAACTAGCGTTTCGACAGTGTTTCAAGGGGTATCGTTTAATTTTATGCGTATGGTAGATCCAAGTGAACGAAGAAACATGGAAATTTATTTATCCCCGAGCGCACGGGACTAAAGAGATACAATATTCTATGATGCCCACTGGAATTAAAGCGGATTGCTGTTAATTCTTTTCAGAAAGTTCTGAGACAAAGCTAATTCAGATTCATGTAATAATCTGAACAAAGGAAATTTCCATCTACACTTTAATTTGGGACAAGATTAGAATGGTTTGAAGTTCATAACTCAGCAAGCACAAAAACGCAGCACAGGTCAAGTTGTGAAACTCCATATTTATGGTCATAGAATAGACAACAACCAATGGAATGGAAGCAGAAAATTGAGGTGGGCTTTCCCAGGAAAGATCTTTGGGCATCAGAGGCTGATGCTCGGAAAGCTACAAAGAGTCCAGATTGGATATCTATCATTTGAAATTTTCTTCTGTTAGCAAATAGATGAAATTTGATAAGGAGGTGAATTTTGACTGTGATTAGATATGAATCATATGATATGAAAGTGCAATGATGAAATTTGATTTATTTAATATAGTAATAATAAAATAATGATTGGATATACTTGGTGATGGAATGCAAGTACTTTGAAAGAAAATATCAAATAGTGATCGGCAATTTGAGTGTTTTTTATTTTTTTTTGAAAAATGTGCATGATGTGGTTCTGGGATAAAAGAGCAAACGTACATGAATAGTGAATTTCTGAAAATTTTCAGGAGCAATTTCATTTTGGGTAAAAGAAAAACCTTTAGCAGAAGAGAAAATGAACTTTTTTGGTATCTACAAGAGCAACCAATTTTTGTCTAGGGATGGGTTGTGGGATACAGTTTCTTTTAAAGATCGGTGGCATCATGTGTGTTCTTTTGATAAGGAAGATATCAATCAAGACAAAATCAAACTCACCAGGAACCTTTTCATGTTTCGAGGGGTGTGGAAATCCGAAAAGGATACAGTGGATTTGGCATTGGTTGAGTGGCAATAATTCAGCTTATTGGAGGATGGTTAGCTTTTGATCTGTTGGTGGGCTGCTTTTGGTATGATTTCTGTCCTGTGTGGGCTGGTGTATTCTAGGATCTGCTCCTTGGTTCAGTGGAAGATACTTATTATCAAAAACACCAACTTCTAAGGTTTTGGGTAGCAAAAACAGACAGCAGCTCAACTCAAGAGCAATATAACTAAAGACAACTTCCGTTCTTGTTCTGACGACAACCTTTACCTTCTTAATAATTGTGGTACAAAGAAAAACCATGTTTGCAATACGCGTTTATGGTGTCATAGACAAGAGTCACAGGAACGTAACTAAAAGTGGATGGCTAAGTAACGCTTCAAACAAGGCTCATCTCTTGTCTTGCCGAAAAGACAAAGGGAATTGCACGCTACACTAGCACGAAAATGCATATTTTGAATTAAGCATATCACAGGGAAATTAATGGATTTAGACCCTTGTGATTCTGCAATTTGCAAATATTGAAACAGAATCAAGTAAATCGATCGATCTTGAATCATCAAAAAGGCAGGAAGAATCATCTAAAAAACAGACACATAAATACATAATAGATGATATTCTCTAGACCATACTTTATTAACAGCAGCTGAAATTATCAAAGAAACAAATCAGCAAAGACTACACCAATGTACTCAAGAAGATCATATCACAAGTTCAAAGAAAAGCCACGACCTTCACGAATCTCACAAAAAATTAAATTCAAATGCCATTTCATGAACAAGTACACCATAATCATATAACTACCACAAAACATCCAGCGAATTAATCAATCAAGACTCAGACTCAAGCATCAAGCTCAAGAACCCTTAAGTGCACCAATTTGAGCAACACAGAGATCAATATCAGCAAATGAACATCAACTAGTCAAATACCCAAGCATTTAAGACTCATAACTATCAGCATTGCATTGAAACGAAACAAAATCAAGGTACAATCAAAGTAACAAAGTATGACATAGTTTTCCTCTCTTCCTCGCACCAACATCCATAAACATAAATTCAAAACTAACGACAAACAAAAAACAACCGTAATTAACAAACCTACTAATCGATTGTCTGCATAATATCTTCGGCAGTGAACTTAGTACCCTTGTCCTTATCGGCGGCGGCGCGTCCCTTCGCCTTGCGGTCGAGCAGCGATTTCCGATCCTTATCGAGGCGGAGCTTAGTGATAACAACCTTCGATGGGTGAATACCGACGTTGACAGTCGAGCCATTAACCTTCTCACGAGTGATGCGCTCGATGTGGATGACCCATTTCTTACGGTAGACCTGCACCACCTTACCTTCGCGTCCCTTGTAGGTTCCTCGGACCACCTGCACCTCGTCGTCCTTTCGGACAGGCATGGACCGGACGTTGTACTTGGACCTGAGGTCGCCGGAGAGCGGCGAGCTCATGATGACGCGGCGGACGCTCGACGGCGCAGTGAAGTGCGCCTTTCGGCTCTTGCGCCGGGAAGAAGAAACGCGTGGATTGTACTTCATTTTCGCCGCTTTTGCTCTACTCTGTGTGTGGGGGTGCTGAAGCCTGTGGAGATGGAGAAGGTTAGGGTTTCTGTTAATTTATAGTGGGTTGAGAGAACGTTATGGTATTGGGTTTGAGTTTGTTTCGGGCTTGAAGAGTTGGGCTAGGGCACGCATTGCAATAGTTATGTCTATGGGCCACTTAGCTTAGTTTTATTATGTTTGTGGACTTGGGCCTTATATTTTTATTTTGTTTGGAAATCTGGACTTTGAACATTTGGCTAATTTAACAAACTATTGTTAATTAAAATCGGATTTAACTAATTACCATAAACAATATTAAAATATTAGGTGAAAACAGCATAACAGGCGCTATTTTCTGTAGAAATGCATTTCACAAATTAATTTTTTTTAAAATTAGTTAGAAAACAGAGCTGAGCTCTCTTTTCAAATCAGCAATTTTTTTAAAATTTTAATTCAGAAAATAGAGATTGAATCTCTGTTTTTACAAAAAAAAAAAATTTAATTTTCGTATATTGTTTTGTAAAAATTAGAAAATGCATACACCATTTTTCGGAATATAAAACATGAACTTCATTTCAACCCGGTTACATAATAAATCCTAGAAGCCGATTACACAATTTAAAAACATAAGTAAATGACACGATTTAAAAATAACTGAAAATCACACAATTTAAGATCGTACAACAACCGGAATACTAAACATCAGTCATAGCGTGAAAAAGAACTTCCTTGCTCAAAATTATCTCCAAACTTAGGTCTTGGTGACAAGTAGCGCTGAGGGTGAGCCGAAAAATTGCCCGAGCATTGTGTCTCTGGCTCCAATTTCTTGAAAAGTGTTTCCAGTTGTCAAATAAAGGTTCTCCCTCTAATATATAAGCATCTGGAGTAACGATTTCATCAACCTAGAAAAATAAAAAAATATGAGTCGCTAAATTTACGTAGAACAAAGACAGAATATTATACAGTAGAGTACATAAGAATATTTAATTTACCGCGTGCCATGAAACCCAGTCTTTTGCCGTTGCATGTACAAAATTCAGCTTGCGATCCTAGTATACACCCGGTGTGCTCAACCTTTTGGCAAACAAGGTATAACGAGCTTGAAGATGTTTCACTCATTGACTTACTTCTGCATACTTAAAGTTGCAATCAAATGTTCCTTTTAGAATAGCTCTAGCCGTCAATATCGAAACACTGTTGTTTTCTACATCAACAACCCAGTTCCCCTTGCTGATCTCGTTTAGAAGAGGATCGGCAAGGATGATGTCCATCGGCAACGTCCATTTTGTTTTTTTTCATTATACATTGTCTCCAATAACTGAGAACGTGGTTTTTGTGGAGGTGGTAGAGGAGACCAGTTGAATTCATACATTTGAATGTGTATATGATATGAATGTAAGAAAATTTATGTGAGGATGGTAGATCAGAATAGTTTCAAAAGAAATGTATATTTTGTGGTAAGTTTGAGCATGTATTTATAGACCATTTGTAAATCTGATAAAATTATTTTGACAAGACATATCACTGCAAAGCTGATAAGGTACATCAGACAAGACTAAACAACTGCATAAAGCTGATAAGGTACATCAGACAAGACTAGGCAACTGCATAAAGCTGATAAGGTACATCAGACAAGACTAGACAATTGCATAAAGCTGATAAAGTACAGCAGACAAGACTACACAACTGCATAAAGCTGGCATTTGATAAAGAGTTGATGACAAGACACATCAATATAAAGCTGATAAGACTACATCTGATAAAACTAATAAAAAAAATTACTTAATTTCATGCAACCCTTAAACATTGTCAAAAAAATATTTAATTAAATTATCTAATGTCCAACCCTTATTTGTAATGAAAATAAGTATCATAATGTCCTTCAGTGTCACAAGTACGTCTATTCCTCTCTCGCCTGCTCCATCTTCTACTGATTGTGGTGGAGTAACATGCTCCTCATCTGGAGTCGCAGAGTCTGAACGTCTATCATCACGCATAGATGAAATGACGGATATGGAATTGGTGATGTATCATATGCACGTCGATTGGTGGCATGTCTAGGAGGCTCGAGATATGGTATGGTGTACTGATGCCCCAAATCCAAACTAAGAAAATCTTTGAATGATTGTGTAAATGGTGCCAGACCTACATCCGGTGTAAACTGGATAGGTCCTTGCATATATACTGGCTCAGAGACATAATAATCACCTGTATCAACTGTGAATCGATGCATAGAACTAGACGGACCCATACCGTCATGCACAATACCTGTGAATCGATGTGCATAAGTGGATGGATCTGTATCATCACGAGTAGTAGCTGTGAATCGAAGAGCAGAAGTGAATGGACCTGCATCATCATGTGTAATAGCTGTGAATCGACGTGCAAAAGTAGATGGGCCCGCATCAACTGAAAGTGTACGCGATGTAGCACGTGAACTGCTCTGCCTCCATACATGTGTCTGAGACTGTTCAGCTGGTGCACTTTGTTGAGTAGAGACATTAGTTGCACTTCTATGCCTCTGACACAAATGAGTGAGATCTGCAAAAGTCGATGAACAGAGATCACGAATTGCAAGTAATGAATCATGATCATCGCCATACTCCTCGATACTAAGCCTTAAGCTTTCTATGTATTCTTTTGAAATGAAATTGCGGTGTATGTATGAAGATAAAATAAATAAATACGACTATGCTAATTATTATAAAGAAAAATATTTACCATGTAGTGAATTACAATTTTGTCATGGTACCTGGTACCCCTCATGCACTGTAAGTGGCTAGCGAGATCGGGGCGGCGTGTAATATCATCAAACCATGCCATGTACCCTGGACTCGTGTCACGAATTTGGTCATAGGAGCGGAAAAAATATAATGATGTCGCTCACCCCACAACATGACATACTTGTTATGTTTGAGGGCCCAATCCGTTGCTCCATGTCCTCTGCGGTCTATATCATGCAATTTCCGTTGTGAATCATTTGGTGTTGCAGGAATAAATTGAGTCATACCAAACTGTCTGGACACTCGCTCTGGATGATGCATTCTCCCTTGCACGTTTCAAGCCATGTCATGCCTTGTGATATGATATTTCCCATCCATATTTTTCCTTCACCTGATGGTGCGCATGTTTGACAACACTCCACCAACAAACGTACAATCATATTTTTACACATATTTTGATGATCAATGGAAATCTCATTCATAGGACATGTGTGGTCACCACCATATTTTGTAATCTCCCATAATCCAATTTTTGGTTTCAGTATTGCTCGAAGACTCCAATCACATACCATGTCAGATGTGTTATGGCGACATTCAACTTTCCACAACTTTGTACTACTCTCTACGACGCGGTACTCTCCTCTTGCAAATCGCACAGAATAATCTTTCACACACACATTTGTAGGCTTTTCTTATCCTTAAACATCATTCCTTTTTCAAGCACACCTTTCTCGAGATCGTAATATGAACATCTGACCGAAATATCACAAGAATCTATAGGGATCTCTGCATATGCCATATTAAAAATGGAATGATATGACGAAAACGATACGGCCCATCTGTAGGCACGTGCAGGGCAGGAGGAATTGGGACTTCATCCTGTCGTGAGGTATTCTCTCGGCCTTGTTCATTATACATTTCATCAAAATCAGAAATTCCTACACCATTATTATCATCGTCATTATTATCTTCGTGTTCTTCGTCACATGATGGTTCTGAACCAATATGTTCTTGGTTCAAGTGGCTATCATCTAAGTGATCTGACATTCTTTCAACATCCACATTTTCATCATGAACATTATGATCTCCCAAATTAGGTTGCACAAAACTACCCCCAATATCATGTCCAACATTAGCTCTATGATTATACTGCCTAGAACTAGGACCAACATCCGAACATAATCACCTCCCAAGTTATACTGCCCAGAAATACCCCCAACATCTGGAATATTATCATCTCTCTATAAGGACACATATTGAGAATATTTAGTATTCCTTTCGATGTCCGATATGGTTATATTTTGTATTTGTTTTGTTTCAACATATACATCGACAAATGAAATTTCTGAAATCGGATCAAAGAAAAACCATAAATTCTCGTCTCTAGTTATTGGTATTAACCATGAATGATTTTCGGAGCTATACTTAACGAACAACTTCAACTGAAACTGGTTACTATCAATATTTAACAATCGGTATAGTTTTCTAATCAATTCATACAACTTTGTCATTTGAGACAGTCTATGGATTATAATTGGACAACGGTCATAAGATATTGTGAACCCATCTTGTACAATTTGTCCTCCAAAATATACAATAATATCTATATTTTGTGATGACATGTCTATTAAATATAATAAAGTAATAGAATTAATTAATATGTATACTAACTTTAAAAATATTAAAACTAACCAAAACAATTTATTTGTAAATAATGAATTAATTAATATAAAAAAGACAATATACAAACTTACCCGCAAAATTTAGTCCGTTTGGAAATGTAATATATCTGCAATTATAATATATGAAAATAAAATTAGTATGAAAAAATTTTCGGCGACCAGACCAATTTTTCGCAACCCGAAAGCACCTGACCTCCCACCCAGTACGCTAACCTGTCGGGAGAAATTTTCCGGTCGCCGGAGAAGTTTTTCGGCAGCCCAAACCCAACCCTCCCCCCAAAAATTTTTGATTCCTACTCTATTATGCCGGAAAAATACACATACATAATACAAAACACTAAACAAACAATATATATAAAATTTACAAAAACCAAAAAAAAAAAGAGTTGAAGGGGAGGGAGAAACTTACCAGGAGGATGGAGAGGAAGGGATGAGAGGCTGCTTGTGGAGTAGGGAGGGGGGCTGCCAGTTTTATTTTTTAAATGAGAATATAGAGTTAGCGACTCATTTTTTCTGTCGATCGACGTAAAGGAGGAACAATATTTGCCAACGTTGTTTTCTCATTTGAAAATTCTAAAAAAAAAAGTGGGTCAAAGACAGAGGTTCTGTTTTCTGCAGATTTCCTGCAGAAAATGCAGAAAACAGCGATACGACCGTTGTTTTTCACCTAATATTTTAATTTTTTTACGTTAATTGGTTAAATTGAATTTTAATTAACAATAGTTTGTTAAATTTGCCGGAACATTTACTTTGAACTTTTTTCTTGGGCGTATAACCCAAAGATTTTGTTCCATGTCGCCCAAGTGGGTAGCTATCCACTTCCACTTGGGTACATAGCTCTTGGATCAATATACACATACACACATGTATGTGCATTGCCGTGTCTATAGAGAGACAAGTGAGTCATTAGACTCAGGCCCAAAATAAAAACAAAAATTTATGGGCCCAAGAATTTCGAATATCATCTATATATAGAGCTGTCAAAACGGGCCGGCGGTGCGGGTGGTCTGCCCGCCAAAACCCGCCGCCATTTGGCGGGCGGTCGAGCCAGCCCGCCACCTTGGCGGCCGAGAAAACGTCAACCCAAACCCAACCCGTCTTGGGTCACGGGGGCGGGCGGGTTGGCCGCCATAAATAAAAAATAAATATTTTTATGCCAACTTGAAAAAATGATTGTGTTGCTAAAAAAAAATCTTCTTGTGATGCCTTGCTTTCACCAACTCAAATTTTTTTAAGTGTTGAACGGGTTTGCCTTTGGACGAATGATTTCCTTTTCTACGAACTAATCATTCTCAAAATTCAAAATTTTTGAGGAACTTATAATTGAGGATTGTTTGTATACACACACTCTAGTTTTGTATATACATACACACACTCTATGAACTAATGATTTCCTTAGAACTATATACATACACACACTCTATAGACTTAAGAAAAGGAAATCATTAGTTCATAGAGTGTATGTCTATACTGACCAAATTGATACAAAACTAGAGTGTGTGTATGTATATATATATATATATATATATATATATATGATTTAGTTCAAATGAGACCACCCTCCTAGGTGAGGCAGTGTGGACTCATCTTACCCATTGATCTTAAAAAATGAAGGGATGTGATTTATTCGATTTTTTTTTTGGTTTTCCATTTTTTATTGATTTAAGGGTAATTGTAATTTTGTAATCTAAAGTAGTGGTCGTGGATTTTCTAGTAAGTTTGACTTTTTGAAACCGTTTTTATGGGTGAAATTGATCTTTAGGATTTGTGGTGAAATTTAAGGAACTGTTTTCTTTCCAAATATTTTTATTTTACAGCATAGTTAGGGTTCTTCTACTGCATAATTAGACATCAAATAATGCATATTTAGTTATTTTGTTGGCACTGTTTTACGAAAACAAGACATAATTGAATATAACGTACTGCATATGTAGTTATACTACACTGCATAAATAGGTTCAATATAATGTATATTTAGTTATGAAAATGAGATGTTGCTTTTGGAAATTATAAAAATGTGATGTTACATAACGTACTGCATATTTAGTTATTCCACAATGCATAGATAGTTTCTAGATAATACATAATTAGTTGATTTTGTTGCATAGTTTATGACGTCTTGCATAGTTGAATATATTGTACTACATATTAGTTTTTTTACGCTGCATAGATAGTTTTCAGATAATGCATATTTAGTTGAGTTTTGTTGCATCTTATAGTAATTTATGCAGTGTTCCCAACATATTTTTGCACCATATCCAACACGGAAATTTATAAGCATACGAACATCATCTTCTTCGTTGCATTTTTACAGTTTTAATATTTGAATTTTGCAAACCCGGTTTGAGTTCTCCATCAAAACTTAATCCTTCATTGTTTGCTATTACAAAATATTCTATAATTGTTGAAGCTTCTTCCTATGGATTTGACGTCATATTCTCACACCAATTTTTTTGTGCTTTCGTTTTTGCGAGTCGACTATGGAGATGAACCGATTTTCTCGGTTGTATAATGGTGATTTCTCGAATGATTGATAGTGTGAGTGAGAAACAAAATATGCGTGCGTGATTAGATACAATTCCATGTGTAAGCAATTTGCATTTTTGTTATTTTACTATATTACCCTTATGTTGATTAAAATAAATCATTAATGTTATGTTTATTTGTTTAATCTTACCCATTGATTAATAGTGAGGAATGGTTGAGATTAGTCCATTGTGTCTCACCTAGAGACATGGTCTCACTTGATCCTCCGTATATATATATATATATATATATATATATATATATATATATATTGCAAAAACGTTTAATGGGGATGTTGTATAGTGGATACTCATTATATTTTTGCATAATAAAGTAATAAAACCCAATTCATCTCACCAATTAGCATATCCAGTTACCATATCCATGTTCTCATATATCTCTTCACAAAGTATTATATAAATTAGTTTTGGACGTGTGTATGAATTGTAATAGAAGTTATGACATTTGCACATAACATTTTCTATTTCTAAAAAATAGCGAGGAAGCCAGCGGGCTGGCCCGCCCGTCCGTCGCTGAGCTAGCCGTCTCAACCCATGACCCAAACTAGCCTGCCTCTTGACGGGCTACTAAATCCTCAACCCATACCCCTACCTTTGATGCGGTGCGGGTGGTCCAGAAGCGGAGTCAGCCCGTTTTGACTCTATCTATATATATAGGTATTGGTTCAAATGAGACTAATTACTTGAGGTGAGACAGTGGGATTAATCTGGACCTTAATTCATAAAGTTGGGTGGACCAGATTTATTTCTATTATTTTAGGTAAATCGATATCATCAAGGTTAATCTTATAATGCTTATTGAAACCGATTTTTTTAAATAGGGGTATAATTGTAAATACAATGGTTATAATATGTACGTAAATATCAATGTATATTTTTTTGCCGTATTATATGGGATTCTTCTTTTTCCAAGACGCCTTTTAAACTTTTGATATTCACTTCCGGATTCGCTAGGGTTACAAAGAACTTTCACGCTCGGGTCTGAAGGTGAGTCTTATGTTCAGGATATTTTGTTTTCCACTTCAATGTAGTATTTTTTGTATTCTTTTTGTTTTATTATTTTCACCTATCATTTTTTTTGCATGCTTAAGTTTTCTATACACCTAATGATTTTTGTAATTTTTAAAATTATTGAGGAGTTTTCTTGATTTTGGTGGTTTTTAGGTTGTATGAACGCATCTTTTTTAATTGTTTCTGTGTTTTTATCATGAATGTGGTTTAATATGTTAAATGTTTAATTTGTAATTATGAGTTGGAGCACTACACATCACAAACATCAATTATGAAGCACTCACAGACAAGTCATGGAGCAACATACAGAAGGAGCAATAATGTAGCTAGTGGACAATTACTTAATGGAGCATTAATCTTTTAGTGGAGAATTATTGTGTAAACTAATGCAAATTGTATCAACTACTACTTGATGGTGCAACCTATAAATAGGCTTGCATTCTTCACTTGAATGATTAGAAATCAAAGCAAAGTTCTATACGAAGATTTCTAAGTGTGAGTAGTAAAGCGAGAGCAATATATGAGAGCTTCTATAGAAAAAATTTGTGAGCAAGATTGAGAGTTTATTGTATTCTCTAAATTATTGATATAGTGATCCAATTATTTTAGCTTCAATTTATTTTTTGTCTCTCACGTTTACATATTTACACCTGTATTACCCAACAATTGTGGTATCAGAGCCACACCTTGGCCTAATAACCCTTCCTATTTGCAAAAATAGCATTAACCAGTTCCAGTGAACTTGCATTCACGTATTCCGAACAAGGTGTTCTTATTTTTGTTGGTCAAGATTACGAACTATGGAGCATTCTAATGCACACATTGCTCGTGTCCCATGAACTTTAGGATATTATTTAAGATGGGTATAGTACACATACTCCAAAGGAGGAAGCCGCACTAACCGCCACAAAGAAAAAAGAGCATAAGGAGAACAAGACCAAAGATGCAAAAGTCTTGTCCTTTATGCACCAGGGGGTAAGTAGAGCAATTCTTTTGTATATTACCGGGGCGAAAACATCAAAAGAAGCATGATAAATTTTAAAAAAATAATTCGGAGGCTATGAAAAAGTTATCTCTATTAAATTGCAAAATTTATGGCGAGATTTTGATAATTTGTCAATGAAGGATCATGAAAATGTCGAAGAATTTTTTTCTCGAGTTTCCACTATAATCAATCAAATTTGAGGATACAATGATACCATTGAAGATAAAAAGATCGTTGAAAAAGTGCTACGAAGTCTACCAGCAAAGTTCGAGCATATTGTTGTTGTGATTGAAGAATCCAAAGATTTATCCACACTATCTTTGGATGAACTCATGGGATCGCTTGAAGCCCGTGAAAAAAGAATGAGTAGATTCTCAAATCAAATCTTGGAGCAAACCTTCCAAGTAAAAACAAATATTTCAGAAAAAGAAAATAAAAAAGATGGTGAGCAAGAAAGGCAATATAACTCAGCATATCGAGGTACAAGAGGAAGAGTGTTGAGAAATTTATTGTTTAGATTTTGATGAATGCCATGTAAAACTTAGACTAGAAAGTTGGCACCCCATTTTTCTTGTAATTTGCATTGTAATAGATAGGGATGTACGAGCTGAGTCAAGTCAGCTATGCTGGATATACAAGAAGTCAATCAAGATGAAATGAAGACTCTCATTGTGAAGCAGTTGTCGAGTATGGCAAAGAGGAGAAGTCAAGAACTCGATTCAAGGAGTATCGGTGGGATACAAGCTGTGTGAAGTGTCGATCAAGCCAACTCAAGAAGCGAGTCTCAAGTTGAAGTGACGGATGAGTCATCTATTGATTGGAAGCTAACTCGAAAGTCACTAGGGAAGTTAGAAGCTATGATCAAGTCAAGACAATCGAAAAGAATCCGTTGCACAAGTCAAGAAGCTTACTTAAATAAGTAATACTTCCATGTGCCGTATGCCCGAAAGTGTTGATCCCAGGAGAAGCGTGCAAAAGGAATAAACCAACGGGAGAACCGCACCTCGTGTCGGACGAAAAGCTGAACATTCATATACGAGAAAATGTCAACATCAAGGATTTGCAACAAGACAAGCCAACGAACACAAGTGACTTTTGAAAATCAACCTATCTCTTCAACGGGCAGATTTTTAAAAGTTCACTATAAAAGGCTGAGGAATCACTTTGAGAAAAGGTTACCAAAAAAACCAGAACCACGAGCAATCAAGCATTTATTCACTTTGTAACTGCAAAATATTCTCAAGTTATTCAAGCAAATCCTCAAGCACTAAATTTGAAGGAAATCGATCAACACCAAGTGTGAAGGAAAGACAACTTCAAAGCGTCGAAGAGGAAACTTTTGAATAATCAAAAGGGGTCTACATTCTAAGGAGGATTGTAGAAAGGTTCAAGGTCGAACCAGTCTCAAGTTATTGGAGGGCTTCGTGATCAAATCCAAGAAGCTTGAGCAAGTGAGCTAAAGTAGCAAAGCGCGGTGCCCTGTGAAGAAGGCGAGTCGGACGAGAAGCCAATTTGTGTGACAAGGCATCTTGATCGAGTCCCAAAGGATCACGTTATTTGTGTGATCAAGACTTGTATCGGACGGGTGATAACCACTTTGTGCTCGATCAATACTTAGTGGATTCATCCGGGAGTTGGAGAAGAGAGGAGTAGAAGAATTACCCCATCTTGAACCTCTATAAAAATTATTGTGTCATTTACATTTCAAAGCATTTTAATTCGCATAACACTTTATATCTGTGATAATTTGCTATCAACCGATAATTAACAAAGTGCTAAAATCAAGTGTTTAAAACAAAGTTAAACTAAATTCAAGGGTGTTAAGTCTTCATTGAAAATCTCATCACGACCCGAGTTAAGGTTTAGACTAAACAATCGAAGTTATTCTATCAACAACTCAATCGAGTGCATTTGAGTGGTTAACTCTATTTGGTTAACTAACTTTTTGTCCCTCGAGGACTTAGTTGTGTATTTAACTTTGTTATATTTTAAAAGGACTAAAACAAAAAAGTTGGTAAGGTTTATTCAACCCCCCTTCTAAACCTTACTCACACCCCTTGGGACCTACAAGTGGTATCAGAGCGGTTGGTTCATTGAGCCTTCCACATCAGTTCTTGATAAAGCGAGAGATACCGCTTATAGAAGAGAGAGAAAATGATCTCAAAAATGTGATTGCTTCATTCACTAAGGCATCTAAATCATTGGATGACCTTATTATGAGACAAAAAGAGTGTGGAGACAAGACATGCATAGGATTCAATTCCTTTATGCACAGTCAAACTCCCAGAGTGATCTTGGAAAAAGGATCTTCAAGTAATGAAGCATCTCAAAAACCAAAGACACCAAATGTTGCACCCACATTCACTCCAAAGCACAATCACAAACAAACTGGCCTTGGATATAAAGGAAAAGGAAAACAACCGATTGAGTATCTTTGAGAGGACAAGCGAGAAGAAATCAGAGTGCCTCGGCAAACTCCAAATAGGAAGTACTCTGTGAAGAAGAAACAGAGCTACCAGAATCCCCAGAAGTTCTATCAAAGGAACACAAATGATGGAAATGGTAGAAACTGCCCAAGCCAAACTGATTGGAATAATGTGAAATATCAGCAAAGATCTATAGAATATATGCCAAAATGGCAAAGGTCATTTCAAAAGCAAAAGAGCTATCATCGACACACATATGCACCCAAGCACTACACTTTAAATATCACAACTACCCAAAGAAGGCAATTGCTAAAAACACACACAGGCATATGGACAAAAGAGACGTTGTATGAACACAAAGCCCCCAAGCAATTTGCAAGGTGAATTATGATTATGGCACAAATAGATGGCAACCTCTTGAGTCGATCATTTGGCTATAGGTTGGTTGGATCATCTTACAAAGACTAACCCCTCGGGACCCAGGCAAGTATAAGTACCTAAAAAGCGATTTCCTTGATTGCGGGTTCGAGGGAACAAAGCGAGTGCCAAGGAACTGGTACATAGATAGTGGTTACATTCCCGGACACATGACAGGAACAAGAAAAATTTGTCAAAATTCAAGGAGATTAGAGGTGCAAAAGTCATATTTGGATGAAATGAAGCTCCAGGGGAAATAAGAGGCATTGGATCCATAAAGAAAAATGGATTAGAAATCACAGATGTTGCATATGTTGAAGGCCTCAACTTCAACCTGTTAAGCATCAGCCAACTCTGTGACAAGGGATATAATGTTGGATTCAATATGAGAGTGTGCCAAATTAAAGACACTAAATCAAATGAAGTAGTGTTGCAAGGATCCAGGCAAAAGAATATGTATGTGGTAGATTGGTCGACTGCCACACTAAGCACTTGTCTGCTAGCAAAGAGTACAGCCGAATCAAGTTGGCTATGGTACAAGAAGCTGAGTCATCTGAATTTCAAAACAATTAGCAAGCTTGCAAAGAGTAATCTTGTTGAAGGACTACCAGACTCAGTATACAAGAAATAAAGTGTTTGTGATGCATGCCAGATGGGAAAACAAATCAAATCATCATTCAAAGAGAAGTCAAGTCCATCTTCAACATGGATATTGCATCTATTACATATGGATCTATTTGGTCCAGTTGAGCCAACCAACATAAGTGGAAAGAAATACACTTTAGTAGTGGTGGATGATTATTAAAGATATACATGGACAATCTTCATGTGTAAAAAGAAGGAAACTTTGCAGAAGTTACCTCAACAAATGAGAAGAGTTCAAATGAGAAGAGTCAAACCATTATAAAGATAAGATCTGATAGATGAACTGAGTTTGTCAATGGAATAATAAATCAGTATTGTGTTGAAAATGGTATTGCTCATGAATTATCTGCAACAAGGACTCCACAACGAGAATGGAGTGGCGAGAAAGAAGAAATAGAACTCTCAAGGAAAATTTGGAAGGACAATGTTAGTCAAGCCGGATCATTTAAAAGATTTTGGGTGAAGCCATCAACACCTGCATGATATACTCAAAATAGATGCATGATAAATAGACGGTGACAAAGACTCCTATGAAATATGGACGGGGAGAAAGCCAAATGTTGGATATTTTAGAATATTTGGATGTAAATGCTTCATCCACAACAATGGCAAGGATAATCTAAAGGCTTTTGATGCTTAAGGTCGATGAAGGTATCTTCTTGGGATACTCAACAAAGCAAAGGCTACAGTATTGAACAAGAGGACTATGGTCACGAAGAGTCTATCCATGTGGTTTTGATGAACTAATGTAAATGGATAGGACATTGAAGAGTTAGGCGATAAGCTAAATCAACCAACTATGCGAGAAAAGTCCTTATGTTAAAGCAGAAGCTGGAGCAATTAATCAAGATGAAGATGAGATAGCTAAATCTCAAAGACAGCTGGAGAATCTGCAACTAAATGATGATGAAAGAGCTTCTCAAGGCAACACAACTGCAAGACGACTAAACCCACCGGCCTACTACAACCTCGATGTGAGATGGGGAGAGACCATCCACCAGAGCTAGTTTTTGGAAATGTAAGAGATGGTGTAAGAACCAGATCCAGAGCTCAACAAGAAGCAATGTTCACTTGTTTTATTTCTCAAATAGAGCCAAAAGATGTGTCCCAAGCATTGGATGATACACATTGGATTCAAGCCATGCAAGAAGAACTGAATCAGTTTGAAAGAAACAAGGTATGGAAATTGGTGCAAAGACCAACCCATCAAAATGTTATTTGCACAAAATGGGTTTTCAAAAACAAGATGAATGAGGAAGGATATGTGGTAAGAAACAAAGCAAGATTGGTAGCCAAAGGATATTGCCAAGAAGAGAGAATATATTTTGATGAAATATTTGCTCTTGTTGCAAGATTAGAAGCAATAAGGATGTTTCTTGCCTATGCTGCACACAAGAACTTCACTGTATATCAAATGGATATGAAAAGTGCATTCTTAAATGGATTGTTGGAAGAAGAAGTCTATGTTGAGCAACCTCCAGGATTTGAGCAGAAGACTCTTGAAGACAAGGTGTACAAGCTCAAGAAAAGCCTTATATGGATTGAAACGAGGCACAAGAGCATGGTATGATACATTATCTCAATTCCTAACGGATAATAGATTCACCAAAGGCAAAGTGGATGAGAACACTCTTGAGAATTCAAGATGGGGAGAGTATCCTGCTTGTCCAAATATATGTGGATGATATCATTTTTGGATCCACAAACAAAGAGTCATGTGTGATAAGTTCTCAAACCTCATGCAAGGCAAATTTGAAATGAGCATGATGGGAGAGCGACATTCTTTCTAGGACTTCAAGTTAACAGTGAAGGATGGAACCTTCATAAGTCAAACAAAGTACACCAGGGGACCTAATGAAGAAATTTGGTATGGAAGAGAAGTCTTCGTGAAAATACCAATGAATACATCGATTAAGATGGACATGGATGTAGATGGCAAGCCTGTGGATCAAACCGGATACATAACACTAATTGGATCACCGCTCTATCTAACAACAAGCGGGCGGACATCACTTTTGCAAAGAGGTGTATGTGCAAGATTTCAATCGCACCAAAGGAGAGCCATATGACCGACTAAGAGAATCCTAAGATATTTGAAGGATGCCGGAAGTTGGCTTATGGTATCTAAAGGAAGGTGAATTCAAGCTAATTGGTTATTGGACTCGACTATCTTTGGATGTAGGGTTGACGGGAAGAGTACTCGGTACATGTCAAATGCTTGGAAACAGATTGGTTTCTGGTTTAGCAAGAAGCAAAACTCAATAGCCACATCCACATACCGGTGAGTACATATAGCAACAAGGGCAATTTGTTGTGCTAAGTCTTATGGATGAGACATCGGTGAGAGATTATGAAATTGAAGAAAAGAGATTCCAATTATGTGTGATAACACAAGTGCTATTGCAATCACTCGAGAATCTGTGTTGCATTCAAGAACAAAGCACATTGATGTTAGATATCATTTCATAAGAGATCATGTTGAAAAGAAAGACATCACTTTGGAATACATCTCAAGCGATAAATTAGGTGATATATTCACAAAGCCATTATGTGAATCAAGATTTGAAGAACTCAAGCATGAGCTAGGGTTAATTGGTGAGTTGACACTCAAAAGACTCAATGAGAAGAAATGAAACATGAAAAGATGAAAACAGAGCGGACCTTATAAATCAACCAAGTGAATCAACCAGTATTGGAAAGTCGGTACATGTCGAGTTAGGCGACAATTTGAGTCACTATACGTATAGAGAGAAGAAGAGTTGAGTCATATAAGAAACAATTTCGAGTCATTTATGAGCTAAGTGACAAAAATACGATCGTTTTAATAAGCGGGAATGTTTTTAAGGATGACGTCGGTAATAATAATGACAGTGCGATCAAAAGTCGCACAACAAACATATGATTGGATATAAATCTTTTTGTCGCATTAAATGCGTGCAATTAAATGCTAATCGGCGTGGAAAATCTGAACCGTTGATGTTGATCAAAATTTCAAAAACCGAAAACACGTCCTTTCACAACCCTTATATACTCAATCATTTAGTTTTCTCTCTCTCACGTTTCTCAAAACTGTTTATCTCTCCAAAGCAAAGAAAGCATTTTTTTTCTCTCAAAACCCTACCTGTCTTCAAAGCAAGTTCGTCAAGTCTCGGTCAGTAAAAACTCATAAAAATGGCATCAACTTATGATTTCCTAAGCTAGGCAAGCAAATCCACATCGGTTCAAAAGTAGATTTTGAAGGGATGATTAAATAGGGTTCCGATGAAACCCTTGTGAAGAAGATTGCTGATAAAATCGAGAAATCCGGACTGAAACCCTTTCTCACGATGGAGTTTCAGATGACATATGTTGAAGAAGTAGCACAGTTCTACGTGAACGCTGAAGTTCATGACGAGGGCATCAAATCCTCTGTTCACGGGAAGGATCTTACAATTACTGCTGAAGATCTAGTGGAGCATTGTTTGTTGCCGTCGGAAGGTGTGCCGGAGATATTTGAGGCTGATGTAAATTTGGCTGTTGCATGGAAGGAAGTGGCCAGACCAGAATGTGCTGCAAAAGTGGTATACACAGCTGACAAGAAGCTGCTGAAGGACGATTATCACAAGTTAATGGATATCGTCGCAAAATGTGTGGATATGAAGTTTGGAAGCTTCAATCAGCTATTTAAAACCAAACTGATCGTTATGGCTGCGATCATGGAAGAGAAGAAGATTAACTGAAATTTGAATTCATCTACATCGACTTTGCAGAACATTGGCAACAAGTCTTTCAAAGAGGATGGATCCTTTGGAGGATCACTGGGCTATGGCCTAGTCATTGGCCATCTAATGGAGGTGAAGGGTGTTCCCCTTCGACATGGAAAATCATTCCATGTTAATAATAAAATGTTTTGGGCCAACTTGTCTGGAGCCCAGAAGATAGCATACGCCAAGCGGGCGGACACCAGTGAGGGGAAATCAGCTGACCCTGAGAAAACGGCTGTTATCTCCCCTCCAAAGAAGAAAGCTGCCCATGCAGTTGGAAAGAAGAAGGTTGCCTCAGCAGCAAATAAGAAAACCGCACCTGCCCCTACAACCGAGTCACCTGTCCCTGCAGCCGTGTCTCCTGCCCTTGCAACCGCGGTGGAGAATGAATCCTTAATACCTTCTCCAGGAATGAAGAAGAAGAGGGCTGCCAAGGCGAGAAAGGCAGCTGCCTCTAAGGCAACTCCAAAGGCCTTTACCTTCGAGGAACTGGAGGAAGTAGAACCAGACATTCCTCTCGTGAAAACCAAGAGAAGGAGAAGACTCACCAAGCTCTCGAAGCAAATCACTGAGACTGCGGAAGAGGTGCAGTCTCCAGAAATGCTTGATGAAACCGCCAAATCTGCTAAAGGCGATCAACAGAGGCAAGTTGAAGACCCAGCTGTGGATAGAACAACTGAGGAACAAGAAGCAGCTGAGACAGCAGAATCCCCTGTCGACAGAACTATATCTCCACCTGCGACAGACGCTGCTGAGGGTGAAGAGCAGCACAGTTTGCTACCCTCCATTCCTGAAAAGGAAGGGCAACAGGGAGAGGATGAAGATGATGATGTAATCATATGCTCTCCATTGTACCCGGACATACAAAATCGTCTAAGAGCATGGAGGAAATGGAAGCTGAGTCACTCTAGGGTGCAGTTTGAACACCTAGAGTTTATTGATGAGGAAGAGGAACTCTTCAGGTTTCTTGAAGTTGACACAGTGCTGCAATCCCTGGATGAGGATAACTGTATTAATATGTTGCAAATTCGGAAGGAAAACGAACATGCAAGAGCAGCTGAGGAAGCAGAGGCTCATGAGAAAGCCAACATTTATCCTCTAACTGGAACCAACGACCATACTCATCCTCATCTTGACATACTTTCAGATAGTGATGATGACCATGTACCTTATTTCTGCACAAGAAAAGTTGGACATGCAGCAAGCCATGCGGGAATCCACACTGATGCATGAGAAAGAGCTAATGGAAAGACCAGGAGAGTCTTCCAAATCATAGCTGGAAATTGATCCGTTGGGAGTGGTGCAGCAGATTGCCATAGTTATTGCTGCAACCACTTCCCCAGCTCATTCAGAAGACGGATCTAAGGGAATTGGCGATGACACTGGGAACTTGGGCACCCAAGTTGAGCCAACCCCTGTTGAAGGTGTCTTACCACCTGCCCCCACATCTGAACACTCATTTGACAAAGTCGGGAGTCTGGAGCAGAGTGACCCCAACTCACTCCACTGCAGCTAGGTCGGAGGATGCTGCAGATGACTCCACCCTGAATCTTGGAGGTGAAGTGGAGAAGGAAAAAGAAATTGAACCACAACAAGTTGTCACTGACGAAGCTCGGACAATTAAGTCTGTCTCAGCTGAAGTGCCAACGACTCTGCAGGCTGAGGACGCTGCTGATGCAATCGAGGCACAGGATGGAGCAGTGGGCGCATCATAGGTGCATGCAATAGGATCCGATCCGACCTGTGGGCCTAGGTGGTTAGGATGTTTCCGAATGCTTCTACTCCGTTATCTTCCCCGGGAGTTAACACTCTGGGCACTGAAAGTGCAATCCACGGAGTTGAGACTCTTGTGGATGCCACTGCAGAAGACCCTAAGATAGCTGAGCTTGTCGAAGGGATTGTACAAGGCCCCGCTGCAGTTGAGACCACAGGAGGTAATGAAGGCCTAAGGGAGGTTAAGACTTCCCTAGGTAAAAATCAAGGAGATAAGAGCATTCCTCAGACCATAATTGTTGATTCAGAGGAGGAAATCAGCGCTCTTCATGACTCCCAAGATGATCCTGATACAACCTTCCTGGGATCTGCAGATGAAGCTGAGTCTACCCCAACTGCATATCAAAAAGACTCAGCTGAGGACGCTCTACCAAGTACGAGCAAGCCAGACCTCAAGGCTACTCGTCAAACGTTCAATTTTGATGATGAGCTAAACCTTCAAGACTCATCATCTTCCGATGACGCTGATGGTGCAGCTGAGGAACATCAAATTCATTTAGCAGAATACACTGAGGCTGAAGAAGCTGTTAAGACAGCTGAGGCTCAGTCAGCTGGCCAAATCACTCACCAAGGCCCAGCTGAAACCGAGTCGTCTGCGCAGGCTCCCAAAGCTGCAGCAGATTCCACTCAACCGGGCACATCACAGGCACGAGTAACAGTGGAATCTATACCATATGTCCGTGATGATGCATTTGAAGAAACTTTCCCTTTCTCTACTGAGCTGCCTAAACTTGATGAAGAAACAGCTCGAGAGCAGCGACGCTTCAACGTCAGACCTGACCCAGTTATTCCCACAGATACTATCGTCCCAGCAGACTTTGATTTTGATGCGTTTGGCCACCGAGACCGAGGTGACAGCTGAGGTACGAGAGGTCTTCAAGACAATCTTTGCAGAGATTGAGAAGATAGAACGACACCAGGCCACATTGGATATGCGGCTGGACAACAGGGATGCCAATCTTATGGCCGATCTACGCGGAATAGTGGTTAGAATCAGGGAATGGTGTCAACAGCAGCGTACAATGCGACTAGAACAAGTCAGATATTTCAAGGCATTGTACAACAAAATGTTGATCGGAGCGCGATAATCCGACATGAAGAGGAGGATGCAAGAAAATATTGACTGAATGCATGCCTCCCACAACACTGAAATGGAACTGCTGCGAGAATTTCACAAGAAAGAACTTATGCACGTAGAGGAAAATATGAATAACAAATTCAGCCTTCTCATGGCTGAAATGAAGCTGGTGGCAGCCGAATCCAAAGCCACCCGCTCATAATTTTGTACAGCATACTCCGCAGCAGACTCCAAGCAAAACTCAGCTATCAGCCGCCTAGATTTCATGCTTGCTGGCATGTTCCCAGGGGTTCCTCTCTCCTTTGATGATGCCAAAAATGGGGAAGAGGAATACCTGAAGATGTTGAAAGGGTCAGCGGATGAGAAAGAGAAGGACGCAACTGTTGAGAAGAAGAAGAAAACAGTTGACGAACATAAGAAAGAAAAGGGAAAAGAAGTTGAAGGGGAAGGTTCAAAGGATATGACTCTAATGTTTGCTGAAACCCCTCAACAAGGCCTTGTCACAGCTGACATAATAAGAAAACTTCCAGTAACTCTGCCGCTCCAACACTGCTCTTTGTCTGGAGTAGTGAGAAGAGAAAAATTGTAGAAGCAGGGATGAAGGAGGTCGAAGGAAAAATGGATGCCCGTGTGATGGATATTTTGAAACAATACGGAGGCATTCCGGCAGGTAAAGACACAGATGCCATTCCAGATGACGGAGACGAGCCACGATCAGTGGAAGAATTCAAAACGCTCGAATCAGGGATACTTCAAAAATATGTCCATAGCCCAAGCCACGGGACTTCTTTGGGATAAAGGTCTAAAGCTATGTGAAGAAGGATAGGGCGAGACTACAAGCGACGGTCGGTGGTAAGAAGAAGACTCCAATACAATATACGCCCAAGAGGAAGAGGAAGAAGTGGTGGAGCCGGAGGTTTCGACCAGGACCTCAACCCAAAAACTTGAATATGTAGATCCGGCAAGAAGGGAAGGATCTACTAGGCTGGATATGACGAAGTAGCCAATTGGGAAGTGGCTAGAAAGAATGCTGACTATGTCAAAAGAATTGAAGAAGAAAACAAAAGGCAAGATCAACTGTGGGAAGAAAGTCAAGAAAGAAAGAGAAGAGATGATGCTGCAAAGAGAGCATACGAGAAAAAGAAGGCAACTGAAGATGAAAAGAAGAGAAAGAGACCTGAGGACGACATAGCTGAAGAATAAAGAAGGAGGCAGCGAAGGCGATGAAGTGTTGCTGTCCACCCCTTCATGTATTTTACTATTGTAAATACATATGTATGTATGTCCTCTGTACGTTGTATAAGAATTCTGTAACTTCTATACTTTTGCTTAGATATAGAATGCTATGTTTGCTATGATACACATTGTAAACAACTGTGTAAAGAACAAGAATGATATGATCAATAATTAAAAGATTGATTCTACGCATACATTCTTTGCTTCTACATTGTCTGTATGTATCTTTTCTATTTACATTTTGTATGTATGTTTTAAGTTTTCGCATCATCAAAAAGGGGGAAATTGTTGGGAAATTTATTGTTTAGATTTTGATTAATGCCATGTAAAACTTAGACTAGAAAGTTGGCACCGCATTTTCCTTGTAATTTGCATTGTAATAGATAAGAATTTGCACATTTGAGATGAGTCAAGTCACTATGCCTGGATATACAAGAAGTCAATCAAGATCGAAATGAAGACTCATTTGTGAAACAACCGAGTATGGCAAGGAGGAGAAGTCAAGAACTCGATCAAGGAGTATCGGTGGGATACATCCGTGTGAAGTGTCGGTCAAGTCAACTCAAGAAGCCAAGTCTCAAATTGAAGTGACGGATGAGTCATCCATTGATTGGAAGCTAACTCAAAGTCACCTGGGAAGTTAGAGAAGCTGCAGTCAAGTCAAGACAATTTGAAAAAGAATTCGTTGCCGCGAAGTCAAGAAGCTTACTTAAATAAGTAATACTTCCATGCTTTGCCATGTCCGAAAGTGTTCGATCCCGAAGCGTGCAAAAGAAATAAACCAATGGGAAGCATTGCACCTCGTGTCGACTCTGAAAAGTTGAACATTCATTTAATTTGAGGAAATGTCAACATCAAGGACTGCAACAAGACAAGCAACGAACACAAGTGACTTTTGAAAATCACCTATCTCTTCAACGGGCGATTTTTTAAAAGTTCACTATAAAAGGCCGAGGAATCGCTTTGAGAAAAGGTTACCAAAAAACCGTAACCACGAGCAATCAAGCATTTATTCACATCTTTGTAACCTGCAAAATATTCTCAAGTTATTCAAGCAAATCCTCAAGCCTAAATTTGAAGGAAATCGATCCAACACCAAGCCGTGAAGGAAAGACAACTTCAAACTGCCGAAGAGAAAACTTTTGAATAATCAAAAGGGGTCTACATTCCAAGGAGGATTGTAGAAAGGTTCAAGAGTTGAACCAGTCTCAAGTTATTGGAGGGCTTCGTGATCAAATCCAAGAAGCTTGAGCAAGTGAGCTAAAGTAGCAAAGCGGTTGCCTGTGAAGAAGGCCGAGTCGGACGAGAAGCTAGCCATTTGTGTGACCAAGGCATCTTCAGATCGAGTCCCAAAGGATCACGTTAGTTGTGTGATCAAGACTTGTACGGGTGATAACCACTTTGTACTCGATCAATACTTAGTGGATTCCTCCGGAGTTGGAGAAGAGAGGAGTAGAAGATAAACCCCATCTTGAACCTCTATAAAAATTATTGTGTCATTTACATTTCAAAGATTCTAATTATGCATAACACTTATATCTCACGATAATTTGCTATCCAACTCGATAATTAACAAAGTGTTAAAATCAAGTGTTTAAAACAAAGTTAAACCAAATTCAAGGGTGTTAAGTCTTCCGCTGAAAATCTCATCACAACCAAGTTAAGGTTTAGACTAAACAACTGAGTTATTCTATCAACAGCTCAATCGAGTATGTTGAGTGGCTAATTCTGCTGGTTAACTAACTTAGTTGTCCCTCAAGGACTTAGCTGTGTATTTAACTCTGTTATATTTTAAAAGGACTAAAACGAAAAAGTTGGTAAGGTTTATTCAACCCCCCCTTCTAAACCTTACTCACACACCTTGGGACCTACAAAGAGGTCGAGACAGAAACCGAGCACAAGGACAAGGAAGACGAGGTGCATTCAATTAGAGAAATTCAAATCAAAATTCTGATTTGTATTGTCGGATATGCAGCAAGAATAACAAGATAAACTGGGGAGAGAGGGCAAAGAAGAAGAGGAAAAAGAACCAGTGGTTAAAAAAAATTGAACCAAATCTATCGGGTTAGATTCCCCGGTAGAATTGGGTTGGTGCGGCTCGTCTTACTGAAAAGGATCCATAAGTGTAACTGAAACGAACCCCAAATAAGAAAATTGAATATAAATATCTAATTACTTATGATGTTTCTCAACTAAATGATCAAAGATTTCTCATGTTTTAGAGTAAACTAATTAAATAGACCATTTCTCGATTTATGTGTGTCATCTTTGCGCAGGGACAGTAAATTAATTAAACAGTCGGTATTTTTTGTTTTAGCCATTTCCATCAAATCAAGATGTTTTTTAGCTATCTTTTTCAAACACATCGTTTTTAGCCATTTTGGGGTGTGAAAAACCTAATTTGCCCTTGAGTCAATTTAACTGCACAAAAACACACATCCATGTGACTCGACATCGAGTTATTGTGACTCGATGTCGAAGTTATCAGAATCGTGACTTCGATGTCGAAATTCTGAACTCGATATCCGTTCTCTCACTTATTATAACCTTGATTATTTTGTTTTTCTCCAAAAAAATTTGAATTCACATAACTTTTTCGTTTTAAATTCGTTTTGCATGTATAATAAAAGTTCAAATTAATCATCTTTTCGATATCTATAATTCAACACCCATATTGCATATTTAAAAACGAAAAATACAGGTTCGATTTTTTAAAAAAGTTTGAAAGAAAGAGTAAGAGAATACATAGAGATAAGTGAAAGAGAGATAAATAATCCAAATATCAAACAAACATGCTAGCTATGAATATCATTTTGCACCCCAAAATGGCTAAAAAGATGTGTCTATAAAAGATGAGTATTTTTCATATTTACATTTTGTAAATGGCTAGTTTGTACCATTTCCACTTTATTAAATGTGTCATAGTCATTTTTAATTAATTAGTTTACTCTAAAACATATATAAGAATTAGTTGACTGTATATTTTGGAAACATCATAAGTAATTTGATATAAATATCACTTATTCTTATTTAGGATTCATTTCATACATTTAATATTGAATTGCTCATAACGCCTCGGGTTTGACTGCAATTTAAGTTATGTAAGTTGGAGTATTTATTTGCTCATCAATTTGGTCATGTGATCATAGTAATTGCATGGTAAATAAATTTACAGAATTGAAGTCATTCCTCCCACCGCCTGTGAATTTCTACTTTTAATATTTAAGCCACGTATATATTTCGATATTTAGTATAATCAGTACATGTATTTCTGCCTATATATATATATTTCATTTTAGAAATGATACACTTATAGTTTAGCAATATTTGATGTTTATTGACAGTAATTTTAAAGAAAAGTCATATATTGTTAAATAAAATTATTATTGATCACTCATTTGTCACTAGGTTAAAAAATAAATCAAGTTACTTAATATATACTCCACACAAAGATTGATAATTGAAAACTCATCCGAGTTCAATTCGTTATCATTAAAAACAAATCTTAAATACGATCTTTTTGGTTGATAATATATGAGACCGGTTGTTGCTCTACTCGATAAATAAAAAATAATAACATAATTGTTAAGATATCAAATTACTCAAGTAATGAAATTAAACTCAAAACATAATTTTATAAGTTGGAAAATAATTTCATACAAGCTTGAACAATAACATATTCGGCTCTACTCGATTCATTTACCCTTTACTTGTCACTTTGACTTTTCTCAGTAAAAATTTATATTTCAAAATTATAATTCACTACAAGAAAAAATCTGTTTACCTACAGAAAAATCTGTAGGTAAATATTAAGATAATTGTAAAATGTATACCATTGTAGATAAATATTTACCTATAGAATCTAAAACCGTTGGTAAATACTTACAATATTCATGTCTGTAAATTTAAAAACTATCGGTAATTTATTGGCAATTTATCGGTATAATTTGGGGAAAATAATATTTTTTATATGTAGGTATATATTCTGTAGGTAATCATGAAAGTTAGTGGCAAAATCATTTCTGTTGGTGAACTGTAATTTTCTTGTAGTGATTGTCCATGGTTCATAAACTATTTTGTCAGTATTTATAACTTCATAGAGTACTTTACTTATTATATCTTTCCATAGAATAATTAATGCAAACATTGTGTTAAATAAAACACTCAATGTGACACACGCATATAGTTCAGAATATTACCATGCAATGTCATATTATTAACAATTGGGATAAAAATATAAAACCCCAAAACTATGTCCAAAAAAAACGTATGTCACTTTTTACACTTTTATATCTAAATTACTTTTATTTTTTCACCAACCCATACATGATTTACACTTTACCTCCTGGAGCACACCACTAGTAGAATATTCCATCGAGATTTCATCTTGTGTTTGGTACATGCTAAACTTTTTACGCTTTGACATCTAAATTTTGCCTAATTTTGTATTTTGTCACCCCAAAATTTTAAAAAATAAAAGACATTACATATATGCATATTTGATTTTTTAGTATTACTCGTAATATCCAATTAAAAAAAAAAGGTATTATATTTGAAATTATGTTTTTAGAGTTAAAATTTTAACAAAGTGGTCGATCACAAAATTGCTCCGCCTCCCTGAAACTATCTTCCGATCGATCTCCGCCGTCGACCAACACAAAATGGGGGTCAGAGAGTTGCTCCGACGTGTCCTCTCCGATGCTTAAGTCAGAAGAGTATTCAACAAGAAAGAAGCAAAAATATAAAAGTGAATAAGAAGTGTGCTTAGGGTAAGAATGAACTTGGACATAGATTTTTATAACTTTGCCCTAATTAGGGTTTCCGTAAAATCCGGAGTTTGTTACGATTGTTTGATAAATAGTTTTATCATGATTTTGATGATTTTGTTTTTATACCAAAACTATGTTTTTAAATGTTGTCCAAATACTCCTAAATGGTTTAAAATATTTTTACTAATTTTTCGGAGTATTTCTTCGAGTTTATTTTCGACAAAATTGGACAACACTTTTAATGATTTTTTGTTAATGTGTTTTTACATAAAAAACAATATTTCTAAATGTTGTCCAAATACTCCCGATCGGTCTAAAATATTTTTACTATTTTTTCGGAGTATTTCTTGAAGTTCATTTTCGACAAAAATTGGACAAGTCCTCTGTTTTGAGGTCAACCGGTCGCCCTAGAGGGCAACCCGTACCTGAACGTGTTTTAAACTTGAAAACGGAGAACATGGATGCATGTATGAACCCTAACAAAATCCCGAAGGGCCTTCCACTTAGATTGTTCATCAGTATCTAAGGAAGGCAAATCGGTAGGGGGATAAGTTCAAACTCCATCCCACGGCGGGAATTTTGTTGAACTTCGAGGACTTGAGAAAGTTTTTTTTTTATTTCATTCTCCAACTCCGAATGAGTTTGGGGTGTGGATATTCCACAAGATTCCTGTACCAATTTTCTTTTTAGTATATTTCCTAATTTCCAAGGTGGGGGTATTATTTTCCCCCTCAACCTATTTGCTAAGGGGTGTCAACCTGTGTGTCAACTGGTCGACCCGGTGTCTGAGAAGAATTAATTTCGCTGAACCTTTCTGTATTGCAAAATCAATCAAAGCGACCGATCGGGCACATGGGTCGTGGTCGGACCCCCATCGACGGCCGCCTGCGTGTAAAAATATTGTCTTATTTTCAAACGCCTATTTGTGCGTGACCGGTCGCCCTATTGTTTGATAACAAAATTCTAACCGTTGTGCAACAGACAACTTTTCTCTAATTTGTGGGGTTGATTTCTAACAGCTACATTCTTCATTTGTCTTGCAATTTTTTTACAGATTTCAATCTCCGAGGAGGAGCCTATCAAGTTCAAGACATCTCCTATAAATGGATGAAGATTTGAAGCAACACAACAAGAGAGAATACTACTACACAACAAGATATATTCAAGCAAACATATTTGTTCTTCATTGTTATTATTCTTGTTGTAATTTGTCTAGCTTATCACTTTCACATCTTGAGGTCTAGGCTTTATTTCTTGATTACACTTGCACTCAATATTGTATTATTCATTATCGAGTTGTAATCTTGAATTTGGGTTATCATTCAACACAAGATATCCTTGTGAGTGTTCTTGTGGTAAGAACACACTTGGGTGATCTAGGTGTTAGGTGCAAGCAGATTGTGGTAATCTTCTTATTGAAGAGTGTGGTGCTCTTTGAGGTGTTGAAGAATTTGGTATTCTTCAAGTCGGAAGATTGTGGTGATCTTCACAAGGTGCCGTTGAAGGAAGATTGTGGTAATCTTCAAGGGAGATTGTGGTAATCTCCAAAGTGGTGTTGAAGAAGAGTGTGGTGCTCTTCAAGATGAAGTTGTAAGGTGTTGTTGTATTAATTTTGGTAATTAATATAATCTATTTTTCTTTTTGAAATCCATCCCGGAGATTCTAGGGTGGTAGAGGATTAGGCCCTAGGTGGGTTGAACCTCTTTAAATCGACGCATGTTATTTACTTCTTGCACCTTTACTATTGCCTTGGCTTGTTTGATTCGAAAAAGAGGGCATAATCGGAGAAAATGCAGATAATCTATTCACCCCCGTCCAGATTATCGTAGCCGCTTGGACTTACAAGTGGTATTAAAGCCAAACTCTTTGGCAAGCTCGTTCCACGTCGCGAGTAAAGAGGAACAATCATCGGCTATGAATGAAGTCTACCTTACCGATGTCTCCACCACTAAGCCACCACTAAGCCACCACTATTTGATTCCAAACAATTACATTTTGGAAAGAAAGAATGGAATGCTATCTACAAGGTTGCGGGTTCGATATTTGGAACACAGTCATTAATGAAGAATCCATTCCGATGATGGACACACCACACACCTCCAAAGGCCTCAAGGAGCTCAATGATGAAGAGAAGAAAATCATCTCCTTAAATGGTAAAGCTCTTAATATTATTTATTGTTCACTTACCATTTTGGAATATGATCATATTGTAGGAATTAAATCGGCACATGAAGTATGGAGAAAATTAGAAGAAGTATATGAAAATGAAAGGAGCCACTCAAAAGTATCTACTTCTCACATGGGTACAAACCCAACAACATGGGATGAGCTTCCTACAACTTCCGACGATGAAAACAAACGATGTCTTATGGGCTTCGAAGAAAACGAGATAAGTTCTAAACCTTCTACCTCTTATGATAATGAATTGCACAATGATTATAGTGATTTGGTTAATGATTATGATGAGCTTCAAAATGAATTCCAAAGCTTACTTGTTAAATACAAAAATTTGAAAAAGGAATTCAATATTTTGAAAAATGATAAGGATAGTTTATTTACTTCCTATGAATCACTTTCATGTGCTCACACCACCACACTTGATAAGGTTAGAAACCTTGAAAAAGAAAATAGTACTCTTACTGAGGATATTAATTGCATGAAAAAGGATTTATCAAAATTCAACTTGAGTACCGAAAAAATGACCAAAATTGTTGATATTCATAGTTGTGATAATTCGAAACTAGAACTTGATCATAAGCCCAATATTGTAAATCATATGAAAAAGAATCAAATCTCTATGCATATTGATCATTATGCTCCTAGAATTATTTCATGTTTTTATTGTGGTAAAAAGGGTCATACGGCTAATACTTGTCGGGCTAGAAATAGCTCTAATTATTTTTGGAGACCCAAAAGTCTCAAAGCTAATCCTAAAGGATCCAAGCACTTGAGGGTACCACAAAACAATGTCGTATTAGGTATCCGGCGGAATAATAATCAAGGAAAATTTATGCCACCAAGACATCACCAAAATGAATTTCCAAGAGAAAGACATTATCAATAATGGAAAGGACACAATCCTTGGAAATAGAGCAATTGGAAGAGCTATCATCAACAAGATGATTTTCAAAGGAGAAAATATCATCAACAATGGGAAAGACACAACCCATAGAAATGGCGTAATTGGTAAACTGTATCTCCCTATTTAAATATGCATTTTATTTTGTTTTTAGGCATGTTTGTATTTGTGTCTTAATTGTCAAAATATTTTTAAAATAAGGTCCTCCATATACTTGTGTTTTTAAAATCTTTTGAAAAGGAGACCTTGAATGATGTTTTTAAAACTCTTGTGTATTTCCTAGAACTTGTAAATGTGTATTATCTCTTATGGATTTATATAGCATAAGTATACTTGTGATACATCTTATTGCTTTAGCTTACACTTGTATCATATTGTTTTGTGCAAGATTTGCTTTAAGAATTGGGTAGGATATATATATATATATATATTTATCTTCATCAAGAGATGTTTAAACTATCGAGGTACGCTCATCATTGGTATTCATCTTATAGACTCGATACATTTTTTTTGCCATATGCCTATGTGCTTGATTTTCAAGATATTTCATAGTATTTCACATAAGGGCCATTAAGAGGATTTTTCAATTTTTAAAAAAGGGCACTATTCGATAAAACTTGTTTTATCCGAGACTTGTAAATGATTATATTTTGTTTTGATAAAACATTTGATTTTCATCCTTCTCTCTATGTTATGCATTTGATTGCTCATATTCATTCTTGTCTAAACTCTTGTTCAAATGCTTCTTTTAAATGAGGTCTCAACTATATGCTCTTGAATTTTTCAAATTTCAAAAGAGACCTTATATAGCTTCCTATAAGCTTATTTGAACTTACATGTTTTATGAAACTCTTGATGATTTGTTTGAAAGCATAGTATGTGTTACTTGTTATTGTATCTCTATTATTCGATATTACTATGCTCTTGTGCAAAGATATCTTCTTAAGATTTTGCAGAAATTTTTGGTATTTTGGAACAAATTTGATAACCAAGTGGAGGTTAGTAGCTCAATGGTTTTATTCAAGAAGAATTCTATGTAAAACAACTGGGGGTTGAAAATTTTTCTAGGCCAAATGATTTTTATAAAAAACGTTGTTTGTTTAAAACTAGCAACCCGTGCATTGTATGATAGACTTAGCTATTTTTTGCAAAATAGTTTTACAAGAGGTATGATAAGGGTCTTTTTATGCATGTTTTATGTGTATATTTGAGTATGATTTGAGTTATTTCATCGTTAGTTTCATAAATATTTGATTGTACATAGTTCATATTACTCCGAGGTGCTTTATTGGTGTAGATTGATGATTCTGAGTGTTTTTGGTGAATTTTGGGCCATGGTTTCATGCCATCACATACCCCAGGGGTTTATGGATGCAAAAACACTCGAAATCCCAAGCTAAACGTCATTTTGGGGCATTTTCAAGTCAAACATGGGCGTGGTGTGCTTTTAAAGCATGGTCGTGCTTTTGAGGAGCCAAAACCGAAGCAAATTTGTGGCAAGACGTACAAACACGGCCAGCCGTGCTTTTGAAGACGACCGTGTTCGGGAAAATCCGCGAACACACGGCCGCCGTGCTTTGAAAGACGGGCGTACTTTTCGTCAGACCGGGTTTTTCTTTGCGTAAATTATGGAGACTTTTCCTTTTTTTTTTTTTTTTTTTTTTTTTTTTTAACACCCGGGGTGGGGGATTGAGGCGTGATCCCCTACCCGTATATCAAATAAACAAAATGTCATACTAATGTCATGCCGTCAAGGCGGAGAAAATCAAAGAACAAATAACCTATCACTAAGATATCTAGAAAGACTATCATAATGAGAATCTAAAAATACAATGAGAACCAATGATCTATGAAAATCTGAAGCTCGGGTATCCCAACTGGTCCATCCGAATGAGCGCTAGGAGGTGGTGAGAGGCCGTGCCCTCATCAACAAAGTGACTGCCAAGGGCAGCAGCTCCCAACTCCGCTAGGTGATCTTGGTCGATTCCTCTCTGTGTATGTGGGAAATCGAGTCATGAAGGTCCTCAAGCATGTTCCGAATGCGAATCAGGGTATGCTGAACCTGCCAAGAGCCAAGGCCACCAGGAGTGATCGTGGTGACCACCGCCGCTGCGTCCAACTCGATCCAAATCTGAAGTGAGAACCGTCGGGCATGCCGCAATCCCATCTCAAGCGCTAGTAGCTCGGCATGAAAGCTAGACACCGCCTGGAAGGAACTGTGAAACGCCAACATAAGTCTGCCCAAATGATCCGTATCAAACCCCTCCGCCAAAGAATCAATGTGCCGGATCAAATGAACCATCCGTGTTCGGCTTGATCCGGCGGGGGAGGAGCTCGCCAAATCACCATCCTCGGCCTGCGTGGAACTGTGGTGGAGCACTCCCCGCAAAAGCCAAAAGAGGGAAACATCCGGACCAATCTGATGGGCTCGGGGACGCCGACCAAACAAGGATCCGAGATACCGCTCCACCGCCAAATAATGTGAGATGCCAAGAAAGGAATTTGTCGATGCTTGACACTATTCCTTTCCGTCGGACAAAACCATAAAATCAAGCAGGAACCAAGAAACTCAAGTGCCTCGTGTGTGATCCGTGTGTGCGGTTCCTCCGAATGACGAGAGGAACAATATCATATCGATGGTGTGTGGAAGTGTAGTGTCAAACCAAGGAAGAAAGTGATTCCACACGGATGAACAAAGATCATTCATCAAAAAGAGGTGAGGGATAGATTCGACGAGGAGAAGAGTGTGGATTATTCAAGCAACACCAAAGAACGTGAGGCAAGGGAAGTGCCACGTGTCTCAAGCTTGATATCCACAGGAAGACGACACGAAGGAGGCGCCAAAGGAATATGGAGATAGTAGGGATAAGAGCATCGTTCCAAATGGCACGTCAGAAGGTTCTCGAGCATTTCTACCCCGGAGAGAATCCCCGAGAAGACATAGAGAACCACCGTGAGAGGTAAGCATCCACCGCATGATATCCTCGACCCCGCAGAATCGGAACCGGATATATCCTCAATGAGACTCTCGGAAGCCCACATCCGGAGACCAAGACTGGTGCGTCTATCGCGATCCCACTCACCATCGCGAATAAACCAATCAATCGTCATGTGCCCCAAAGGTCGATCCAAACAATGATCCGTAAGCGGCCGTGTCGAAGCCAAATATCATCCCAGTGACCCGCTACCACCGCCAATAGACCAAAAATCCGCTCCCGGGCCCGAATACCGATCCGCCTCAAGCGCTCCATCGATGACTATGATTATGTGTTACAGAGGCTCTACAGGGAGACCGAAGCCCATTGTAACAAGATTTGCTGATCAAGAATTGAGCCCACAACGAATGGCCCTCGCGTAACCTCCACCACAACTTGTAATCAAGGCGTCGGCCAAAGAATATCGAAAGTCGGCGCAACCCCAAACCGCCCTCGAAATAGGGTGGCGATAATATCCCAACCGATCCAATGAGTCTTTCTCGTCCCGCATAGGATCCCCAAAAGAATCTAGCCATGATCTCGCTCCAATCGCTGCAGAATCTGTCTTTGGCGGCCGCATGACTGAAGAATATGCAACGGGTGGCCATTAGCGTGCTCGAATAAGAGCGAGCCTACCACCAAAGGAGAGATGTCGATGCGACCACCCCGCAACTCTATCCAACATCCTCTGAATCACTGGGAGGAAGAGCTCTTTCGTCATACGCCCCTTGAACAAAGGGACACCCAAATAAGTCATCGGCAAGTCATCGCGAACAAAGCCGTCAGCTCGTGCACCATGTGCTCCCACCGTCAATGTAACGTGGGGCAAGAAGAAACTACTCTTCTCGACACCGACCACCGCCCAAGAGCGAGAATAGTGCTCCAAAAAGTGTCTCAACGTGACCAAACCATCCTCGACGCCTCGTGAAGATAACCACATCATCAAAGATAGGCCGGATGCGTCACCGAAAACCTCGTCGCGTCCGGAGATAAATCATATCTCGGTGTCGGCTAATAGTGGAGTCCAATCCGGGATAAATACTCCGCCGCGAACAAACAGAAAGCGCAGAGATAAAGGATCCCCCTGCCGCAGCCCCCCGAGTCGAAGGAAAATATCCGAAGGGATACCATTAACCAGGACAGAAGAAGCACGAGTGCTCAATACATTGCCAACCATATCAATCCACCGAACGGGAAGCCCATGTGAATCATAGTCAGATATACAGGAAATCCCATCGCACCTATCATAAGCTTTAGCCATATCCACTTCATCACCACATTAGGAATATCCGTGGCTAAGTCGATATCATGGATAAGCTCTTGCGCGAGCAATATGTTATCCGAGATGACACGACCGGTGTGAAACCACTCGATTCGGGCGACACAATCAAAGGCAAAATCGAGACCAACCGCGTTCATAATCTTCGAGATAATCTTATTCGCCACGTTGCACAAAGCTAATCGGCAAACTCACCCACTTCCGAGGGTGAGGAACCTTCGAATGAGAACTAAGGATGTAGCCGTGAACGTGGACGGCATGAGATTACCCGAGAAAAAGTCAACCACCGCATCTCGACATCCGATCCGACGAAATCCCAACAAAGGTCTTGAAAGAACAACGATGAAAATCCATCAGCCCCGAAACACTAGACGGATCAATCCCAAACACCGCATCGCGAACCCTCCGAGCCGTCGGCATAGCACAAAGTCCATCAAGATCAACGGAATCGGAAGCCGGGAAAGAACTCATCGGACTGTGGGGAGTCGATACTCCAAGTCAAGTCAATAAGGATCAAAGAATCGAATCGCCGACTTGAATCTCGAATCCTGCGTGAACGCACCCCATTATCGCCAATCGAGTGGATCTAGCGACACCGCTTCGCCGCTTAACAAATCAGTGGAAAAACTTAGTGTTGCGCTCCCTCGATTGCCCACTTAACAGCTTTCAGCGCCAAAAATCCTTAGTTCTCATTCGAAGGTTCCTCACGGAATCGGGAAGCACGGCATGCTTTTCATCCAGACCGGGTTTTTCTTTGGTGGAAATTATGGAGACTTTTCCTTTTGCTTTTTGACAACCTTTGAGCAACTTTTACACCTCATTTTGATGCACCAAGCTCTATTATTCCCTCAATTATCATATGACAACAATGATTCAAACAACTCAACTATGGAAGTGGAGCATTTGTTAGCAAAAGATGACATTATTGATGTGTTCTTTCACAAAGATGGTGCCTATAAAAGCCAAGAGTTTGAGTTGGGAGATTGACTAATTCATTCATTCATTGATAGAGAGATTCATTGTATATTCATTGTATATTCTAAGTTTCAAAGAAAAATACATTGAGAGGATAAAAGAGAGGTAGAGTTGGAAGTTTAAGAGCAATAGAGGAGAAGGCTTGGAGCTCAACATCATTGCAATCAACCAAAGAGGAAGTCTTGAATTGGTCTTGAATAAGAGCTAAGTACACCATGTTCATTTTATTCAAATCTTCTTGTGTAGCATACTCTCTTGTCAAAACCATGTGTAGCTAAATTTCTAGTGTTTGAATGTAATGAACTCTAGAATGAATTTGTGATTAAGGTTTGAATGTTTTTAATAAAATCTTCATGTTTTGTGTGATTCACTTATATTATGCTTTATTCATTCGAATTATTATTTGCGCAATATTGATTTGAAGTTTATTTTTCATCCGAGAAATCGAGAGATTCATGGTGAAATAGAACCTATATAAGTGAAAAGAGTTGCATGCAATCCTAGATATAGGACATCATAAATCTTCGGATTAGGGTCAAACCTAATATGGAAATTCACAAATCGTTACAATCTTTTTCTTGGGGTTTTAACTAGAAAAAGATTTGATTAATCAACTTGAGGTTAGAAGTTATTCGCTCGATAGAGGGTTTAACTTAAATCGAATTTCTATGGTCCATGAAACATGAGATTTTACTAAAAGAGGTTGGTTTTGTAATGGCTTATGGTTGTATTTTTATCTTGTTGAATCACAAAAAACAATCTAGAGGTATTTACATTCAAACACATTTCTAGCTCTTGATTTCTTAATTCTACAATCTACTTTTATTTGATCTTTTGTAAGTTGCAATTATTTTAAATTTTCTATTTTTCATTTTCCATTTTAACAAACAAAACTCTGAAAATTATTAGATTAACAAAAAGACGGTAATTATTATTACTTACAATCCTCGTGCGAATGACACTCGGTACTCAATAATCTATACTATAAAACGATAGGTGCACTTGCCTATGGTTTTGTAGAGTAGCTTTTGAGCCATCAAGTTTTTGGCGCTGTTGCCGGGGATTGTAATATTAAGAACGCTTTAGTTTTGTTAATTTAATCATTTTTTTTATTACCTTTCTTTTTATCTATCTTTGTAAGTCTTGGATTATACTTATCCTCTTTATTTACCACAGTGCATGCCTACTCGTTGCCGAATTTGGAAGCGCGACACCGCCGGTAGCAACACCAGAGGAAAGTACTAGTACAAACCATGAAGAGGATACTAACGAAAACAAAGATTTCGTCATAGCGGATGAACAAAGAACTATGTACGACTACGCCAAACCATCCATGGACGGCACGTCGTCTAGTATCGTAAGGCCCGCTATTGCAGCCAATAATTTTGAGATCAAACCGAATGTCATTCAAATGGTGCAACAATTTGTTCAGTTCGACGGCCTACCAGACGAAGATCCAAATACTATATCACAAATTTTCTCAAAATTTGCGATACCTTCAAAATAAATAGAGTCTCTGACGATGCCATCCGTTTATGGCTATTCCCATTTACTCTTCGGGGACAGGCTAAACAATGGCTAAATACTTTGCCAAAGGGAACAATCACAACATGGAGCATCATGGCCGAAAAGTTCCTTTTGAAGTATTTTCCATCGGCCAAAATCGCACGATTGAGGAATGAAATCTCTTCATTCACTCAAGAAGACGACGAGACCTTGTACGACACTTGGGAGAGATTCAAAGAATTGTTGAGGAAATGCCCACATCATGGTCTTCCTATTTGGATGCAAGTCCAAACATTTTACAATGGGTTACTCGTCAACAAGCGCAAATGATTGATCGGCGGTGGAGGAACTTTGAACAATAAAACACTAGAAGTGCCCAAGATCGATAGCGGGAATGGCCATGAATGGCAATCCGCACGAGATAAACCTAACGATGTAAAGTGGGTGTTTATAATGCGGATCAAGGGTTACACTAGCTACACAGTCGAAGCTTTGACCCAAAAGATCGAGATCTAGCGGCTCCTAAACCACCACCACCGCATGTTTTATCTTGTGAAACTTGCGGAGGGTTGCATAATCATCAGATCGCCACACACAATACCTCAGCCGAACAAAGCTAATTACGTTGGGAATCAAGGCGTAAATTACCCAAGTAATCCTTACAAAGAACACATACAATCCTGGGTAGCAACAACATCCTAATTTCGGTTGGGAAACCAAGGCCGGCCCATGACCTAATTCCAATCCCGATCTACACACGTCTCCGGATTTTAGCCAAATCAAGGTAAACCTAACTTGAAGATCTTATAATAAAGTTTGTGCAATCATGATACCCGATTCAAAGCGGTGGAAACATCCTTGAGAAATCAAGAGGCATCTATCCATAACTGAAAACCAAATAAAGGCAAGATTGCGAAGATGATTTCGAAAGGCCACAAGATAGTTTGTCGGGTACATCGAGCCAAACCCAAGGGAGCACGTAAAGGCAATCACCACCAGTTTTCCACATGAGCATGATTATGCCAATGTCGCCATGCAGAAATACGTGGAGGATGACATGCCCAAAGAAAAGCTCATGAAAAAGGAGGTTGCTGAATACAAGCCCAAGATCCCTTACCGGAGTCTAACCGAAGAAGATAGAAGAGAGGACAAATTTGGTAAGTACCTTGATTCTTTCAAACAATTACATGTCAATATTCCATTTGTTGACCATCCTTCAAAGCATGTTAGGGATCTTAATGACATCATTCCTAGTGAAAATAAGCTTAACAAATTATCAAATGTCCAATTGAATGATAAATGTCCTTCCAATGAACTACCACAAAAATTTAATGATCCGGGAAGCTTTAT
This sequence comes from Rehmannia glutinosa, assembly GCA_016081115.2. Lineage (NCBI taxonomy): Eukaryota > Viridiplantae > Streptophyta > Magnoliopsida > Lamiales > Orobanchaceae > Rehmannia > Rehmannia glutinosa. Next base: position 269,877 of record JABTTQ020003454.1, read on the forward strand.
TATCCCTTGCACAATTGATGATTTACCCGTTGATAGGGCACTAGCCGACTTGGGAGCTAGTATCAACGTGATGTCTTATGAAACATTTAAGCAAGCGGGATTAAGTGAACTTAATCCTATTAGGATGGACATTCAATTAGCCGATAAATCGATTAAATATCCTAGAGGTATTATTCATGATGTGTTAGTCAAGATTGATAAATTCGTGTTTCGATTGATTTCGTTATTCTTGACATGCATGATAATATAGAAGTTCCCTTAATTCTAGGGCGTCCCTTTTTGCCATCAGTAAAATCTCTCATTGATGTACATGATGGAAAACTTATTTTGAGAGTAGGTAGTGAACAAGTTATCTTTAAAATTCCCTTGAAAAATCACATAGATGATACTTGTTTTCATATAAACTTAATTGGAAAAAATGATCTTTTGCTTGATACGCCATCTAATAAACCCTTGAAAGCATGTAATGTTCAGTGTGTAGAAGTGCCCACAGAAAAGTTCATATTTAAAGATGTCGTGCAGAAAAATGGGACTGTCAAGGTAAATTGTTCGAAATTTGACTTAGGTGGCGATGTTAAGGATTTTCATAAGTTCAAAGCTCCGCCCGACTAATGTTCACATAAAGGTAAAACGGTCCAGCTATACGACGTTAAAGAAGCGCTAACCGGGAGGCAACCCGACATTTGTGTGCATTTTCTTTTACTTAATTTTTTTTATTGCTTGGGTATTAAAACAATAAATAAAAAAAACACGGCCGTGTTCGTCACCCACCGGTCGCGAACACACCCGGCCATGTTAAAAAAAAAAAAATCCAAGGTTCGTCAGAGGAAAAATTGCATCAAACACGCCTGTGCCGTGCTTCTCAAGCACGGCCGTGTTTTTCAAAAAAAAAAAATAATAAAAAAAATCTCAAAAAAAAATTATATTTGATGATTTCACGGTATTCGAGTTGTGTATCCTTTATTAGGTATGGAGATGCCGATGAAGATCTCGTCTTAAACAACCCAATGGTCGCCAATACCGATTTCACTATTCTAGTAAGGTCGTATTTTTCTTTTTCCACCTCTTTTATTTTCTTCTAGTGTGGTTGATTTTTGAGTGTTTTGTTTGTGTTCGTTCATCTCTTTCTTTCACATTGAGGACAATATGAATCTTTAAAATTGGAGGTGGGTGCAATTACATTTCCACGAGTCTGTGTGTGCTTGTTTTTATTTTTAGTTTGCCGACAAGAGGTAATTTTTTTTTTACAAATTGAGTGTTTGCTAGTCAATAACTTAGCCCAATTACACCAAAATCAACTTTTTAATTTATGTTTTCAATGTGAAGCAATTGATTGTCTAGGATAGATTGACGTAGATGTGTGCTAAATTATGGCGAGATTTCCAACTCCATAATACTTGATTTGTTAAGGCATTTACAACAATGCTTAGTGTTATGAACATTTGAGAATTCATGATTTAGTGGTGGTTAATTAGTTGTTAAACCAAGCTTGTGAAAAAAAAACAAATAAAAAAGAAAAAAAAAGGGATCCAATCGAGGTTATACTCTCTATTTGTTGTTGGTTAGTAACTATGAGCATTCATGCCAGCCCCATATTTGTCTTTACGAAACGGCGACACAAATATGAGTATGGAAAACCACCCTAGGAGTGTTTGAACGGAAATTCAAAATATAAACCTAGTGGAAGAATGCCGAAAGGACCTACAAAAAAAAAAAAAAAAAGCGAAAAGGAGAATGTATATTCCTTGAATTCTCATTCCAATAAAAGTTCAAGAAGCTTGGTTATATGACTAGTAGGCTAAATACAATGATCCATTGAATTCTTGTATTTTCATGACATTATTGAATTGAAGTTATTCATAATCACAAAATTTGTGGAGTGATGATTTCAAGTTTGAAAATGCCTCACGATATTACGCTCTTTCTTGACAAATAATCGCTTTACAAAAGCGTGTGTTTTTTACCGAATGGTTAATTCAGGTTGAGAAGGCTAAGAACTTGATTTGCTTGTGTTCAAAGTGTTGAAAAAAAACAATCCTTGTGTGTTGTAATTTATTGAATCATTCTTTTTGATTTAATGTTTTGCTTGAGGACAAGCAAAGTTCAAAGTTGGAGGTGGTTTGATAAGGGTCTTTTTATGCATGTTTTATGTGTATATTTGAGTATGATTTGAGTTATTTCATCGTTAGTTTCATAAATATTTGATTGTACATAGTTCATATTACTCCGAGTTGCTTTTATTAGTGTAGATTGATGATTCAAATCTGTTTTTGGTGAATTTTGGGCCATGGTTTCATGTTATAACATACCCAAGGGTTTATGGATGCAAAAACACTCGAAATCCCAAGCTAAACGCATCATTTCAGGGCCTTTTCAGTCAAACACGGGCATGGTGTGCTTTTAAAGCACGGCCGTGCTTTTGAGGAGCCAAAACCGAGCAAATTTGCGGCCAAGACGTACCAAACACGGCCAGGCCATGCTTTTGAAGCACGGCCGTGTTCGGGAAAATCCGCGAACACGGCCTGGTCGTGCTTTGAAAGCACGGGCGTGCTTTTCATCCAGACTGGGTTTTTCTTTGGTGGAAATTATGGAGACTTTTCCTTTTTGCTTTTTGACAACCTTTGAGCAACTTTTACACCTCATTTTGATGCACCAAGCTCTATTATTCCCTCAATTATCATATGACAACAATGATTCAAACAACTCAACTATGGAAGTGGAGCATTTGTTTAGCAAAAAATGACATTATTGATGTGTTCTTTCACAAAGATGGTGCCTATAAAATCCAAGAGTTTGAGTTGGGAGATTGACTAATTCATTCATTCATTGATAGAGAGATTCATTGTATATTCATTGTATATTCTAAGTTTCAAAGAAAAATACATTGAGAGGATAAAAGAGAGGTAGAGTTGGAAGTTGAAGAACAATAGATGAGAAGGCTTGGAGCTCAACATCATTGCAATCAACCAAGGAGGAAGTCTTGAATTGGTCTTGAATAAGAGCTAAGTACACCATGTTCATTTTATTCAAATCTTCTTGTGTAGCATACTCTCTTGTCAAAGTCATGTGTAGCTAAATTTCTAGTGTTTGAATGTAATGAACTCTAGAATGAATTTGTGATTAAGGTTTGAATGTTTTTAATAAAATCGTCATGTTTTGTGTGATTCACTTATATTATGCTTTATTCATTCGAATTGATATATGCACAATATTGATTTGAAGTTTATTTTTCATCCGGGAAATCGAGAGATTCATGGTGAAATAGAACCTATATAAGTGAAAAGAGTTGCATGCAATCCTAGATATAGGACGGCATAAATTTTCTGGATTAGGGTCAAACCTAATATGGAAATTCACAAATCGTAATAATCTTTGTCTTGGGGTTTTAACTAGAAAGAGATTTCAGTTAATCAACTTGAGGTTAGAAGTTATTCGCTCGATAGAGGTTTAACTTAAATCGGGAATTTCTACGGTCCATGAAACATGAGATTTTACTAAAAGAGGTTGGTTTTTGCTTAAGAGATTATGATTGTATTTTTATCTTGTTGAATCACAAACACATTTCTAGCTCTTGATTTTTTAATTCTACAATCTACTTTTATTTGATCTTTTGTAAGTTGTAATTATTTTAAATTCTCTATTTTTCATTTTCCATTTTAACAAACAAAACTCTGAAAATTATTAGATTAAATAACAAAAAGACGGTAATTATTATTACTTACAATCCTCATGGGAATGACACTCGGTACTCAATAATCTATACTATAAAACGATATGTGCACTTGCCTATGGTTTTATAGAGTAGTTTTTGAGCCATCAAGGTAAAGTTGATACTACTCTTCTTATTTTTTTTTTTAAAAAAAAGGGCAAGTTTGCTTACTTGTAAAAATTTATGATATTATTGGTACTACTAATGAATCTTTGTGCAAGATATTTTCTAAGTTGATGCAAAGTGAACTTGAGATAAGCATGATGGGGGAGCTCAATTCATTCTTTGGACTTCAAGTTAAACAATGCCAAGAAGGTGATTATATTATCAAAGTATACAACAGAATCATTGAAGAAGTTAGACATTGTAGAAGGAAGAACCTCTCAACCTCTATGGCTACCAATGTAAAGATTAACAAAGGTTGAGGAAGGCATATTGATTGACAATCAAATTCGAGGTATGTTTATCTACGTTTATTACTCCTTTAGACTCGACATTTTCTATGCCTTATGTCTATATGCTCAACTTCAAAACTATCTCAACGAATCTCATTAAAGTGTCGTTAAAAGAAATTTTCGAATATTTGAAAGGCACTTCTTCTTATGGCTTGTATATCCAAAATTTTAAAACATTCATATTTTTCGGGATAACAAATCCGCTGATTATAATTTCTCAAAATATGGTTCGTCATAATCGAACTAAACATATTGAGATTCGATATTTTTCTAAGGGATCACATTTCTAAAATTGAAAAATTGAGATGTGTTTAATTCCGTCTCAAGGATAACTCGCGGACTCGCTTTTCAACTATTTACCGAGTCTTTTATCTCATTTCGAGCTTAATTATGATATAATGTATATTGAATGAGGTCTACGTTTGTATTTTGCACGTTTTTAAAACTTGGGCGAAAAATCGGATTTTTGGATCAAATTTCAAAATGGCAAAACAGATCGATCAGTGGCCAGTTGGTTGAGGCCGACCGGTCGGCCACCCTGTCGACCGTCGCCCTCAACCTTGACCGGTCGGCCCATGCGGTTTTATGCTTTAAATGTCTTACATTTTCCTGCACTTAGCCATTTTTGCTCATTTCACTCTATTTTCGTCCCTTTGCCATTTTCACACACAATTCACTTCAAATGTGTTTTGTTACATAAATTATATATCTTGGGGATTATTTTGATCGTTTATCATTATTGTTTCTCATCCTCACCGATTAATTGGTAATAATTCTACTTCCCTATCTCAATTGGGTTGAACCTCGAGAACTCGCTTAAATGTTCATTTCTTGTTGCAATTCGTTTATGTTTGTGATGAGCTTATTCATTGTTGTTGGATGATAGTAAAATTGCTTTTGGTGATGAAAAACTTGGCTTGATTACATTTACAAGGGCTATATATATCTTCTTCTATTTTTGACGCCCGCCAAGTGTTCGATAAAATGTTTCAATGAAACATTCATCACCTACATGATTCTCTTATTTTCAAATGTCTTATATATTTATAGAGATCATGTTTTGCAAATCAAATGAGCTTTTATGAGCTTTTCTATAAGTCATATGATCGTCTTTTCCCTCCTATTTGGTTTATAAGCTTCAATGTTCAAATAGCTCGATAAATCGGTTAAATTGCGCACTTTGATATGGATATATGATGTTTTTATCGTGCTAACATTCTTTTTGATGATTCCAAAGGGGGAGAAACAGGTTATAAGCTTTTTAGCTCAAAGAAGCTAAGATAAGCTCTACGGAAGAAGCTATAAGTTGTGGCTATTGAAAGCCAAAAGTTGTGGATCTTACTTAGTCCATTTGATGTATTATGGACTTGTTTACATGTCTAATGATGTTTTATTGACAGGGGGAGCTTATAAGTTCTTGATACTTAAGCCCTATCTGTAAAAGCTGAGCTTTTAGCTTTTGGTTGATTGCTTCTATATTACTCTTGTTGTGCATGTTGATAGGGAGAGATTTTGCAAAAATGTTTTTGAAAATCTATACTCCCATCCTTATGATTATGTTGCGTGGAATGTTGTCGCTCACAACGGATAGTTCTTTTTTAACCGGTAAAATTATTTTGTTTTCAAAATCGACCTCGTTAAATTATTTTGGTTTGTAATCATCAAAAAGGGGGAGATTGTTTGATAAATGATTTTATCATGATTTTGATGATTTTGTTTCTATACCAAAACAATATTTTTAAATGTTGTCCAAATACTCCTAAATGATTTAAAATATTTTTACTAATTTTCCGGAGTATTTCTTCGAGTTTATTTTCGACAAAATTGGACAACACTTTTAATGATTTTTTGTTAATGTGTTTTTATACCAAAAACAATATTTCTAAATGTTGTCCAAATACTCCCGATCGGTCTAAAATATTTTTCTATTTTTTTGGAGTATTACTTGAAGTTCATTTTCGACAACAATTGGACAACTCCTCTGTTTTGAGGTCAACCGGTCGCCCTAGAGGGCAACCTGCACTGATCGCTTTAAACTTGAAAACAAAGAACATCTTTGAGGGGTGTCAACATTTGTGTGTCAACCGCATGGTCGACCGGTGTCTGGGAAGAATTAATTTCGCTGAACCTTCTATATTGCAAAATCAATTAGCCGGACCGACTGGGCACAGGGCCGACCGGCCGGACCCCCCGTCGACCGGTCGCCCTGTGTAAAAATGTTGTCTTATTTTCAAACGTCTATTTGTGCGCGACCAGTCGCCCTATTGTTTGACAACAAAATTATAACCGTTGTGCAACAGACAACTTTTCCCTAATTTGTGGGATTGATTTCTAACAGCTACATTTTTCATTTGTCTTGCAATTTTTTACAGATTTCAATCTCCTAGGAGGAGCCTATCAAGTTCAAGATATCTCATATAAATAGATGAAGATTTGAAGCAACACAACAAGAGAGAATACTACTACACAACAAGATACATTCAAGCAAACATATTTGTTCTTCATTGTTATTATTCTTGTTGTAATTTGCCTAGCTTATCACTTTCACATCTTGAGGTCTAGGCTTTATTTCTTGATTACACTTGCACTCAGTATTGTATTATTCATTATCGAGTTGTAATCTTGAATGTGGGTTATCATTCAACACAAGATATCCTTGTGAGTGTTCTTGTGGTAAGAATACACTTGGGTGATCTAAGTGTTAGGTACAAGAAGATTGTGGTAATCTTCTTATTGAAGAGTGTGGTGCTCTTTGAGGTGTTGAAGAATTTGGTATTCTTCAAGTCGGAAGATTGTGGCGATCTTCACAAGGTGCCGTTGAAGGAAGATTGTGGTAATCTTGAGGGAGATGTGGTAATCTCCAAAGTGGTGTTGAAGAAGAGTGTGGTGCTCTTCAATGTGAAGTTGTAAGGTGTTGTTGTATTAATTTTTGTAATTAATAAAATCTTTTTCTTTTTGAAATCCATCCCGAGATCTTGGGGTGATAGAGGATTAGGCCCAGGTGGGTTGGACCTCTTTAAATCGACGCGTGTTATTTACTTCCCGCACCTTTACTATTGCTTTCGCTTGTTTGATTCGAAAAAGATGGCATAATCGGAGAAAATGGAGATAATATATTCACCCCCTCTAGATTATCGTAGCTTGGACTTACAACGATTTGTAATGAATCATAATTAAGATAAGATCGAATCTTCAAACCCTAATTTATCGACCGGTCGGCCGCAGGGTCGGCCCAACTACAAGAGTTCTTCAAGTCACCCATAAGGTGATCCAATGTTGACCTCATCACGGAGCTCTCGAGCTCTCGGCCCATTAGCGAGCTCTCGGCTCAACCCGCCAGAGCTCTTGTTTCGGCCCATCGCCAGAGCTCCTCGGCTCGGCCCATCAGAGCTCCTCACTCTTAAGCTCACCCCCATTTAGAGAGCTCTCACACAACTCGGCCCATTAGCAAGCTCATCGACTCTTAGTTAGCAGAGCTCATCAGCTTTTCAGTTCGGCCCATCAACAGAGCTCCTCATCACAAAGTTTTCAAAAAAAATGTAAGGATAAAATTTAATTCAAGTTTAAAAAAATGAATTTTCTTAAATTTCTTTTTCCAGAGTAGACATTAATTAAATATAATTTTATGGATGTATAATACAAAGAAAAAACAGATCAAATACATGTATATAAAATTATGTAACCATTGTTCTTTTTAGGTGGTAAAGTGCAAAACTAGTGTAACAACTTTAACACATGCTGACGAAATATTCCCCCTACCAATGTGCTACATAGAGACGAAGGTACCTTGAGGCCAAGTGGGGCACTGTCCCCCCAAAAGTTTTGAAAAAAATTAGGGGTACTTTGGTAATTTTACCTTATAATTTAGAAATAGGAAGAAATTACATAAAATAGGAAAAAAGATTATTATTGAACACGTTATAGTACAAGACCCAGTTTTCAATTTCTTCATTTTTTTTTCTCCTTCACATTTGTGAATCTTGAAAAATCTTTGAGTTTTTTATTTCGTTTTTTCTCTTCTCAAAATTTTGTACATTTTTTTTGCTTCACTAACTTGGGTTTGAATCTTGGCATTATTCTCTTGTGCCTTTATTTGTCTTTTTTGGAATTTAGGTTCTTCATCAAGACGTAGAATCGTAGGGTTAAGTAGTCATTATCTTACTAGTTGCCACTATCATAGTGGAAAGAGTATTTTCGGCATGCAATAAATATTACCAACAGTTCATTACCCAACCTAATGTTAATTAGATGAGACACTAAATGATTGTTTAGTAACATTCATTGAAAATATATTTTTGAAATATTAGCAATTGAGCTATTATGAAGGACATAAGAGAAATATAGTGATATATTGATGTAATTGTATTCTATTATTTTATTTTGAATACTAATATAGTAAGATGTAATGAAATTAATATTATTTTGAATTCTAAGATGTAATGAGATTAATATATTAACTTTCGTCGCTGGTAAAAACTTTTGTTTAGACCTTGTTTCTGGGACTGAACTGGGCCGCAAAACTGACAACCAAACTGCATTAGTCACATCAAATCATGGTTTTTGAAACAGCCCTTTTAATTTTACTCCCGCCTTAAAAAAAAAAAAAGGGTTCCCCCACTCAATTAATTTTGATTTCAGTTATTTTTCAGGGAATTTAAATTCCATGAGACAAAGTGAAATAAATGAATTCCATCAAGGCTGGGGGCACAACATTTATGATTCACCACATGCCCACAGTAAATGCACCAACACCCCAAAATCAAAACATACAAGGAAACATTATCAACACCAAAATTTTCATTTATTTTAAAAACCCCCCAAAAATTCTTTAGGGTAGAAAAAGAGAAAAAAAAAAGGGGCAAAAAATGGAATTTGGGTTAAAGGGGTGGAATGAATTAGGGGTTGTGGGCACAATTTATGAAGAAGAAGATGAAGATTCATTATCTTCATCATCTTCTACTATACCTTCTCTGAATTTACCCTTCTCCTACCCCATGGTAATTTTTATTTTATCCACATGTATATATTTAATTTACTGATGGCAGATCTTCTGATTATAGGAGTTTTTTTATTTATTTTATTTTTTTTAAATCTGTTTGTGTATGTTTAATTACTCAGGTCATTTGGTAGGAGGCATGATCCAGATGTGGTGATACATGTTCAGGATTCAAGATTTCGTCTTCACAAGGTACTATTTTTTTTTTTTTTTTTGGGGGTTATTTTACTGTGACATTTTATTTAATTTTGTTTTGAAAGATGATCTGGTGAACATCTTTTGGGAATTTTTATGAGGATTTTTATTCTTTAAATAAATTTGTTGTTTTTTGCAACTTGATGAGTGGTTTAATTGTTGTGTTGTTTTCGACAAACATTTTAGTGGTGATTTTAATAAAATTAAAGTTGTTACCCAGCAGGAAAAGATTGATTTACTAATCCTGATTTCAAAATGTTCTCTTTTCCGGTGAGGGATTAATTGGAGATTTATGTTTGATATTATTTTCATTAATAATTGGGAGAAAATCTCCTGGGAAATCTATTTTGGGCAGAAATATCGGGCAATATGTGTAGAATGATAGTATATTTCGAAATTTCTATTTGATTTTATAGGAAATTATATTTCTAAATGGCCCGTAAAAATTGTTCTTTTCTTAAGTGGTGGTTTAGGTATTCAAAAAAAAAAAAGAAAACTGGTGGTTTTTCATTACGAGAAAATAAAAACCACTGCATGAAAAATTCAATTTAAATCTGTAGATAAGTATTAAGATAATTGCAAAATGTATGTGAAATCGTTTTAGCTAAAATTATTGCCGGTAAATATTTACCAACAAAATCTAACATTGTTTGTGAATACCTACAGTATTTCCGTTGGTAAAATAAAAAAATATTGGTAATCTGTTGATAATTTATTGGTATAGTTTGGGAAAAAATATAATTTTCTATTTTTTAGGTAACTGTAAAATTTAGTGATAAAATCATTTATGTCGGTAATTATTTTGGTAAACTGGAGTTTTCTTGTAATGTATGAGGAAATAGATTTTTGAAATAAAAATTGGTAAGTGTTTTAATTTAAGCACATAAAATCTTAACTCCATAAAATAAATCACCCACCCATTTTTGTTTTCGGAAACCGGTAATAATTTTTTTTTTAAAGAAAACCGATAATATTTTAGTACAAACCAAGCGTAATTTTGTTGCGGTTGCTTGTACTATGGGTTAGCCCATCCCCATTTAAGGGTAAACTGTAAAGAATATTTTTGAGTATATATATAATTAATTATTTGTTAAATATACAAATACTCCATTAATATATTTTAAATATATTTTTGATTGTTTTACAAATATCTGCTCCTCAATCAATAAAATAATAATAAATATCAAAAAGTATTTTTTTTGTAAATATTCAATAGCCCTTCGTTTGGTTGAGGGAAATCGCAAAAGTCAAAACATTCTCATTTTGGGTTATACTTAAACTAGACTTTATCGAAATTCACATTGTAATATAGTCACGAGGGCAATATATTATTTGAAAACTTACAAAGACATGGACATTTTTTGATTTATAAGCTTGGTAAACTATCATAGTAGAGCTGTCAAAATAAAAATCCATCCACCAATTAGGGAAAAAGGCTAGATCGAACTTTATTTTTAGATGTCCTGGACACGACCCATTCGGCTAAAACTCCAGACCTGGTCGAACTTGATTCTTTATGTGTATTTTCGTAGGTTGGTAAATTAAATTCTAAAAAATAGCAATCCTATCACTATTTTGCCCCAACCCGACACGATTTTCTCCCTAGACTCAGTGGGCAACATCGGTGGCCTGGCCCGGCCTCTTTGATTGCTCTAGTAATTAGTCTATCGAACAATTCAATAACATTTATATATATGAGTTTCAAAAAAATTATTTACATATATTTCCAATTTTCGAACATCTTTTATTATTATATTTATAAAATATCAGTAACTGCAACAAGTATTTACTTCTATATGTTAGTTCGTTAACCTAAATAAATGTGCAATGAGAGGTTTTTTCAACACAAATGTAAAGTGATGGTGCATTTATTTTATTTCACAGGAAGCATTGATAGCAAGAAGTGCCTATTTAAGACATAAACTCAGCGAATTCCCCGAAATAACCCTCGCCCCGCCCTTAAACATAACGGCTCAAACATTCTCCATGGTAACGGACTTCTGCTACGGGACCCACGTCGCCATAACTCCGTTCAACTTGGCGGCACTTCGGACGGCAGCCGATTTGCTCGGCATGACGGAGATTAACGGTCACGGGGACCAGAATTTGCTGCAGAAAACGGAGGAGTATTTCCGCCGTGAAGTTGCCGTTAACGAGGAGTATTTGTCTATTGTGCTGCGGTCGTGTTTCTCGCTGCTTCCGGAGGCTGAAACGACGGCGTCTCTCGTTAGCAGATGCATTGAGGCGTTAAGTTTGACGGCTGGAGCTGACGGCGATATGAGCTGGTTGGATGACGTTAAGAGTTTACTCATTGAGGATTTGCATTTGATTTTGGAGTCAGTGAGTCAACGGTTGACCAATTGTCACGATCTTCTTTACAGAATTATTGACGTTTATCTCAAGGTATGATTTTGTGATTTATGAACTATATAATAATTTTGTTAATATATCTAAGGGATAATTACAAAAACACCCCTGAGGTTTGGGCTACTTACAAAAAGACCCAAAGGGTTTTGAATTACAAAAATCCCTTGAGATTTGATTCAGTTTTAAATTTAAGAATCGTAATATTTCAATAAATATTAAGGGGATTTTTGAAATATTTTTCGCTTATGAAGGGAAAAATGTAAGATTTTAATCAAACCTCAGGGGTTTTTGCAATTTTGAAATTCCCATGTTTTTTTGTAATTAGCGGGAACCTCAGGGTGTTTTTGTAATTATCCCTACATCTATATATGTGCATCTAAGTATTAGATTGTATAGGACTCAATTTATACTCCCTAAGTCCCTCAAAAAAAAAAAAAAACAAATATTATACTCCCTAAGACCATCTCCAGCTGGAGAAAGCCGACACTTTAACAATGCTACATTTTCTTTTTTTTTTTTTTAATTTAATTTTTATGGGTTTATCTTAATTTTAAATACTATTATTAATTTTATATTTCAGTTAATTTAATAAAAAATAGTACTAAAATTAATTCAATTGTATGTGATAATTTTTTAAATAATATAGCATGTAATTTATGAATTGTTACTTTAAATTATCATTGATTTCAGTAAATTTAACATTTTTCTTGAATTTGTTTAATTTGAAAAATAAAATATTTAATAAATATTATATTAAATAAAATTACTTATGTAATATTTTTATCAATTATAGTGTAATAAAAACCAATATTAAATTAATAAAAGAAGGAATCTTATAGTCATTTTCAGTGTACAAACTAGTGGAAACTAGTGGAGATATATTGCAGATTCTGCACTAAAGTAGTACAAATTCTGCATCAAAATAGTGTAAATTTCTGGAAATGATCTAATAAACACAATATCTCATATTTCTAACTGTATTTCATATCATGATATAGTGCGCGCACGAATACAATTAGATAATGTCATTAATATACACGACTTATTAACATGAGATGAAATATCGTAAATTTGTTACCATATTCTTTAATTTCCATGTACAACAGTAATATAGACATTCTATTAGTTCTTTGCTCAAAATCTTGACATTGTTTCCTTAACCGCAGGAAAAAATAGGAACAATATCCGAAGACCAGAAAATCCAAATGTGCAACTACATAGACTGCAGCACCTTATCCCCGAAACTCCTCATGCACGCGGTGCAAAACCCCAGAATGCCCCTCAGATTCGTCGTCCAAGCCATGTTCCTCCAGCAGCTAAACACGCGCCACGATATAATATCTGCGGCCAACGACCACCTCAAGAAACACGACCATCAAAATGACGCTATTACCCTCGGGGCAATACTCCAGCGCGACGCGGCCCTCCGCCAGGTGTCCCAGCTCAAGGCCATCATGAGCGCCACCAATTCGCGTATCCAAACACTGGAGAAAGAACTGAGCGGCATGAGAAAGTACCTGAGTGAATCGGAGGGTAGTATATCGAACCGGATCGACTCGGGCCGGTCCGCTAGCTTCCGATTCAGCTCGGAGAGTGGTAATAAGATAGAAAGGGGAGAGAGGGGTTCTGTTTCTTCGTTGAGTTTGAGAAATGTTAAGGCGGATGTGGTGATGTCATCCTCCGAGGGATCGTCATCGGACGGCTGTCGGAGCGCGGAGAGGAGTTTTGGACGTAGATTAGTGAGCGGATTAAAGAGTGCGTTTGGTTTGCAGAAGAAGAAGTGTGAGAGCAAAGGGGCTATAAAGAATTTCGAAAAGTTGGAGGATGAAAATGGAAATAAGGATATTGTTATTATAAAGAAGGATCAAGCTTTCCATAGGCGCACAAGCTCTCAATCTTGAATGTAACATAGATCTAAATTTTAGTATATGAAGAATTTGTGTATGCATATGCACCAAGAGTTCAGATTTTAGTTTTAGACGATTTTGCAGTAATATATATTATTGGCAATAGTCTTTTTAGTTTTCAGGGATACTTACAAAAAAATCCCAGGGATTGGGTCTAATTACAAAAAAAATCCAGCGGTTTTGAAACTAGAAAAAAGTCCTTGATGTTTAATTCCGTCTTATATCTTTCCACTTTATAAGCAAAAAATATAAAAAAATCCTCCAAACATTTATCCATATGTTACAGTTACCTCCTTAAATTTTAGACAGAATAAAAGGGTATTATGTAATTTTAAATATATCTGGATTTTTTTATAATTAGTCGAAACCTTAGTGGTTTTTTCAATTATCCCTAGTTTTTGTTTTAATTGGTACTTGGTAGTTTGACATGTTTCTGATATGTTCAGTTTGGATTCTCATGCATCTTATAATGTATACCTCTCTTTTTCTTAATCGAAACGATAACTTATATATTAAAAACTAGAGAACAAAATTACACTGCCAACTGGTAAAAAGACCACCTTGAACAAACATTCATGTCAAGGGAAAAGCTTCGCACGAGATGAAATTAATCACTAATCGAGGAAGTAAAACATGACTGAAAGGAAAACAAACTAAAAACAACAAAACAAAATAAAAACTAAGCACTCTGATTGGAAGCTAAACCACCCTTAAAAGGAGGATTAGGCACTCCGTAAGGGAGACCCACAACTGGAACAATCCGGGCACGAGCTACATTACGCACTGCAAGACAGAAATCACTGACCAGCCTATGAGTTTCGCCGGTTTGGATTTTACCGCCCCAATGTACCAACCAAGAATGTATTCTAGCAATGAAGGGTTTTATGCATTTTTTATTTGAATTGAATTCGAAGAAATTGTTCGAATTGTGCTCTCCGTTGCAAAAATCCCCGCCTAGCCCCGATTAATCCCCGCTTAGGCGCTAGGCCCCCATTGTCAGCCTACTATTTTTTTTCCGATTAGGCCCGCCTAACCCCGCCTGTGTCCCGCTTTAACCCGCCAGCGAGCCAGCGCTAGACGTCTGCGCTTTACGCTAGCGGCGCTAGCGTTTTTACAACATTGATTGTGCTTGACCCAGCTAGTTGCAGTTTATCAGGCTAAGATGCGAAAAAGGCCGCGAAGACAAATCAACCGGGAAAACAAAGACTAAAAAAAAACAAGAAAATTACAACAATGCACGCCTAAAAACGAGAACAAAAAAGAAAAAAAGAAAAATACCTCTCCATCACCCAGATCTACTGTCGCAACCCATCATCTACCCATCTTCGACACACCTCCATGAAGTTCTGGTCCATTTTCACTCTGGACCAAAATTTTCGGTCACCTCCGGACGTCACAAGGGACCGGCCATTGTTGGTCCTTCAGTAGGAAGCATGGAGGGGGAGGGGGAGGGGGGTGGAAAAGGGTTTGGGTTAGGATTTTTTTTTAGAGAGAATGAGGAGAAAAAGAGAGTTAGAGAGAGTATGGTGATCCATATTGTATACCTCTCATTCCTTCACAATTCACAATATAATGTGTATATGCTTATTTTAATAATATATTTTGAAAAGTTATTTTGCATACATAATTTGTATGTCTAATATGTGATGAATAAAATTATAATGAAAGCCAACTGATTTGTGCTTGAATTTATTTTTTTTGATAAATATTTAGATAGTGTACCGCGTGAATGTTTGAGAGTTGAGAATGTAAAAATGCGAATATTGCAAATTCTTTTGAGATGAAATCATGACGATTGAATACAATTGGTAATTGAAAAGGCAAGAATAAATGTGTAGGTCCCAAGGGGTGTGAGTGTAAGGTTTAGAAGGGGGGGTTGAATAAACCTTACCAACTTTTCGATTTAGTCCTTTTAAAACGTTCGAGTTAATACTTCACCGTGAGTCCTTGGTGGACAACTAAGTTAGTTAATCAAAGACCGCGATTAGTCACTCAACAGACTGACCGATTTGTTGATAGAATAACTCATTGTTTTGACTAAAGACTTAACTCGATTGTGATATGTTTTCAGTGGAAGACTTAACACCCTTGAATTTTGTTTAAATATGTTTTAATGCTTGGTTTTAACACTTTGTTGATTATCAATTGGATAGCAAATTTATAGCGAGATATTAAAATAATGTGCGAGAAATTAAAGTCTTTGAAATGTAAATGACACAATAAGTTTTTATAGAGGTTCGAAGATGTGGTAATTCTTCTACTCCTCTCTTCTCCAACTCGGAGGAATCCACTAAGTATTGATCAATATACAAAGTGGTTAATCCCCGGATGCAAGTCTTGATCACACGGTGACTTGATCCTTTGGGACTCGATCTGGATATGCCTTGGTCACACAGTGGCTTCTCGTGACGACTCGACCTTCTTCATAGGGCAACCGCTTTGCTACTACATCCCACTTGCTCAAGCTTCTTGGATTTGACCACGAAGCCCTCCAAAAACTTTAGACTGGTTCGACTTGAACCTTCCTACAATCCTCCGTGGAATGTAGACCCCTTGATTCTTCAAATGTTTCCTCTTAAACCGATTGAAGTCGTCTTTCCTTCACAGGTAAGTGTTGGATTGATTTCGTTCGTAATGTAGGCTTGAGGATTGAACTTGAATGATTTGAGAATATTTTTGGTTACAAATATTGCTTTTCTTGCTCGTATTTGTTTTACGATTGTCAATGTAACCAACATCTCTCAAATGGATTCCTCGGCCTTTTATAGTGTTCTTTTGAAAATTTGCCCGTTGAAGAGATAGACTAATTTTCAAAAGACACTTGTGGTCGTTGGCTTGTCTTGTTGCGTTCTTGGAATTGACATTTCCTCGTATGAATGATTCTTCAACTTTTCGAGTTCGACACAGTGCGTGCTTCCCATTGGTTTAATCCTTTTGCACGTTTATGGGATCGAGCACTTTAATAAAGGAAGTATGGAAGTATTACTTGTTTAAGTAATTCTCTTGACTTACGGCAAAGATCTCTTTCGATTGCCTCGACTTGACCGCATTTCCTTGACTTCCCAGGTGACTTTGTCGCCTTCCAATCATTGGATGACTCATCTGTCACTTCAACTTGAGACTTGGCTATCTTGAGTTGACTTGATCGATACTTCACTCACCGCATCTCATTTGCACCTTGATCGAGTTCTGTCTTCTCTTCTTTGCCACACTCACCGCCTTCCTCAATGAGTCTTCCTTCTAGTCTCCGGTTGACTTCTTGCATATCTTGGCATAGCCGACTTAACTCGGCCGACCAATCCTATCTATTACAATGCATTTTTACAAAAAAAATGGGTGCCAACTTTCTATTCTAAGTTTTACATGGCATTCATCAAAATCTAAAAATAATTTCCCAACAATTTCCCCCTTTTTGATGATGTCAAAACTTAAAACACTCATACAATAAATTAACAAAGAAAGATATCGATGACAATGTAGAATCACAGAACGTATGCGTAGAATCAATCTTTTGATGATCATAACATTCTTGTTCTTTACATGCTTACATTTTGAGTGTATCGAGCTTAAAATGTAACTTAAGGTAACCATGTCTTTGTTCTATATCTACGCAAGTATAGAAATTATACTGATTTTATTCAATGTACAGAGACTTACATACAAATGCATTTACAAGTAAAATACATGAAGGGGTGGACAAAGAACACTTCATCTCCTTCGTTGCCTCTCCTTCTTTCCTCTTCTTCAACTCTGTCATCTTCTCGACCTTTTTCTCTTCTTCTCATCTTCAACCGCCTTTCTTTTTCTCATAAGCCTTTTCTCGGCAGCTTCATCTCTTCTTTTTCTTTCTTGTCTTTCCTCCCACAACTAAGTTTGTCTTCTATTTTCTTCTTCAATCCTCTTCACATACTCAACATTGTTCTTAGCCACGTGCGGGTTGGCTACTTTGTCGAATCTTACCCCAATAGATCCCTCCTTTATTGCATGGATCTATATACTCAATGTTTTTGGGCGGAGGTCGAGGTCCAAACCTCTTCCTCCACATCGCTTCTTTTTCTTCCTCAGGCGTGTATTGTATCTGGGGCCTTCTTTTTCCTAGTGAGTGACTAGCAGAGTGACCAGCAGAGCGACCGCCCGTAGGTCTGCCATGTCCCGCCTTCTTCACATAGCTTGAGGCCTTTTCCCAAGATAAATCCCGTGCTTCGAGCCGTGGACATATTTGCGAAGTAACCCGGATGCGAGCGTCTTTATTTCATCAACAGATCTTGGCTCTTGCCCGACGCGTGCGAAATGGCATAGGTGTCTCTGTTTGTTGGAATGCCTCCATGTTGTTTCAAAATATCCATAACTCGGGCATCCATCTTTCCTTCCACTTCCTTCATCCCCGCTTTAACTATCTTTCTCTTTTCACCATGGGTGCAGAGTGTTGGAGTGGCAGAAGTCACTTGGGAGTTTTTCTTCACTGTGACAAGACCTTGTTAGGGGGTTTAAGCAATCATGAAGGTCATACCTTTCGAACCTCCCCCTCAATGATTTTCCTTTCTTCTCTCTCTCTGCATTTCTCGATTTTGTCTTTCCCTTCACAATCAAGCTGCGTCCTCCTTTTCGACTTGAGATCCTTTCAACGCCTTTAGGTATTTCTCTTCCCCTTTTTGGCATCATCAAAGGAGAGAGGAACCCCCGAAACAAGCTAGCAATCATGAAGTCTAAGCGGCCGATAGCCGAGTTATGCTTCAATCTGCTGCGGAGTATGCCGCACGGAAGTCGGAGCGAGTGGTGTTGGATTCAATTTGTCACTAACTTCATTTCGGCCATGAGGAGGCTGAACTTCCGATCCATGTTCTCCTCACGCGCGGGAGCTCTTTCTTATTATATTCACGCAATGCCTTCATCTATGTGTTGTGAGATTCATGCATTCGTTTGATGTTCTCTTGCATTCTTGTCTTCGTATCAGCATTCTCCCCGAGGACTAGCAATTTATTGAACAATGTCCTGAAATATTGAGCTTGTTTCTACGCGCATTGTTTTCTTTGTTGTTGCCACCATTCCCGGATCGACAATTATTCCTCGCAGATCGACAAAGAAGATTTAAGTCTCGGTTATCCGGCCCCACGTCATGTCTAGTGAGGCCTGGTGCCTCTCCATCTTCTCTATCTCGCAAATATGGCCTTGAAAACTTCTCGAACCTCACCTGTCACTTGTCTCTTTGGTGGCCAAGCAGCGTCAAAGTCAAGGTCCTTTGGGACGATGGTGTCTGTTGGAATAACGGGATCGGAGTTTATGAAAACGTTCTTGATCTCGAGTTGATTCTTCAGGAAGGTTGGGTACTTCCAGAGAGAAGGAAACGATTCTTCAATTGAATCATCACGAGCAACGAGAACCGCTTAATGGCGTTCCTTCATGTGCCTCGATTGCATCATCAGCATCATTTGCCTCGCAGAGCGTTGGCACTTCACCGAGACAGTCTTAATCGCCTGGAAGCCCAATGACAACTTGCGTGTATTTATTTATTGTTCTTCTCCACTTCGCCTCCAAGATTCGTTGTGGAGTCGGAGTGCAGACATCCTCCAACCTTTCGGTGGAGAGAGTTTCCCCTCGGTTGGCACACCGGTGAGTGACTTGGTATGGGGTCACTCGTCTCCGGACTCGACTTTTCCCTTTGAGTAGTAAGCGTTGGGGCGGTGGTAAGATACCTTCATTAGGGGTTGGCTCGATTGGGGTCCCCATAATCCCGTTTCATCGCCAGTTCCTTAACACCTTCTTCCGAGTGAGTGGAGAAGTGGTGGCAGAACAACTATGGCAATATCCGCACCACTCCCATCGATCGATCTCAATTTGTGATGTGGAAGACTCCCTGGTCCTTCCAATAACCGTTGCTCATGCAGTTCTTGGATTCCCCGCACTGGCTTGCTGCAGATCGCAATTCTTCAGATCGCTGATTAGGATCGAGATCCTCATCACTCCGGAGAGAATGTCGAGATGAGGATGTGTATGATCGTGGTTCCGAGAAAGGGACAAACATTGGCCTTTTCACGAGCCTCAACTTCTCTCGCTCCGCTTCTCATTGTCTTTGAAGATCTCGCAAAATATCGTGTAGTTTTCTTCATCTAGTGCTTGGACCACATCGGTCAATCCGAGAAAGTTCAACAGATTCGTCTTCTTCTTCAATAAATTCGGTCTTTGGAATTGTTCCCTGGATCGACTCAACTTCCACTTCCTCCATTCGCAGAGGCGATTTTGGATGTCCGGATATGGTGGGGATAGGATCATCACATCATCATCATCTTTGTCATCTTCTCCCCGTCCTCGTTCTCGGGGATTGAAGTTAGCAAACTTTGGTGCCCGCACCCTCTCGCAGCGTCATTGCGGGAGGGAAACAACCCGTCAGCGGGAGAGTTTGCTCTCGCTTTTTTTTTGTGTCTGCTCGACATACGGTGTGTCTTCAATGTGCTCTTGATGATCGGCTTCAGCAGACTTGGTTTGTTTCATCAATGATTTCGGAGAATCTACTTCTCCAATAGTCTCAGATCTGTTTAGATTGAGTGGCCGACTCGG
Source organism: Rehmannia glutinosa (assembly GCA_016081115.2). Lineage (NCBI taxonomy): Eukaryota > Viridiplantae > Streptophyta > Magnoliopsida > Lamiales > Orobanchaceae > Rehmannia > Rehmannia glutinosa. The sequence continues at coordinate 290,061 of JABTTQ020003454.1, forward strand.
TAGGTTTCTCAAGCTTGGAACGCTTGAAGATTCTTCTTCATTTAGTCCTTACCAAAGGGATTTACGGCTCGGATATGGTTTCTTCCGAGTCCTGGGTGGCGGGCAGTCTTTGTTGTATTTTTCTAAGGAGTTGGCCGTCTCGGCTTATCGGTCCTCATTTTCTTGATAATCGGAGAAGGTATTTGAGGTTCCTTCTCCCATTGCGGCTGGGGCGGGAGACACGGTTGCGGGCGGCGGACTCAGGCTACCGCAGGGGGGGGCATCTTTTGTTTTCTTCTTTCTTTGCAGGGGCATCAATTTTCTTTGTTGCATGGGCAACTTTCTTCTCGGGGAGAGGAGGAGACAGTTGTTTCTTCAGACGATTGATTCCCCTCACTCGTGTCGCTCTCTTGGCATAAGCTCTCTACGTGCTCCAGGAGAGATTAGACCGGAACATCTTCTTGTTTACATGGAACGCCTTTCCATGTCGAAGAGGGACTCCTTTTACTTCCATCATCCGGCCAATCACCAGGCCGTACCCATGGATCCTCCAAATGTACCATCCTCCTTGAACGATTTATTCCCAATATTCTCGGGCAGAGTCTGCGTGTATGCAAACTCACCCCAGTTCACCTTCTTTTTTCTTCTATGATCGCAACCATCACGATCGGCTTAGTTTTGGACGGTGATTATAACTTGCAAATTTGATATCAATGCACTTGGCAACAATATCCATCACTTGTGGTAGTCTTTCTCCAATGCTTCTTCTCGGTTTGTGTAGACAACCTTCGCAAAGACAGCGATTGGACTTGGCTACTTCATTCCAAGCAAGCCAGGTTAACATCGCTTCATAAATCTCGGCACTCCTTCCGCCGGCAACAAATAGTGTTCGCGGATCCTTGGCAATGAAGGTGAAAGCTTTTCCATGAACAGAGGACTTGATGCCCTCATCGTGAACTTCAGCCGCGTTCACGAGAATTGTGCGACCTCTTCCACGAGGTCATCGAAACTCCATCGTCAAAAATGATTTTAATCCGGACTTTTCGGCTTCTCGCAATCTTCTTCACGAGGGTGTCGTCGGACCTGTTTGATCATGCCGTCGAAATCCACAAAGACCTAGTGTGGATTTGATTTCCCAACTTGGCGAAATCATGAGTAGATGCCATTTCTCGAGAAGTTTTACCGAACGAAACTTTGAAAATGAACTTGAGGATTTGTAGGGTTTTGAGAGAAAATTTCTTTCTTTGCTTTCGAGAGAGAGATGAACAGTTTTGGTAAAGTGAGAGAAAATCGGACAAAATGGTATAAGTACGGGTTATGAAAGGACGTGCGGGTGGTTTTTGAAATTTGATCAAGATCAACGGCTCGATTTTGCACGCCGATTAACATTTAATTTCTCGCATTTAATGCGGCATCATTTATATCCAATCATAAGCTTGGTATGCGCTTTTGATTGTACACGTCATAATTATCTTTGACGCGTCATTCTTAAAAACATTCCCGCTTAGTAAAACGATTGCGTTTTGTCACTTTGCTTGTAAATGACTCAAACTTATTCCTTAGCCGATTCAACTCTTCTCTCTTTGCACATAGGTACTCTCGTTTGTCGATTAACTTGACGCAATTGATTCTCCGATACTGGTGATTCACTTAGTCGATTTAAGAATTGACTCTTTTTATCTTTTCGTGTTTCATCTCTTTTCTTTGAGTCTTCCGAGTGTTAACTCACTCAATTAACCCCAATTCATGTTTGAGTTCTTCAAATCTTGATTCACATAATGGTTTTGTGAATATGTCGCCTAACTCGCTTATCGGTTGAGATATATTCCAAGGTGATGTCCTTCTTTTCAACATGTTCTCTTATGAAGTGATATCGACATCAATGTGCTTTGTTCTTGAGTGCAACACAGGATTTTGAGTGATTGCAATTGCACTTGTGTTATCACACATAATTGGAATTTCCTTTTCTTCAACTTCATAATCTCTCGATTCTTTGTCTCATCCATAAGACTTGGGCACAACAACATTGCCCAGACTATGTATTCTCGTCATTTGTGGAGGTAGCTATTGAATTTTGCTTCTTGCTAAACCAGAAATTAGCCTATTTCCAAGCATTTGACATGTGCCTCGAGGTACTCTTCTGTCGTCAACTCTACATCCGGCATAGTCATAGTCTAAATACCCAATTAGCTTGAATCCACCTTCCTTTGGATACCGAAAGCCAACTTCGCTTCCTTTCAAATATCTCAAGATTCTCTTCGTCTTAGTCATGTGGCTTTCTTTTGGAGCAGATTGAAATCTTGCGCATACATCTACATCAAAGGTGATGTCCGCCGCTTCTTTGTAAGATAGAGCGTTGATCCAATAAGTGCTCAGATCTTGTTTGATCCACGTGCTTGCCATCCTGCATCCATGTCCATTTTGTCGATGTATTCATTGGTATTTTCACAAAAGACTTCTCTTCCATACCAAATTTCTTCATTAAATCTCTCGGTGTATTTTGTCGACTTATGAAGGTTCCATCCTTCTTGTTTTTTCACTGGAGTCCAAGGAAGAATGTTAGCTCTCCCATCATGCTCATTTCAAATTTGCTTTGCATAAGATTTGAGAATTTATCACATGACTCTTTGTTTGTGGATCCAAAGATGATGTCATCCACATATATTTGAACAAGTAGTATACTCTTCCCATCTTGAATTCTCAAGAGTGTTCTATCCGCCTTGCCTTTTGTGAATCCGTTCTCGATCGGGAATTGTGATAATGTATCATACCATGCTCGGGGTGCCTAAGGTTTCAATCCATATAAAGCTTTCTTGAGTTTGTATACCTTATCTCCAAGAGTCTTCTCGCTCAAATTCGGAGGTTGCTCAACATACACTTCTTCTTCCAATAAACCGTTGAGAAATGCGCTCTTCACATCCATTTGATATACGGTGAAGTTCTTGTGAGCCGCATAGGCAAGAAACATCCTTATGGCTTCCAATCTTGATACATGGGCAAATGTTTCATCAAAATCTATCCATTCTTCTTGGCAATACCCTTTGGCTACCAATCTTGCTTTGTTTCTTACCACGTAACCTTCCTCATTCATCTTGTTTCGAACACCCATTTAGTGTCAATAACATTTTGATGGGTAGGTCTTTGAACCAATTCCCACACTTTGTTCCTTTCAAACCGATTGACTCTTCTTGCATGGCTTGAATCCAATGTGTGTCATCCAAAGCTTGTGACACATCTTTTGGCTCTATTTGTGAGATGAAGCAAGTGAACATAACTTCTTGTTGAGTTCGGATCTGGTTTTACACCTTCTCTTACATCTCCAATGATTAGTTCGGTGGATGGTCTCTCGGCCATCTTACATCGGGGTTGGAGTAAGTTAGCCGGATTTAGCCGTCTTGCGTAATTTGTGTTATTTTGATCAGCTCTCTCATCATCACTTAGCTGCATATTTTCCATTGTCTTTGTGACTCGCTATCTCATCTTCTTCGGGTTTTTAATTCCTTCGTCGTCAACATAGGGACTCTTTCGCATGGTTGGTTGATTGACTTATCGTTGACTCTTCAATGTCTTCTCCATTTACATTGGGTTCATCAAACACCACATGAATGGATTCTTTCGTAACCATTGTCCTTTTGTTAAGCACTCTGTAGGCTTTGCTTTGTTTGAGTATCCCAAAAGGATACCTTCATCACTTTAGCATCAAAAGTCTTTAAATTGTCCTTGCCATTGTTATGGATGAAGCATTTGCATCCAAATATTCTAAAATATGCAACATTTGGCTTTCTCCTGTCCAAATCTCATAGGGAGTCTTTGTTAGTCAGTTCATTTTTATCATGCATCTATTTTGAGTATAGCATCTTTGTGTTTATTGCTTCACCCAAAATCTTTTAGGCAACCCTGCTTCAAACTAACATGGTCCTTGCCGCTTCTTTGAGAGTTCTTTTCCTTCTTTCTCGCAACTCCATTTCTTTGTGGAGTCCTTGGTGATAATTCATGACCAATACCATTTTCAACACAATCATCGAAGTTATTATACTATTGACGAACTCGGTTCCTCTATCGATCTTATTTTGATAATGGTTTGACTCTTCTCATTTTGGATTCTCTTCATCGGTGAGGTAGTTTCCGCAGAGTTTCTTTCTTCTTACACATGAATATTGTCCATGTGTATCTTGAGTAGTCATCTACTACCACCAAGGTGTATTTCTTCCCACTTATCTTTGTTTGGTTCTACTCGACCAAATAGATCCATATGCAAAGGTGCAATATTCTTGTTGAAGATGGACATGTCTTTTCTTTGAATGATGATTTGATCTGTTTTCCCATCCGCATGCACCACATATACTTTCCTTCTTGTATACCGAGTTTGAAGTCCTTCCACAAGATTACTTCTTGCAAGTTTGTTAATAGTTTTGAAATTCGTGTGACTAAACGGCTTCTTGTGCCACAACCAACTTGATTCACTGTGCTCTTTTGCTAGCAGACAAGTGTTTGGTGTTGCGGTTGACCAATCTACCACATACATGTTCTTTTGTATCGCATCCTTGCAAAGACTACTTCATTAGATCCAGTGTTCTTGATTTGGCATACACCCATATTGAATCCAACATTGTAGCCCTTGTCACGAGTTGACTTATGCTTAGTAAGTTGAAATTGAGGCCTTCAATATATGCAACATCCGTAATTTCTAATCCATTTTTCTTGATGGATCCAATGCCTCTTATTTCTCCCGAAGCTTCATTTCCTCCAAATATGACTTTTGCACCTCTAACCTCCTTGAATTTTGACAGATTTTTCTTGTTTCCTATCATGTGTATGGGAATGCCACTATCCATGTACCAGGTTCCTTGGCATTCACCGTGCTCTTGAACCCGCAAACAAGTAAATTAGGTTTTAGGTACCCATATTTGTCTCAGGTCCTGAGGGGTTAGTATTGTAAGATGATCCAACCAACCTATAGCCAAATGATTTGACTCTAAGAGGTTTCCATCTATCGTGCCATAATCATAATTAATTTTAGCAAATTGCTTGGGGATTTTAGGTTCATACAATGTTTGTCTCTTTTGTCGTATGCCTGTGTATGTGTTTTAGCAATTGTCTTCCTTGGGTAGTTGTGATATCTCTTAGTGTAGTGCCTAGGTGCATATGTGTGCCGATGATAGCTTTTATGCCTTTGGAATGGCCTTTCTTGAGTTCTAGGCCTTTGCCATTTAGGATTATATTCCATCGGTCTCTGTTGATAGTTCACATTATTCCAATCGGCTTGGCTTGGGTACTTTCTACCATTCCCATCATATGTGTTTCTTTTATAGAACTTATGGGGTTTTTGGTAGCTCTGTGTCTTCTTTCTGAGTATTTCTGTTTGGAGTTTCTTGAGGAACTCTGGATTTCTTCTCATTTGTCATCTCAAAGACACTCAACTGGATGTTATCCTTTTCCTTTATAACCAAGGCCAATTTGCTTGTGATTGTGCTTTGGAATAAACGTGTGTGCACCATTTGGAGTTTTGGATTTTTGAGATGCTTCATTACTTGAAGATCCTTTTCCAAAATCACTTTTGGAACTTGACATAGACAGAGGAATTAAATCCTAAGCCCTGTCTTATCTCCACATTCTCTTTGACTCATAATAAGATCATCCAAGGATTTAGATGCCTTAGTGAATGAGGCAATCACATTTTGAGGTCATTCTCCTCATTTCTATAGCAGCTATCTCTCGCTTATTAACTTAGCATTTTCAGCCTTTAAACTTTTATTCTCATCGGTTATGTGACTTAGAGTACTCGGCTCTCCTTAATTTGTGAGTTTTGGCTTTTGAGTAGGCTATTTTACTCATTTAGTAGTGTGTGTGAGGATTTAATGTGTTCAAAGTCTTTCATCATTTTGCCTAATGAAACATAAAGATCGAGTGGGTGATGAAGTGTGTGTGTCACAATCACTATCACTAGTATCTCGAGTGTGATGAGTTAGAGTGTACCTCATCTTCTTGGTCAGGTTGGTTTTGTTCTTTGGCCATTAGACGGATCAAAGCTTCTTCTTCGAGTCACTTGAGTAGTCGCTTCACTACTCTCCGAAAGTCTCTGCGTCTTTTGACTGGGTGTGTCTCGGTTAGATCTCTGCACCAACATTGTCTTTCTCTTTTCTTGTCTTCCTTCTCTCAAGACTTTTATTTCCTCTTCATTCCTATATTTGTTGACTACAGGATATGGGCAATCAATGGCATAGTGACCGGGTTGCTAGCCCAAAGATAGATTTTCAACTTTTTGATTAGTTCTTTCCATCCTTGGGTTGTCACTCTTTGATACTCGGCCTTTTGATACTCGCTGCTCTCTTGGTTGGCCTATCTTCCTTGACTTGGAGGAGCCGAGTATCTTCGGAGGATTTACCTTTGCCTCTCTTGTAATTCTTGTTGAAGAACTTATTAAACCTTTTAACCATCGGGACTATCTCCTCTTGGTCAATGACTTCTTTGACCTCGGCTCTTTTACCATCCTTAACTATTAAAGCAAAATTGTTTTGGGCACAAATTGTCTCCTCTTGGTCTTTTCTTCTCACTCAAATTCGTAGGATTTGAGATCCGAGAATAGCTCATGGTTGGATGTCTTTGATAGGTCCATGGAGTGTCTCATGGCCATGACTTTCATATCCCACTCGGTTGGGAGACTTTTTAGAATCTTCATACACATTTCTTCTTCGTGTATATTCTTTTCCAAGTGCGAGATAGTTCATTGGTAATTTCGTGAATCGATCATCCGGTGATCCAAGGTTTCTCCTGCAAGCATCTTAAAGTTTTCAAATTTTTGTACAACAACAGATAGTTTATTTTCCTTGATTTGTTCGAGCCTTCACAAATCAAGGTTAGCTTGTCCATATTTCTTTTGCCATTTTGCATGATTTGACTTTGTTGAACATGGCTTAGTCCTTTTAAAACGTTCGAGTTAATACTTCACATCGAGTCCTTGGTGGATAGCTAAGTTAGTTAATCAGCAGATTTAGTCACTCAACGGACTGATCGAGCCGTTGATAGAATAACTCATTTGTTTTGACTAAAGACTTAACTCGATTGTGATATGTTTTATTGGAAGACTTAACACCCTTGAATTTTGTTTAAATATGTTTTAATGCTTAGTTTTAACACTTTGTTGATTATCAATTGGATAGCAAATTTATCAACATATATTAAAATAATGTGCGAAATTAAAGTTTTGAAATGTAAATGACACAATAAGTTTTTATAGAGGTTCGAAGATGGGGTAATTCTTCTACTCCTCTCTTCTCCAACTCCCGGAGGAATCCACTAAGTATTGATCAATATACAAAGTGGTTAACGAGTCCAGAGATGCAAGTCTTGATCACAAAGCCGACTTGATCCTTTGGGACTCGATGGCCGGAGATGCCTTGGTCACACATCCGGCTTTTCGCACGACTCAACTTCTTCACAGGGCGGGCGCTTTGCTACTACACCCCACTTGCTCAAGCTTCTTGGATTTGATCACGAAGCCCTCCAAAAACTTGAGGTTTGGTTTGACCTTTAACCTTCCTACAATCCTCCGTGGAGTGTAGACCCCTTGATTCTTCAAATGTTTCCTCTTCAATCGATTGAAGTCGTCTTTCCTTCACGGGTAAGTGTTGGATTGATTTCCTTCGTAATGTAGGCTTGAGGATTGAACTTGAATGATTTGAGAATAGTTACAAATATTGCTTTTCTTGCTCGTATTTGTTTTCGATTGTCAATGTAACCAACATCTCTCAAATGGATTCCTCGGCCTTTTATAGTGTTCTTTTGAAAATTTGCCCGTTGAAGAGATAGCTAATTTTCAAAAGGCACTTGTGGTCGTTGGCTTGTCTTGTTGCGATTCTTGGAATTAACATTTCCTCGTATGAATGATTCTTGACTTTTCGAGTTCGACACAGTGCAAGTGCTTCCCATTGGTTTATTCCTTTTGCACGCTTCTCGGGATCGAGCACTTTAATAAAGGCAATATGGAAATATTACATGTTTAAGTAATTCTCTTCTACGGCAACGGATCTCTTTCGATTGCCTCCACTTGATCGCATTTTCTTGACTTCCCAGGTGACTTCGAGTTAGCTTCCAATCATTGGATGACTCATCCGTCACTTCAACTTGAGACTTGGCTATCTTGAGTTGACTTGACTGATACTTCACTCACCGCATCTCACCGCACCTTCTTCGAGTTTCGAGTTCTGTCTTCTTTGCCACACTCACCGCCTCACATCGGAGTCTTCCTTCTAGTCTCGGTTGACTTCTTGCATATCTTGGCATAGTTGACTTAACTCAGCTCGATCCCCTATCTATTACAATGCAATTTACAACAAAAAAATGGGGTGCCAACTTTCTATTCTAAGTTTTACATGGCATTCATCAAAATTTAAAAATAATTTCCCAACAAAATGCATGTAGGCTTTGAGATAAAAATCTAATGATCATGATAGTTGATTTGTATTTGTGATTGGTTATTGAAAAATAAGAATACCTTATTAATGTATTTTTTTAAAATTTTCATAAGAAAATAATATAAAAATTCTATAAGCAATTGGATTCTCAAAATATTGTAATAATTAATTCAAGAAACACACACCTATTTTTTTAAATAGACTTCTATATCCAAATGTTTTGAAAAAGACTTTCTTTTTTCTTTTTATTTGTTTTGAGGAAAACAACGAAATTTTATTAATTGCATAAATCATCCAACATATAGTTCAAAATACAAAGAGGTGGAAAACTCCACACTGATGACTATCAAAAGAAAAAAACTTCATTTGCTAGTGCATGAGCAACCATATTATCATTTCTCTGAACAAAATTCACCAAAAATGCAGGCTCACTTTGTAAAATCAACTGACATTCTCTCAAAATACTATCCTATTTTGAAATCCCATAATCCAAACTTGCTAATCCATCCACCACATATTTTGCATCTGTCTCCACAATCATTCGCCGAATTCCCAATCTTTTAGTGCACGATAACGCTTCCCTAACCCCAATTGCTTCTGCCTCACGAACCTGATAAAGCCCCAGGAAAAAAAATGTTCGTGCAACTACAAACTCACCTCGATCATCTCTCACTACCATTGCAATTCCCGCCGAATTACCTGTTTTCTAGAGAGTGTTGCATCTACATTGCATTCAAAGTAAGGAAAATTTGGTCTCCTCCATTTATCCTTGTCGATTGATCGATTAACTTCCCCAACCCCTATATCTCGAACCAACATTTGTTGCACACCACTGACAAAGACGCTTAGTCTTTGTTCTCACCGTGCACGGATGCAGAATTGTGCTACTATTTCAAACTTCATTGTTCCTTTCCTTCCATAAACTCCAAATTATTTTGAGGGACTTAGATACATTCCACAAATTGTTGTGACTGAACATATTATCTACAAAATCCTTCATTGACTCTGCATCAACAACCCAAGAATCCACTAACTCCTGCAAACCTGCAATCTCCTAACACTGTCACACAAAGCTACACTCGATAAAAATATGCCACCTTGTTTCATAGTCCACATTACACAGAACACAATTACAATCCACCACCACATGTTGCCTGGATGAATTATTTCAGGCTGGGAGACAATCCTTGCAAACTCTCCAAATGAAATGCTTCACCTTTGGAGGGATCTTCAACTTCGAGAGCTTACTCCACAAACTAGAGGAATCACCTCTATCTTAGTTACCCTCATTTAGCAACTCTATATCCACTCTTAACCAAATATTATCCCTTTGATGCATAATGTCATGCCCTTACATTCTCTCCAACAAGATTATTTAGTGGAATTCTAGAAATTTGTTGCACGTCCCTTTCAATAAAAATCTCCTCAAATGATTCAATATCCCATTGTCGAATGCCAGGAATCAACAAATCCTTGACAGTAAGGGAACCCAATTCTGCATGCACAAGGGTTGTAATATAAACATTTACTCAATCTCTTAACCATGGTTGCCCCCAAACATTAATCTGAGAGCCATCTACAATCCTCCATCTCACCCCTTTTTTAAGCACCATTTGGGAACTCCGGATACTCCTCCAAATAAAACTAGAATACGATCCTAACTTTGAATCAAGGAACTCCCTATTTGGGAAATATTTAGCTTTGAAAATCTTCGTCACTAATGCATTTGATTCCTTTATAAAGTTTCATCCTTGTTTACTCTAAAGTGCCATATTAAAATAGAATAAATCTGTAAATCATTATCCCACTTCATCCATTTAATACCCTTCGAATTATTCTTAATGTTTGGTCTTTGAGCACGGTGCAAGTTCTAGTGTTGTAACTCTGGTGATGCAACACCGGTTGTACGAGAATCCGGGATGATTTTATGCCGATTATATCTTTGTGATTTTTGGCATGTGTTCTATATTGTGATTGTTGCTGATATTATTGGATAGATTTATTAAAATTGAGTCAACCATTTTTATAATTGTCAATTATCCTTTTTCTAAATCACTTTCCTTGTGTAAATGATTTTTACCCACAAGGAAATAATTTTATTTTGTTGATTTCCTTCGTTAAGTAAGAAATCGTCCACAAGAAATCAGGGGTATGATTTATTCTTGAAAGCTATAAGAAGAGAAGTCAGCCACTTGAAGAAGTTATCCAAAAAAAATTTCGAGCTTCATAAGTGCTTCTTCAAGAAATTTATTGTTTCATTTTTCTATTCTTCAGGAGAAGAAGGTGAAGTTATACGGCGTGGATTGACTCAACCGTTCAAGGGATTTGATATTGGAGGGATTTCGACAAGGTTGAGATTGTGGAAGATTCAATCAAGATATTAGTTTTATACGAGTGTTGGTGAATTGATAAAGAGGGAGTCTTTATGCTATTCGTAAATCCAGTCGTATTTGTAATAAGCTTTGCTTTTCTAATATTGGATTGTTTCTTCTCTGGGCGTGGCCTCGTGCATTAAGATTGAGGAATCTAAGCACGTTAAAAATCCTGGTGTTATTTTCTATTTCCGTTGTGTGAGTGTGTCGTATGCTTCAATGTTACAACATTAACATACAACACTGCTCGAATCCAAACATCCAGGGTTTTCGTATTAATATATTGATTAATAGGGCAACATAAATTATCAATTGGTATCAAGAGCCTAACACTAATTCTTATTAGTGAGATCATGTTTTATATTTGTTGCTAACATGTCTTGTGTTTATGAGAAAGTTCAGTTTCACGCCCTCAATTCCTTGACAATTTCAAAAAATCTATGGAGCAAAAGAACAGAAGAAGCAAATCCTCAATTAAAAGCAAAAGGATTCAATGCAGAGAATGTGGTGGCTTTGGACACATCCAGGTTGAATGTGCAAATACTCGAAAGAAGAATGGGAAATCATTCACCACCTCATGGAGTAACGAAGAACCAGATGTTAAAGAAGAAGAAAATGTGAGCAATCATGTTGTATTCACCTCCATTGACAAAGAGGTTGGTTGTAATCAAACGCACCCCAGTGCTACTTCTGGTGTTACAACACCAAACAGGTATGGCACTAACTTTCATTTTGTTGAAAGATGTCTAAACTTTGTGATTCCTGCAGAGGAAAACAATCAAGTGACAAATACTCTGAGGATGACTCTGAAGTTGATGAAGAATCAAGGAATGAAGAACAAAGGAGAGTTTACCAAAAGATGTACGAAAAATATTTGGTTGTCTTGAAGACAATTGAGAACCTGGAAAAGAAAGTAGTGTGTCTTACTGCTGAAAAAGACTCGCTCAAAGGAGAGGTAATTAAGTTTGAAAGGCTAGCAACAGAAAGAAAAGAAGAACTTGTCGAGTAAAGAAAGAACTCGGAGAGATGATGGTGTCTCTCAAAAATGAATCTTTGGTAAGGGGAGGTTGGATGAAATTCTATCTCAAGGAAAGATCCATCAAGATCGTGCAGGTATTGATTTGGTATTTTTCTAACAAAAACTTTGCTAAAAGGATAAAATTCAAAAAGTGTTTTTGTTAAAGAAGAAACTTCATCTAATCATGTTGGAAAAAGAAATGGATTTGTTCCTATTTGTCACTATTGCAATCGTCGTGGCCATATAAGACCTAGGTGTTATCGTCTCGTAAAACATCGTAGGCAAGGGAGAGTGCAATCTCATGTGTTCAAACATCACCAAAGAAACACTCCTTGTTTTGAAGTCTATTTATCCAACAAACCCAAGAAAATATAGGTTAGGAAAAACGAGTTTTCTTGTAATATTGCTCACACATCTTTAAAAGATAATGTGATTGAATCATGGTATTTTGACAAAGTGGGTGTTCTCGTCATATGATTTGGAGAATTAGAAAAACTCATTGATTTTGAAAAACATGAAATCGTTTGGTCACTTTTGGTGATGGTGCTAAAGGAAAGGTTTTGGGAAAAGTGACGTTAAATGTCGTAGGACTTCCTCATTTGAAAAATGTCCTATATGTTGAAGGCTTGAAAAATAATCTTATTAGCATTAGCCGGTTGTGTGATGATGATTTGTGTGTCAAATTTGATAAGAATGTTTGTAATGTATTTGATAATTCGACAATTGTATTCAAGGGAAACAAGTCCTTCGCTAATCGTTATTTATTGCGAGAATGGCTCAGTGTTACAACACTCGAGTGTCATAACACTACTCTGAGTGAATCTGAAATATGGCATCAGAAAATGGGTCACTTGAATTTTCGTGGCATGCATAATCTGATCAAAATAGGAACCGTAGTTGGAGTTCCAAAATTGAATATGAGAATCATTAGATATATGAATGAGACTACTAAACCTGGTATATTCTATTTATCTGATGCTAATACTAACTTGACTGGGTTTAGTGATGTTGATTTGACAGGTGATGTCGATGACCGAAAGAGCACTTCTGGAGAATGTGTCTACCTTGGTGATAATGTTTCATGGTACAGTAAGAAACAAAGTTGTGTATCCCTATCCACTGTTGAGTGTGAATATATAGCCCTTGGGAGCTTTTGTTCTCAAATATTGTGGATGAGACAAATGTTGAATGACAATGGGGTTGAATAGAAAATTCTTACTGCTTATTGTGATAATTCAAGTGCCATAAATATTTCTAAAAACCCAATGCAACGCATTCGAACAAAACACATCGATATTCGACACCATTTCATTATAGACTTGGTTGAGAATAAAATTGTTATCATTGATTTTGTCACCACTGAGAATCAAATTTGATATTTTCACCAAAGCCCTAGACTTTCGAGAGGTTTAATTACCCAAAGTCTCTGCGGGTGTCTGTTCTTTCTGACCAGTGTGAGTTTCAGTGTTGCAACACCATATGCATCATTTCTTTTTCTTGATGGGTTGCAACCTCTTGTTGATCTTAATTCTTCGCATTAGTCATTTTGCATTTTTAAGATCATTTCATTGGCTTATCTCTGTTTTAGTGTTGTAACTCTATTGAGTACTCCTTTGATGAAACCCTTACCTAAAAACAAGTGTGGATCAAATTGCAAACAAAATGATTTTCCCATGTCAAAGATGTATTTATTTTTTGAGCCGTTGATGGAAAAAGTTGCATATACATTGTGTGTGAAAGCTATCTAGTTGTGAACTATTATCTGTTCTTTTATATGCTTGAATCATGTTATGATCTTTTGAGAAAGATCTACCTGTGTTTTGGAGCGAAAGCTACCAACTGGCTTATTTTTCCACTGCTGATTCCTTTCACTCAAAAGATTTTTAAATGGGAAAAAGATTTTGATCCATTGACTTTGTATGGCGATGTTCTTGAAAAAGGTGGTACAACACTGGGTTACTGTTAATCCAAATGGCTACGATAATCTAGAGGGGGTGAACAAATTATGCCGATTTTTTAAATTTCGCCTCTTTTTCGAGTGAACAAGCAACGATAGAAAGCGTAAATGCAAAAAAATACACACGTTAATTTATAGAGGTTCAACCCACCTAGGGCTAATCCTCTACCACCCCAAATATCTCAAGGGATGGATTTCAAAAAGAAAAAATGATTTTATTAATTACCACAATTAATACAACACCACCTTTGAGGATTACCACAATCCTCTTACAACACCTTTAAGGAGATTACCACAATCTTCCTTCAACACCTATGAAGAGTACCACACTCTTCAACACCTAAGATCACCCAAGTGTGCTCTTACCATAAGAACAACAACAAGGATATCTTGTTTTGGATGATGGACAAAATTCAAGATTACAACTCGATAATGATAATACAAATATAGAGTGCAAGTGTAATCAAGAATGAAAAGCCTAGACCTCAAGAATGTGCAAGTTAAAGTATTTATGCTAATACAACAAGAGTTTTTTTGACAAATTGTTTGCTTGTATGCTTTTGCATGTATGTTATATTCTTGTTGCTTGAATGGTTTCTCTATTTATAGGAGAGGTCTTGGTTTGATTTCCGGACATCGGCTCCTTCTTGAGAGTGATTTTCGCAAAAATAATGTAATTAAACTCAAGAAATATTTATTTAGAAATCAACCCCTTAAATTGGGGAAAAGTTGTCCAAAAAACCCAACGGATAGATCGGGACCATATAGCGACCAATCTCGCAGAGATAAGAGTTTGAAATAATTTTCATGACAAATACACAGGGGGGACTGGTCGACGGGGTCCGGCCGGCCGACCCTGTGTGAACCGGTTGGGGTCTTTCAAAATGCAATACAGGAGTTCTATAATCGTAAGCATGCTCCCCAGGCATCGATCGCCTTAGGTCGACCTGGCCGCCACACCGATCGACCTCGGAGTCGACCGATCGCCCTCCCCTATTTTCCTTTCGTCCTATTTTCTTTTTCAAAACTCAACTTCAAGTACGGGTTGCCCTATAGGGTGACCGGTCCAACACGAGACATAAGTGTTGTCCAATTTTTGTCGAAAATAAACTTCAAGAAATACTCCAAAAAATTAGTAAAAACATTTTATGTTGATCGGGAGTATTTGGACAATATTTTGAAACATTGTTTTGGTGTAAAAACTCATTTAAATAAAATCATCAAAATCATGATAAAAACATTTATCTAACAAACTCCCTCTTTTTGATGATTACAAACCAAAACAATTTTAAGAGGACGATTTTGAAAACAAAACAATTTTCCGGTCAAAGAGTAAACTATCCGTTTAGAGCAACAGCAGACTATGCATTATAACCAAATAGAAGGGAATTAAGATTTTCAAAGACATTTTACAAAAGCTCCCCGTATCAACAAGCACATCAAGAAGAATCAATACAAAAACTAGAAGCTTTAGCTTTTACCATGTAAACATGAAAAACATGAGCTTAGAAGCTCCCCCTGTCAAAAACAATCATTAACCATGCATATAAGTCCATAATACATCCAATGGACTAAGTATACTTCACAGCTTTTGGCTTTAATGAGCCATATCTTATAGCTTCTTTCGCGAGCTTTTATTAGCTTCTTTGAGCTAACGAGCCAATTTCCTATTTCTCCCCCTTTGGAATCATCAAAAAGTATGTTAGCACGATAAAAACATAATTCATGTATATCAAAGTGCGCTAAGTAGTCGATTTATCGAGCTTTTGAAAATTTGAAGCTTAAAATCCAATTAACAAAGGAGAAGTTGTTCATATAAAATGCACAAGATCGTTTAAGTGGAAAAACATGATCTCTATAAGTGTAAAGGACTTTTAAAATCGAGAGAATCATGTAACTGATGAAATTTTCTTTGCGACAATTCATCGAACACTTGGCGGACGTTAAGATTTGAAGTTGTATATAGCCCTTGTAAATATAATCAAGCCAAAAAATTTCATCATCAAATCAATGTATACAACATCCAAACATCAACAATTAATGAGCTCATCGAATCATATAGAACTTGCATCAAGAAATTTACATATAAGTCAAACTCTTTGGTTCAACCCAATTGAGCTAAGTGAGTAGAATTCTTACCAATCAATCGGTAAAGATGAGCAATAATGATGATAAACGAGCATAATGAAGTCCAAGGTATAGAATTAATACAATAAAACTCATTTGGAGTGAATTGTGTGTGCAAATGACAAAGGGGACGAAAAATGAGTTGAAAGAGCCAAAATGGTTAAGTCTGAAAACAGAAACGGTTTTATTCAACATTTGGCTTAGGGCGACTGGTCGAGGGCTAGGCCGACCGGTCGACCTCAGCCCAGTCAGCCCACTGGTTCAGTTTGTTTTTCAAAAATCTGAAGTTTGATCCAAAAATCCGATTTTTCGCCCCTAAGTTTCAAAAACATGCAAAATGCAAACATAGACCTCATTCAATATGCATTATGCCTAACCGAGCTTGTATAGATGCAAAAGTTTCGGAAGATAGCGGTTTTGTAAATGTCCGCCAATTGATCTTGAGATGGTACGAAAGATATCTCAATTTTTTGTTTTGAAACACAATCCCTTAGAAAATAATGTGGAATCTCAATATGTTTAGTACGGTTATGAAGAACCGGGTTTTAGGCAATATTTATAGCGGATATATTATCACAAAAGATAGGAACATTTTCAAAAGAACATTTGTAATCCGCTAAAGTTTGTTTCATCCAAAGAAGTTGAGTACAACAAAAGGTCATGGAAATATATTCGAAACCGTCCGTTAAAAGTGAAACACAATTTTGTTTCTCGAAAACCAAGAAACTAGGTAATCGCTTAAAAATTAACATGATCCAGGAAGTACTTTTACGATCATCAATATTACCCGCATAGTCCGAATCACTATAACCTTTAAGAGAAAAATTTTCATTCTTTGGATAAAATAAACCATATTGAATAGTGCCTTTTAAATATCGAAAAATCCTTTTAACGACACTCATATGAGATTCTTTGGGATTACTTTGAAAACGAGCACATAGGCATACGACATGAAGAATGTCCGGTTTACTTGCGGTTAAATAAAGTAAACTACCAATCATACCTCGATATTTTGATTCATCCACGGACTTGCCTTTTTCAAAATAAAACATATACATCCAAATATTTTGAAGTAGCTAATATTTGGAGTTCTTCCTTTTCAAAGCTCGTATGGAGTTTTATTCATTTTAGGACGAATATAAACTCAATTAATGACATAGCAAGCGGTACTTACGGCTTCGGCCCAAAAGTATTTTGGAACTGAAAATTCATTGAGCATGGACCGACTCATCTCTTGAAGTGTCCTATTCTTCCTCTCGGCTACTCCATTTTGTTGAGGTGTCCTTGGAGCCGAAAAATTGTGTGCATATCCCTTGGTTTCACAAAAGACTCTAAATTCACCATCAAATTCTCCACCTCGATAACTTCGAATAGACTTAATAGTATCTTCATTTTCATTCTCAATAAGTCTACACAACTTAACAAACTCATTAACGGCATCGCTTTTATTTGCAAGAAAGAGAGTCCTAGTATATCTAGAAAAATCATCGACAATAACGAAAGTGTAATGTTTTCCACTTAGACTAGTCGTACCAATATCCCCATACAAATCTAAATGAAGAAATTGTAGAGGCTTGGTTGTGGAAATTTCATTTTTGGGCTTAAAACTACTCTTAATTAATTTGTTCTTTTGACAAGTGTCACATAAGCCAAGATTTTCAAAATTCAATTTGGGTAGTCCTTTTACATGTTGGTTTTTGTAAATATTTTTCAAATTCTTGTATCCAACATGTCCAAGTCGCCTATGCCATAACTCGTTAAATCATTATTGGCAACATTTTAACCAAATCACTTGTACAAATTTTTTAAAGATTGTCTTTTCTATTTGCTCCACAAATAATTTCATCATTTTTAAGAATAAGGCATTTTTCTTTATTGAAAACAACATTATAATTTGAGTCACAAAGTTGGCTTAACACTTATCAAAATAAACTTAAGCCCTTCTACTAAAAGAACATTACTAAGAGAGAAAGAAGAGCTACTAATTTCTCTATTTCCAATAATTCTTCATTTTGCAATTGCCGAACATGACCATACCCTCTTCTTGGAGCTTGATGTTGGTAAAAAGTTCTCTCTTTCTGGTCATATGGCGTGAACACCCGCTGTCCACGGGCCATTTTGAATCCTCCATGGTTGTTATAGCCCCTATTACCTACAAATGAAGCACTTTTAGGTACCCTATAATTTTGGGGTCCATGGGGGTTAGTCTTGAGACCTTTGGGTCTCGAAACATAGCTAAAATTATTTTTCAATTTACAACGAGAAACATAATGACCAACTTTACCACAATAAAAATAAATTAGATTGTGGGCACTACTAGCACGAACAAAAGTCGGACCTTGGTTTTGAAATAGGTTGAAAAGGTTTATAGCCAAGTCCTAATTTGGAATGCTCACTTCTTTGTGCATCTAAAATTTTTGTAACTTTGTCCGTACTTATGTTAAAACGATGCACATCCTTTTTTAAACATTCAAGATCATTGGTGATCGATTGTTTTTCGGTTTCAAGAGTATGGACTTTAGTAAGAGTAATAGCATGAGCTTTGTCAAGAGATTAATAAGAAGTAAACAATTTTTCCTTTTCAACTTTAATCTCTTTATGATCCTTTTTCAAAGTCTTGTATTTAATAATCAAATTTTGAAATTCAATTTGCAATTCATCAAAATCACATTGCAATTCATCAACTAAGGAAGAAGTTGAGGAGTTAGAGCGTACCTCGTTATTTTCATCGTCTATGGCCATAAGACCATGTTCGGTTTTACTTTCCTCATCGGATGTAGCGAGTAGTTCATCCCAAGTTTTGATATCCGCATTTAAAGCCTTCTTTTTCGGAAAAGGCTTTTTCTTCTTTTGTTCCTCCTCCTCTAGTTTTGGGCAATCGGCTATGAAGTGCCCGGATTTTCCGCATTTAAAACACGAGTTGTCTCTCAGTTTTCTTGCCTTATTTTTATTCACAAATTTTGCAAATTTCCGGACAAGTGTCGCCGTGTCTTCATCATCCTCATCTAGACCTTTAGGAATATTTTGCATACCCGATTGAGTGACGGATGATTTGGAATTTTTCCTCTCTTTGAGATAGACTTCATAAATGAGGAGGTTCCCGATGAGCTCATCAAACTTGAGTGTTTCGGGATTTTGTGCTTCCATAATAGACGTCACCTTTTCGGACCATGAGCCGGGGAATGTATTCAATTCCTTGGTCACCTTGTCTTCTTTGGAGATGACTTTACCGAGGGCCACAAGAGGATTGACAATGTTGTCAAGCCTTTCCACCATTTTTGAAATGCTTTCACCGTCATGCGTGTTGAAGTTTTCAGAGTCTTTAACAAGCATGGTTTTTCTTGCTTGTTTGACCTTCTTAGTTCCTTCATATGTTGTCTCTAATTTTTCCCAAACTTCATGTGCAAACCTTATTCCTCTAATGCGATTATACTCGGTGGCGGTAAGAGAGCAATGTAAAATATTTAAGGCCTTACCGTTTAGAGAGAAAGCCTTCTTGTCATTTTCATCGAACTCCTTGAAAGTTTTCGGAGCTGAGGTGTCGTCCTCTAATTTCTTGGTTGGTTGATCATCTCCTTCAATAACCACATTCCAAATGTCAAACCCGCACTTGTAGAAAGCACTCCATACGGTCTTTCCAAAATGTGTAGTTGTTGGCGTCGAATAGCGGTGGCTTGTTGGTGGAGGCGCCGGTGGTGAGACAAGCTTCATTTGTAGCCATTGATCTTTCCTCTTTACTCAGAACGAGCTAGACAAAGAGTTTGGCTCTGATACCACTTATTAGTCCAGTGGTTACGATAATCTAGAGGGGTGAATAGATTATGCGGTTTTTCAAATTTCGCCCTCTTTTTCGAGTGAACAAGCAATGATAGAAAGCAAATGCGGAAAATAAATAGCACACGTTGATTTATAGAGGTTCAACCCACCTAGGGCCTAATCATCTACCACCCAAAGATTCCGGGATGGATTTCAAAAAAAAAAAAAAGATTTTATTAATTATCACAATTAATACAACACCACCTTTGAGGATTACCACAATCCTCTTACAACACCTTCAAGGAGATTACCACAATCTTCCTTCAACACCTATGAAGAGTACCACACTCTTCAACACCTAAGATCACCCAAGTGTGTTCTTACCACAAGGACAACAATAAGGATATCTTGTTTTAGATGATGGACAAAATTCAAGATTACAACTCGATAATGATAATACAAATATAGAGTCCAAGTGTAATCAAGAATGAAAAGCCTAGACCTCAAGAATGTGCAAGTGAAAGTACTTAGGCTAATACAACAAAAGTTTTTTGACAAAGTGTTTGCTTGTATGATTTTGCTTGTATGTTATATTCTTATTGCTTGAATGGTTCCTCTATTTATAGGAGAGGTCTTGGTTTGATTCCAGACATTGACTCCTTCTTGGAGAGTGATTTCTGCAAAAAATAATGTAATTAAACTCAAGAAATAGCTGTTAGAAATCAACCCCTTAAATTGGGGAAAAGCTGTCTGAAAACCCAACGGATAGTTTGTTGTCAAAACCATATAGCGACCGGTCACGCAGAGATAAGAGTTTGAAATAATTTTCACGAAAAATACACAGGGGACTGGTCGACGGAGGGTCCGACCGGTCGACCCCTGTGTGGACCGGTTGGGGTTCTTCAAAATGCAATACAGGGAGTTATGTAATCATAAGCACGCTCCCAGGCACCGGTCGTCCTTAGGTCGCCCGGTCGCTCGGTCGCCCTCCCCTATTTTCCTTCCATCCCATTTTCTGTTTCAAAACTCAACTTCAGGTGCGGGGCCCTATAGGGCGACTGGTCCAACACTAGACAGAAGTGTTTCCCAATTTTTATCGAAAATAAACTTCAAGAAATACTCTGAAAAATTAGTATAAACATTTTATGTCGATCGGGAGTATTTGGACAACAATTTGAAACATTGTTTTGGTGTTAAAACTCATTTAAACAAAATCATCAAAATCATGATAAAAATATTTATCTAACAGTTACAACACCAAAACGTCTGAGGCGTTTTTAATCCTGTCAGAAATAAACTCATCATTCTCGACATCCCTCAGGATCATTTTTGGGCTTGTGGAAAGTATTTTCTCTCTTGATTCGATGTGGTGTATTATTTTTGGAAATAATTTTTTCCTTAAATTTGTCTCTAATAAAAGATATTGTTCATCTGTACTTATTCTGGATTAATTGCACACCTTGAATTATGAGACTCTTCCAAAAATATTTGAATTTCATATTTGTAGTTGGGAAATTTTCTTCGAAACTACCTTGTTAGCAGCCAATAGTATCTCTCCAGTTGGAAGTATGCATTTTCTTTAAGGACATTGTTTTGACCAAAAAATAGCCAAAGTTTGGTTAGCTTCATTTGTCTTTTATTGGTCAAAAAGGGGGAGAGGGGAGACTCAAGTGAGGTGAGACCCATTTGAGGGGGAGTCTGAAAAGTCCAGTGATAAGAAAGAAGATGATGATCTTTGTCGAAGGGGAGTTTGAGTATGAAGATGTAGATGATATTGATGCCGACTTTGCGGGGGAGTCAAAGGAATATAGTGGTTCTGATTAAGACCACTGCATGCTTGTGTTTATCTTGTTTCTAGTACGAATGATAAACTAGTTCTATTGGACAATGTGTTGGATGAATTTGAACTATGTATGCATGCTTTTTGAATTGTGCTAACTTGCAGGGCTTTGTGATTCTTAGTGTTGCATCTTTATCTATATCTGTTTTGATGTTATCCTGTGAATTGTTGTTTTGACGAAAAGTGCCAAAGGGGGAATTGTTAGTGTTACTTAATTGGAAAATTTGGTCTTTGAGCATGGTGCAAGTTCTAGTGTTGTAACTCTGATGATGCAACACCGGTTGCACAGAATCTGGGTGGATTTTATGCCAGATTCTATGTTGTGATATTTGCCATGTGTTCTATATTGTGAATGTTGCTGATATTATTGGATAGATTTATCTTAATTGATTCATCCATTTTTACAATTGCCAATTATCCTTTTTCTAAATCACTTTCCTTGTATACATGATTCTTACCGACAAGGAAATGATTTTATTTTGCTGATTTTCTTCCTTAAGCAAGAAATCGTCCACAAGAAATTAGGGATATGATTTATTCTTGAAAGCTATAAGAAGAGAAGTCAGGCACTTGAAGAAGTTATCCAGAAAAATATTTTGAGCTTCATAAGTGCTTCTTCAAGAAATCTATTGTTTCATTTTTCTATTCTTCGGGAGAAGAAAGTGAAGATCTACGGCGTGGATCGACTCAACTGTTCAAGGGATTTGATGTTGGAAGGATTCCGACAAGGTTGAGATTTTGGAAGATTCAATCAAGAGATTAGTTTTAACAAGTGTTGATGAATTGATAAATAGGAGTCTTTATGCTATTCGTAAATCTAGTCATTAATAAGATTTGCTTTTCTAATATTGGATTGTTTTTCTTCGTAGGTGTGGCCTCGTGCATTAAGATTGAGGAATCTAAGCACGTTAAAAATCCTGGTGTTATTTTTGATTTCCCTTTGTGTGTGAGTGTGTCGTATGCTTGATGTTACAACATTAACATACAACACTTTCGAATCCAAACATCCGAGTTTTTATATTAATATATTGATTAATAGGAAACATAAATTATCACTTACCTCCTCGTGAAAGTTATTTCCTTTGCCAACTTTGGACTTTACTCCATATTTTGTCTTTAATATGCCGAAAAACCTCCTTCTTATTTCTACCAATTAGTGATGGCAAACCTAAATACCTCCCAATATTTAAGTTCGCGAAACACCCATAATATGACACACATGACCCTTGTATATTGAGGAACATTTTAGCTGAACATGATCCCTGATTTACCAAAATTTACCCTTTAACCAGACGCCTATTTATATTCCCCCAGAATTCTTTCAAAATAAGCACATTTATCTTTTGAAGCCCTAAAAAGAGAAGGATACCATCCTCAAATAATAAGTATGAAATAGGTGGAGCTCTTCGACATACTCGCACCCCATGAAGATGACCCTTACTTTCCACATCTTTAATCAAGAAAGATAAATCGTCGCACACACAAAATAAATAGATAAGCTAAAAGAGGATCACATTTTCGCAAACCTCTAGGGATGGCAGTGGGGCGGGGAATCCCCATTCCCTACGGGGATCCACCCTGAAAGGCGCGGGGATTCCCTGAACTTATTGTTGGAAATATTACAATGGTTACAACGGGAAAAACCTTCAAGATGTCTTACAAAACAGAAACAGAAAAAGTGCAAGAAAGTAAAACCTAACTATTACAAATCTTGAAAGGACTCCAACTCTAGAAGCATGAATCTGACAAAACTTTACAAGCCGAGTCGAGGAAGACATCTATCCGCAAGACAAATACGACCCGACTAGTGCTCACGGTTTGACATAATGTCCCCAAAGATAAAACGACTTACGTCTTTTATGTAGTAGCACCACTAACACAAAAGCCCCATCGAACTAGAATGGTGCGAGAACTGGTTTGCTTGACACAGAAAATGCAGAAAGGAAGTGCTGACACGAGATGTTGTAATATTGGGTAGTAACACCCATTTGGACATATTATGAACTGCGAAAATCGACTTCCTTTCTAACTTCTCACTCTCTCTCACTCTACTCTTTCTCCTTACCATGCAACAATGCACCATAGTCTTATAAAAGCCATCATTTTCAACACTTGAAGGGAATTAAAGATAAAGAGTGGGCATTAAACCATATGTAACTACCATGAGTTACAAGCCTCTACTTATGACCACTACTTGAGGAGTTACCAACTCCAAAAGTCACACGAATATGGACATCTCTAATGTCTAAATTCATAGACATACAAATTTGGACACCTTCAATGTCCGATTCATCGTGCCCAATGATCACTTGAATTTGGGCCAAACCTATTTTCGAGTGACAAAACCAACTGAACTTAAACCCGAGCTCAAAGAGTCGGTCCAGTCTAAGGCCCATTTGTGATTATACACTTGTGTTATAGTATATCCAACCAATACCACCTTCTAGTATTTATACTAGGATAAACTATGCCCCTTCGCGTGGCCAACTTTGTGTATTAATTTCTCACTCATCACCGAAATTTGGTTTTGAGAAATATAAAATACTACGAACATCTACTCAAAATGTAGATTAACAATTTACAATTCAATTCTTCCAATAATTAAATTCTTAGCCACCAAAAATTTGGTCAAAGTCGGGTCGGCGCCCACTTTCTCAAAACTAAATTTCCAACAATCCCCCACATGAGTGGAAATTAAGGCATGCATGAATACAGACACGCAAACCAGTGCTCAAGAGACAATACTACATCCGGAAAGGTAGCTTATGGCTTTGAACCTCCCGTAGTTAATACCATCGGGTACACTGGCGGCCTAGTGGACGCAATGCCTTGAACTATTCTGCCATGGTGTATACCGAGACAATAGCATTAACACAGTAAAGTCTCAACACCTTATGTTCTCACGTTTTGTGTCCGTTTCGGCCATGGACACCACTTTGGATTCATAAATTACTTTGAAGCGTCCCCCACTTCTCACTTACATAGGTGATCTCCTATCCGAGGATCTGCCATACTCAACCTAAACGAGGTGTAGGGATCATTAAAAGTCAAATGACGTAGCCTCACCACAACTTTGCGGGTGTTTCAACATTTGGCATTGCTCTCTAGGGATGGGTTGAAACATAGTTTCCAAATGTTACAACATAACTTTCATCGCTTAGTTTTCCCATTGAACCAAGTTTTTGGGATCTCCGGTCATCATGGTTCAAGTTACCACTATGATGGTTATTTTACTTTGTGGACTTTAAGCCCATTCCCTCTAGCAATTTACTCAATTGATCTCGATTGATCCTTTCATCAAAGGATCGCCAAATTGTCTTTTGACTTTATGTAGTCAATTGACATCACACCATTTGAGATCAATTGTCTAACGGTATTGTATCCGGCGAATACGTCTAGACTTCTTTATTATATATATATATTGCTGTGCCTTCCTATAGCCGCTTGGCTATCACGGTGAATCATCACGGAAGGCCTGAGACTTCTTCCAACATGGAATATCTTCCAAAAATTTTTGAAGCCACTGCTTCTTCACCGCCTTTGTCCAAAGCTATAAACTTTGATTCCATGGTGGATCGAGCTATACACGTTTGCTTCATGGACTTCCATGATACCGCACCACCTACAATGGTGAATATGTATCCACTAGTGGAATAAGAATCTTTCGAATCCGAAATCCAACTAGCATCACTATACCATTCAAAGTCGGATATCTTGAGTAGTATAACCCATACTCCAGGGTATACTTCAAGTATTTTAACACCTGTGTTAACACTTTCCAATGCTCATGCCTTGGATTGCTCGTGAAGCTACTCAACATATTTACAGGATAAGCTAAGTCCGGACATATACAATTTGTGATGTACATTAGGCCGCCTATTATATGTGAGTATTCCATCCGAGCCACCGGTTCTGCTTTTTATTAGCAAACCTGTGATTTACACTTAAATCAAAGGGCGTCTTTGACGTTGAGTCATCAAAAAAGTATTGAATTTCTTGAGCACTTTCTCCACATAGTGGGATTGTGACAAGATAATTCCATCAGAGTCCTGGCTGATTTTTATCCCTAGGATCACATCAAGAAATCCTCATATCCATCATATTAAAGTTTCTCTTTAACATTCTTTTTCGTGTTCATGATAGTATCATGACTCGCCCATGATTAACAAATCGCTCACGTATAGACAAACTATGACAAATGCTTTCGATGTCCCTTTGACATATACACATTCATCACACACGTTGATTTTAAACCCATTTGACAATATCGTGTTATCAAACTTAAGATGCCATTGTTTTGGAGCTTGTTCCATTCTCGTACCAGGATCTTATTAACTTGCACACCTTCTTTTCTTGACGGGTACAACAAACCCTTCAGGTTGTTCCATGTAGATTTCAACATCTACCTTTCCATTCGTAAACGCCCGTCTTGACATCTATCCGATGAACCTCTAGATTGTGCAAAGCGGCAATCACGAGAAGCACCCGAATAGACGCAATCCTCGTTCCATCTTTTTATACTTCTTTAGGACCCACTTACATCCTAAATGTTTTTGACCAGCAGGGAGATCAACCAACTCCCACGTACGATTTTGCAGAATGGACTCGATTTCACTATTGATTACTTATTGCCTAAGCAGAGCATCTAGACTACTTAGATTCTCTTTATTCGAGTTTGGCTCACCATCTAACATCAATGTTAGAAATTCAGGTCCAAATGACTTAACCACCTTAGGCCTCTTACTTCGTCTTAGTTCTTCAGCACTTGGTGTTGAACTTTCTATCAAGTGTGACAACAGAGTTGTTCGGATGTTATAACACTGGCGGAAGACCTTCAAGAACATCTAGCAGATAACACTGCGCACTGCCCGGATGTTATAACACCAGAAGTAACACCTCCATCAACACCTCAGAAACATCTGAATACAGTCGTTTCTTTAAACTTCCATTTATCCTTTCTTTACAAGGATAAATATTCTCAAAGAAGATAGCATTCCTTGACTCAATTATGGTACCAACTGTCATATATCAATTTTATGACTTATGTACCATAAAATGATATGCACTCTTTGTTAAGTGCATAACCAATAAATACACAATAGACCATTTTGGGACCCATTTTAAATTGCTTTGGTTTAGGTATTGCAACCTTAGCCAAACACCCCCACACTTTAAGGTATTTCTAAGAAGGCTTATGATTTTTCCACGATTAAGGAGTCTTATCTTTTCCTTTAAGTGGGATTTAATCAATATGTGGTACACCGTTAAAACGACTTCCCTTACATATTCCGAGTTTCTTTATTCAACTCTGGATTACCCTAGAACTTACACAGCTCATGGTCGTTTCATTAGCATTAGAATGCTTTTCATTGTTCTATTATTGTTAGAACCTTGTTCCAACAATATCGTTAGAACCTCGTTCAGACAAATTTTAGAATCTTGTTCCAACAATTTTGTTCGAACCATTTACAACGAGTGTGACATTAAATGTTGTCACACCTTCAAAGAACACTTAAGACCTACACTTGGTTTTGAAACTTCCTTAGGTGTTACAACACTTTTGTCAACATCTCCTCGTAAGTATCTTTTCGGTGCCTGGTTCAGTGTTACAACACCTCGCATAACACTTTCTCGAATCGTGGTGCATACCGCTTCGGTGTTACAACACCTCGGAAAACTTCCTTGCAATCGTGGTATAGTGTTTATTTTAGGTGTTACAACACTTGAGGACAACACTTTTCGTAACACCCGTCGCAGAATCAAGCTCGAAAGCCAAAGTGAGACAGAAAGTATGGTTATACCCCCACAGTCACTGGATCCGTTAGAATTCTTAAAAAGTATTCCAACACAATTTTCTCGAGTCTCTACCAAGACTTTCATGGATTTAGCTTCAGACCTTCGATTGTTTTCTTCGATTTTCAATCGAACAATTAGGCCACTAATCCAATTTCCTTCCAATTTTACATTTAGGAATTCATATGCAAACCATTTGAAAATTTTCATATAAACCACATCCCTTCAGCACAAATATCATGCGGGATCAGTTGAAACTCTTAGACTAGTTTCAACACATTTTTGAATTCTTGGAATCATCCATTTTTTCCAATCCAAAAATCAGAAATAACGAATCTCTTGGAAATCACATCCTCATTTCGTATTTCTTTTGAAAACCTGAACATTTTGGAAAAACATCCTCAGTTCAAACCACACAACATAAAGTAAAGTGTACCACTAAGTCCGTTAAGGACAAAAGTCACGGCATAGGAAATCATCATCCTAGCCCCATGCTTCAAACGCAATGCATTTTTAGCAACAACAACAATTCGAGCAACCACAGGAAGGTCTTCTGTCAGATTCATCTCCAAGGTAAGGCTCTGTTTCTCCTCACCATCTTGAATGTACGATATTTGTCTTGTGATTGTTGGAAATATTACAATGGTTGCAACGGGAAAAGCCTTCAAGATGGCTTATAAAACAGAAATAGAAAAAGTACAAGAAAGTAAAACCTAACTATTACAAATCTTGAAAGGACTACAACTCCAGAAGCATGAATCTGACAAAACTTTACAAGCTGAGTCGAGGAAGACCTCTATCCGCAAGACAAATACATCCCGGCTAGTGCTCACGGTTTGACGTAATGTCCCCAAAGATAAAACAGCTTACGTCTTTTGTGTAGTAGCACCACTAACACAAAAGCCCCATCGAACTAAATCAGTGTAGAATTGGTTTGCTTGATATAGAAAATGCAGAAAGGAAGTGCTGACACGAGATGTTGTAACACCGGGTAGTAACACCCACTGGACAGATTATGAACTACGAAAATCTGACTTCCTTTCTAACTTCTCTCTTTCTCACTCTACTCTTCCTCTTTACCATGCAACATGCACCCTAGGCTTATAAAAGCCATCAATTCCAACACTTGAAGGAATTAAAGATAAAGAGTAGGCATTAAACCATATGTAACTCCCATGAGTTAGAAGCCTCTACTTATGACCACTACTTGAGGAGTTACCAACTCTAGAAGTCACACAAATATGGACATATCTAATGTTTAGATTCATAGACATACGAACTTGGACACCTCCAATGTCCTTATTCATCAGGCCCAACAGTCACTTGAATTTGGGCCAAACCTATTTTCGAGTGACAAAACCAACTGAACCTAAACCCGAGCTCAAAGAGTCGGTCCGGTCCAAGCCACGTTTGTGATTATACACTTGTGTTATAGTATATCCAACCAATAACACCTTCTAGTATGTATACTAGTATAAACTATGCCCATTCGCGTGGCCCACTTCGTGTATTAATTTCTCACTCACCACCGAAATTCGATTTTGAGAAATATAAAATACTACGAACATATACTCAAAATGTAGATTAATAATTAGCAATTCAATTCCTCCAAGAATTAAATTCTTAGCCACCGAAAATTTGGTAAAAGTCGGGTTGGCACCCACTTTCTCAAAACCAAACTTCCAACACTTATTTCCCATGGAGACGGGGACGGGATTTTTTCTCCCGTTGGCGAGGGGGCGAGGGACGGGGTGGGGACGGGATCGTATTCCCGCCCGTTCTCCATGGAGACCCGATATATGTATTTACCGTAATACCCTTAATATAGTTAATATATTACAAGTATAACACAATATATACACTAGAAAGGCAAACCCTACATTTTTCCTCTTGGACTCGCTTCTCGCCACCCAAACAAATCCCATCCATTCTTTTAGCTGGTTCTCGCTCGCCGCCCACACAACTCAAAGTTTCTTCAGTATTTTTTGGCAAAACAGATTCAAGCAAGCTGCAAGCACCAAGGTTAGTTATTTTATTGACTAGAAATATTCGATTTTTTATTATTAGTTATCAAAAGAAGACAAGCTTTTAGATTAGTAATAGTAGTAGGGATTCAACGTATGCTCTTAGTGATCAAAATCATGTGAAGTCACCATCATATTTGTAATGTTTGAATGTTTTGTGGCATTTTTTTTATTAAAAGTAGTCATGAGTGGGTGGTTACTTTTGGAATCTGTTTTCATTTGTATGGGTAAGGATCACTATTATAGATTAATGAGAGTTCTATTAATTATGTGAAAATGAGATTGAGTTTGAATTAAACTAATCAAAACTCGTTTCTTCAAAAACAATTGTGCAAGGTTAATATCTTGTTTCTTTTGATAATTTATTTTTTTAATTCTTGTACCAAAAAAAAATTCTGCCAAAAATAAATTATTATGTTATGTTCCTTTTTTATAATATTTGTTGTTATATTATATTGATATTTTTTTACGTGGGGGATAAAAACATGTTATACTACTGTATGAATCTTTATGCATATAATGTTGATCTATGTGATATTGATTTGTTCATTTGTTTTGATAAAATATGTTCCATTAATTATTGTTACCTATTAATAGGTGAAGAATGGAATCTTCTCATGCTCCTACTCAAGAGTCTATATATCATTCTTCACCATCAAATCCTCAACCATTAGCAGATAGTTCTCAACCATGTGAACCAACTATGCCTAGAGATACTCCAACACCAACTAACTCAAATCAAGTACAATGCTGGATGAAAAATGAAGGTTTGTCTTTAGGAAACAAAAGAGATCTAAAATCAGTTGTGTGGAAGCATTTCAAGAGACAAAAGATAGATGATAAATGGAAGGTGATATGCATCTATTTTAATACAAAACTTGGAGGAGAAACAAAGAGTGGGACCAGCCACTTGCATGACCATTTAAAAACTTGTCCATTAAGACGAACAAACAATACAAAGCGAGACTTTTTCGTATCCCAAGACACGGATCTAAGGGGAAAGTTTCGATTGAGACTTACACTTTTGATGAAGAAGTTGCAAGAAAAGAAATGGCTACAATGATTATCTTACACGAGTATCCACTGAATATGGTGGAACATATTGGGTTTCGAAGGTTTTTGGCTTCTCTTCAACCACTATTCAAAGTGGTTTCTTAAAATACAGTAAAAAGTAACATTCTAAAGATATTGTTATGAAAAGGCAAAGACAATTAAGTTGTTTGATAGAAATGCGAGTAGAGTCACCATTACAACAAACATGTGGACGGGAAGCAATCAAAAAATAGGGTTTATGGTCATCGCATCTCATTTTATTGATGATTCATGGAAGCTCCAAAGTCGAATTGTTAGGTTATATTTTTTTATTACTTTATATAATCTAGTTAGTTTTACTTATATGACTTGCATTTAAACTTGTGAATAATAATTTTAGGTTTATCTATGTGCCATGTCCACATACATCTGAAGTCATTAGTGATGTGCTTGTTGATTGTTTGATGGATTGGAATCTTGATCAGAAATCATCTACTTTAACCGTAGATAATTGTACAACTAATGATGCAATGATTAATTCAATTTTGAATAAGCTGGATGTGCATTCACTTTGGTTAGAAGGGTCATTGTTGCATATGTGTTGTTGTGCTCATATCTTGAATTTGATTGTGAAAGATGGTTTAGAAGTTATAGGTGATGGTATTGAAAGAATTCGTGCTAGTGTTGCTTTTTGGGTAGCACTCCTAAAAGATGTGAGAGATTTGAAGAGACTGCTCGTCAATTGAAAGTGTCTTTCACTAAGAAATTGGTCTTAGATTGTAAGACTAGATGGAACTCTACATATGTAATGCTTTCTGTTGCTATTTGCTATAAGGATGTCTCCAATCGATTGAAATAACGAGAACCTCTTTATAAGTCTATTCCAACAGGATGATGATTGGGAAAGGGCTAAATAAATATGTGACAAATTGAAATTGTTCAATAGTGTAACCGAGATGTTTTCACTTTTCAGGGGACTAAATATCCTACGCCAATCTGTATTTTCCTAAAATTTTTGAAATTAGAATGGCTTTGAGGAGGTGGATTTCTTATGGCATCCTAACATTGAAGCTATGGCAACAAAAATGTTAGAAAAATTTGACAAGTATTGGTCTCAGAACTCACGATATTATGGGTGTAGCTATTGTTTAAATTCCTAGATATAAGCTCAAAATGTTGGACTACTATTTTCCTCTTCTTTATGGTGATGATGATGCAAAGAGAGAAATCCAAAGAATTCAAGAGCTTTGTTATGATTTGGTAGTTGAATACCAACCAAATTAAAAATGGGAGGAAATGGTGGTTCTTATCAATTTTCTACAAGCTCTTCACATTCATCTGTTACATTAATCTTGATGATGTAGATCCAATGAGCAATTATGATGCGTTTGTTGCTTCGATTCGATAATGATACTATTAGAACAAAATTAGCTTATTATTTGGAGGAGCGTGTGATACCAAGAAAGACTGATTTTGATATATTAAGTTGGTGGAAGAACGCACTTAAGTATCCTACTTTGCAATTGATTGCTAGAGATGTTCTGGCTATTCATGTATCTACTGTGGCTTCAGAGTCATCATTTAGCACGGGTGGGAGATTCATAAACCCACACCGCAGCAGACTTCATCATGACACACTAGAAGCTTTGATGTGTGCACAAGATTGGTTATGGGCTGAAATAAATGGTATATGTATATATATATATATATATTTATATTATACCTTCAATTTTCATTGTATTAATTATTACTTTGTGTTTTCAGATAGTGGCACAACATCTCATTCTCGGATGTTGTACATTCTATGAAGATGTTGATGATGATAATGATGAAGAGGTAATTATTTGTTTATTTTAATAATTACTTTACATAAATTGTTTGAAGAACTAACCGTAATACTAGTATTATTTGGCTCGAGATATAATCATTGTTATTTAATATAATAGGCGCAATGAAGAGTTGAAAGAAGAAATAAGGATGGGAGTTGATCAAAACCTATTGGCTTGGAATTCATCAATGTCCTGTGAATTTTTCTGAAATGTTGTAGTATTTGTATGCAAATTGTTGGTTTTATTATGTCCATTTTGTTGTCAGGATAATTTTTAGGCTTATGTTATTATATTTATGCAAATTGTCAGTATGGACATTTGTATGAAAGCTTTGTAAGTTTTTTTTTAACAATTTATTTGTTTTTTCTAAATATTTATAATAGTTGAAAATATTAAAAATATTAATTTTTCATCTTTAAAAAAATCAAATTGGGGGTGGGGATCCCCAAGGTCGGGATCCCCACGGAGGCTGGGACGGGGACATTCTCCCCCACCCCCGTTGAACCGACGGGGACGGGACAAGGATTCCCGCGATGCGGGACGGGGATAGAGATTGCTTCCCCGCCCCCGCTCCGCCCCGTTGCCATCCCAACAAACCTCGTTTCAGAATAATAGGACCAACCGATTCTCCATTAACTCCTATATTATAACGAACTGAAGTCACTTACAACATAATCCAATCCACCAAAATTGGCCGTCAAGCCCATTTATAACATCATAGCTTCAAGAAAGCTCCAATTCATGTTATCATAAGTTTTATCGATATCTATTTTTAAAGCAACATCGATGACCTTACCTTTCAACTTCCTTTTCATACTATGCAAAATCTCAAAGGCAATCTGTATATTATCAATGATCCATGGATAAAAGATGATTGATTCAAAGATATCAAACTAGAGACCACGTTTTTGAGCCTATTAGCCAAAACCTTTGCCAAAATTTTATAAAACCCGTTGCTCATAGAGATGGGGCGCCAATATTTCAAAGTGCTTGGATCATTTGTTTAAGGTATTGGAACAATATTAGTGGCATTCATACCTTCAAGGAAAGAAATACTCCGCAACCAACTATTACACGCTCTATATACATCATCTCCAATCATAGGCCATAATATTTGGTAGAAAGCCGGGTTAAAGCTATGGTCTGGTGGATTTATCTGGGTGCATCTGTTTCACAATTTTAGTGAACTCAGCCAATGATAATTTGGAAATTAACTCTTGATTCCGCTCCTCTGTAACACATGGATACACCACCTCGATGACCAGATCCAAATGTGCATTAGACTGAGCAAATAAATTTGTGTAATACTCTTTAACTATACCACAAATACCGCCAACATCCTCACACCAAAAACCAATATCATCTTTTGACTGGATATCCATTTTCTATTTCTTCGTGCATTTGCATATTTATGGAAGAATTGGGTATCATTATTCCCCTCTTTGAGCCAATGTGTTTTGACTATTTGCTTCCAATATCTTTCTTCCTGGGCAAGAGTATTCCCAATTTTGTTCTAATATCATTATAATTGCGCTTATCTTCTTCTCCATCATTCTCTTTTAATTCAGCCAAAGCTTCATTACACTGCTTGATCTCATCCCATACTCGTCATTTTTTATCCTTCCCCTACATTGTCAAACGATGAAGCGTCAAAAGCAAGCGGTTTTGAATCCACCTATTCGATGAATTCATCCATACCCCTCTAACAATATCATCTAGATCTTCTTCCTGAAGCCAATAATTCTCAAACTTAAATTTATGTGGCCTTTTCTCTTGAATCACAACACAAGTATCCAGCACTAAGGGGGAGTAGTCTGAAATTGATGCCAATGTATTTTTCAGAACAGGATTAGGAAAAACTTGGATCCATTGCTTGATCAATCCTTTCTTCAACTGCATTCTCGCCACATTTACCCTGAGACCATGTGTATGGATAGCCTTGGATAGGGAGATCCTGTAAATCACAATCCAACACCGTCTCCCTAAAGCCCTGAAATAACCAATTCGGATGTTCAATGCACTCCTATTTGTCCTCCGGTTGTAATATATCATTAAAATCACCAACATAATATCACTCGATAATGATTTTAGGTGTCTTAATAAATTCCACGACTCCCTCCTCCTTGCTCTTTTTGGACACCCATAAAAACCCGTTAGCCTCCATTTCACCCCGGATTCCTCATGAATGTAGTATCAATATGATATGCAGAGTAGTACGTAATATTAAGTAAACTACTAGTCTTCCAAATAATCCCACCGCCACTTCTACCCATATGATCAATCGAAAAACAACATTCAAAATTAACACTACGTCTAACTTCCTCTAATTTATTAACGTGCGATAAAATTTCAAAAGGAAAAACAATATCCGTCTATGAGCGAACAAGCTCTGGATTAGGGGTGACCCAAGCCCCAATAATTCCAACTTAATACGATCATTAGGATCGATGGTTTGGAGCCAGAATCCGCCATTAAAAAATTAGTCATGTCTCAAGCACTTTCCGCTCGTACTTTCCATGGGCTTATTTTTATCTTTACTTACAATGGTGTGCTGGGCCACTCCTCCATCTGAGCCTCTCATTCTCGTACGCTCCTCCGTAAAATCTAAGTCCACCAAGTCATCCTCCTTTTCCTCCAAATTTTGAAAAATGTAACTGTCTGCAAAATTAACCGTAACCCCCATTTGTAGTGAATTATTTGCTCCTTCACTTGTAACCGCCCTCGTACTATCCTCTGGGTTCTGATTTCTTGGTAACACCAAATCTTTGACTTTTGTTGCCTCAGCCCCATAAACGTTTGCAGAAGAAGATTTCGACTTACTGAAAAAAGAGTTGCCTCCTCGTATTTCATTATCACTTAGCCACCTTTCACATTCCTTATTGAAAAACTTTTTGTTCGGAGCTTGTAACCATAAACCCCATTCCATCTGAATATCTCCTTTAGGTAAATTGACCATTTTTTTATACATAACCTTTTATCACGCCCCATCAAACCATAAATATAACAAAAGATTCCCAGATGCTCGGATTTGAAATTCACAACAGACCACTCCCCCTAATGAGTTTTGATTTTTTTGAACTTTTTCAAAGACAGTCGGACATCAATCATCACTTTAACTCGCATATGTGATCGCCAAATGGAAGAGTTATTATTAATATCGTACATAATAAACTTTCCAACAAAATTACCCGATTGTTTCCCTACATTTTCCCGCATGTACCCAATTGGTAGCTCGTGAATTTGAATCTAAAAAGGAACAAAGAACAGTGGGATAGATAACGACACATCACCCTTTTCCACTCGGTGTAATACCAATAGATGGTTATCGGAAAACCATAGATCGGACCTCCATCCCAAACCCTTTTAACGTCTACTTCAAGATAAAAATGAAAGAAAAAACATTGAGAACCAATCTCCCGAATATTAATTACTTTCGCGGGCCTCCATACCTTCACCATTTGATTTTTCATGACACGCACGCTTATATTTTTATCAGTAAGAAAATACCTATAAGACAGAGTTTAAACTCTGAAAATTAATATGCTCCTCTTATCCACCTTCATCCAAGACAAAACCATCATTTTTCTCATCATATAGAAATAAATTCGCTAAATTAGGTTCCATATCGCCACAATCAAAACTAAAACGATCCCACGCAGGAACACTCAACAAGCTCTCGAAGAATGAGATAAGAAAGAAAATTACTCTCGAAGCATGAGAGAAAAACTTTTCTTTTTTTAGAATAAGTTGTTTGAAATAGATTTTCAAATATCTTGTTTTGTTAGCTTATTTTCAAATATCTGAGCTTATTATTTATTAAATCATATTATCAAAAAAACGTTATCAATTCATGGCAATTGCAAATTCTTAATATAATTTGGGGCATCATTTTTTAACCCCATACATTAAATGGTCTTAAAAGAAAGGGAAAAATGCAAAATTAGTCCTCCATCTATAGGGATATTGTAATATTAATCCTATAACATTTAAAATTATGATTTTAGTCCTTTACATTTTACTTTTTTTTTAATTTCGGTCCCCTAAGTTTTAGATTTGTGCAATTTTGATTCTATATATAAATTTAAGTTTATGCAAATTTGGTCCTAAGAACTATTTCAATATTTTAATTATTCCCAAAATGCCATTGACAACCAAAATAATCATTATATATAAGATCAATATAAAATGATATCAAACCCTATATTTTATTTACTTGAGTTGAATTTATTTATCATTTATATTATAGATTGCCTAATGATTGAAGAGTTTTAGATTCATGAATTCAGATCAAAATTCGAGATACAAGTTCATTATGAATTATTCCTAATTATAAAAATATAAAGACACCCACAAATTCGGTAAAATTGGTTATTTTTTAATAATAGGACCGAAATTACTACAACTAAAAAATAAATTGAAAGTCATGCTACGATAATCTAGAGGGGGTGAATAGATTATCTCCATCTTTTGATTTCGCCTCTTTTTGCAATCGAATGCTCAAACACAATGATAAAGGTGCGGAATGTAAACAACACACGTTGATTTAAAGAGGTTCAACCCACCTAGGGCCTAATCCTCTACCACCCCAAGATATCAGGGATGGATTTCAAAAAGAAAAAGAATTTTATTAATTACCAAAATTAATACAAATTCAACTTACAACATCTTGAAGAGCACCACACTCTTCTTCAACACCACCTTTGGAGATTACCACAATCTCCTTTGAAGATTATCACAATCTTCCTTCAACGGCACCTTGTGAAGATTACCACAATCTTCAACCTTGAAGAATACCAAATTATTCAACACCTCAATAAGAAGATCACCACAATCTTCTTCACCTATCACCTAGATCATCCAAGTGTGTTCTTACCACAAGAACACTCACAAGGATGTCTTGTGTTGAATGATAACCAAAAATCAAGATTACAACTCAATAATGAATAATACAATTTGAGTGCAAGGTGTAATCAAGAATAGCCTAGACCTCAAGGATGTGAAAGTGATAAGCTAGGCAAATTTACAACAAGAATAATAACAATGAAAGACCAAGTATTTGCTTGAAGTGTATCTTGTTGTGTTGTATCTCAATTGTTATATTGGTTGCTCCAAAACTTCCTCTATTTATAGGAGATGATTGATCAAGCATAGGCTCCTCTTGGGGATTGAAAATCTACAGAAAAAAATACAATTAAAATCAAGAATATAGTTGTTAGAAATCAATCCCACAATTTAAGGAAATGTGTCTGTTTGTCAAACGGTCATATTTTTGATGTCAATACACAGATGCGACGGTCGCACGTAAATAAGAGAAATAAGAACACTTTGAAAAATTCAACAGGCGGCCGGTCGACATAGGCTTCGACCGGTCGACCCTGCCTCAACCGGTCCCCCTAATTAAAAAGACGAAGAGATTTTGTTTGTGTTTTCAATGCCAAACATGCAGTCGGAATTGGTCGACCGATGCACGGTCGACCCGCCTATTTTTATGTCTTATTTTCTGTTTCTAAAAACATCTTCAGTACGGGTTGCCCTATAGGGCGGCCGGTCGACCACGAGATGTAAATGTTGTCCAATTTTTGTCGAAAATAAAACTCAATAAATACTCCGAAAATTTAGTAAAAACATTTTAAACCAATCGAGAGTATTTAGACAACATTTAGGAACTGTTATAGGAGTAAAAACTCATTGATATAAAATCATTAAAAGTGTTGTCCATTATTATCAAAAATAAACTTGAGGAAATATAGGAAATATTAAAACCATTTTAAATCATTTAGGAGTATTTGGACAACCTTTAAAAACATTGTTTTGGTGATAAAATAAAATCATCAAAATTAAGATAAAAACATGTATCAAACAATCTCCCCTTTTTGATGATTACAAACCAAAACAATTTTAACACAAACTAAGAGAGCAATTTTAGAAATGATTTTCCGGTAAAAACATTTGACCGTTTGGAAGCAACCAAAATTTCCAAAAATATTAAATCAACCAAGTAGGAGTAAATATATTCAATAATAAGCATAAGCTCCCCTATCAACAAGCATATCAAGAATATTGTAAAAGCAATTTTCCATGAGCTAAAAGCTTTAGCTTTTACAATTTGTTTAAGAGCTTATAAGCTCCCTGTCACAAAACATCATTAAACAATTATATAAGTCCATCAAACAACAATTGGACTAAAGACAAATCACAACTTATGGCTTTTATGAGCCATAGCTTTTAGCTTTTATGACAAGCTTTTATTAGCTTCTTTGAGCTAATGAGCCAATATCCTGTTTCTCCCCTCCGGAATCATCAAAAGAATGTTAGGATGATAAAAACATCATACAAGTATATCAAAGTGTGCAAATGAGACGGTTTATCAATCATCGAGCAATTTATAAAAAGTGGGAGAATTGTAACATAAGAGATCCATAAGCTCATTAGTTAGCTAAAAACATGATTTCAAAAAGATTTTAAGACATTTTGAAGCAAGAGAATCATGTAGAAGTTGAAAGTTTCATTGCCACATTTCAACAAACACCTCATGTGCGTGAAAAATAAAAGAGGTTGCATGTAGTCCTTGTAAAGGTTTCAAGCCAAAAATTTTCATATCATCAAAAACCTCATTCCAAAGCTCAAAAAGATCATATGCAACATATGCAACATTTGTTCATCAAATAAGAAGCTCAAAGTAGATTCTCAAGGGTTCAACCCAATTGAGATAAACTAAGAATGATCAAGGCATTACAAATGCCAAAAATTTGAGCATCCATCAAGTAATAAGTTATGCCTTAAATAATACATGTATCAAATGTCTAAGCATAAAGATCAAAGCATCAAGAAAAGCACTTTTACCATCAAGTACTTCATACCAATATTCAAACCATGCCATATAAGAGTATTTTTACCATCAAATACTCCATCAAAATCATGATCATCCACAAGTCATTATCAACTTGCAATTTTAACCCTTTTAAGAAAAACAAGCAAATATCATTAGTACAAATGAGTTTTACAAAAGTTCATCAAAATACAAAGCATCAATAATGAAAATGCTAGAAAGTAAAGGAAGGGAGGGACATCAATCTTCGTCCGAAGAGAAGCAAGTTCCGGGAATGAGATCTTTGATAAATTTCTTCAATTTGCCGATTAACTTTTTCAAACTAGAATTTTCCTTTTCACAACCCGGAGCTCTTTTCTAAGAGAGGCCACATCTCTAAATGTTTCTCTTTCCACTTTGGCCATTCTCTCTTTGAGATTTAGATCTTCAACATCCAACTCGTCTTCATCTCCTTCCTCATTTTCTTCCTCCCTAATTTCTTGTTCATTTCCCACATTTTCTTCTTCATTTTCCTCTTCATTTCTTTGTTCATCAAACTCACCTCTTCCAATATTTTCAACCTCATTGTCATTAAAGAAATCATCCCGAGGTTGTTGTTGATGTCGGGCACACGTCCCCTAGCGGCTTTGGTAGGAACCCGTGGTAAATATCGTCGCATTCTTACCATTTGTAGAATGTTGTCATTATCAAAATCATTGTGACGAATTTTAGTATTCGTTTCATTTTCCGGGTATCCCGATAAATATAGGAGACGGCAAATCAAATTACCCAAGGTATATTTTTTCTTGGTAAGCTTTCTAGATTCCAACAAGCAATACACAAAGATTGCCCCATAATTTACTCTTTCTCCTTGAACAATGTTATATGTGAGAAAGAGTTCGAGATTACTTGGAAGTTTTACTTCCTTTCCACAAACACAATAGGAGCAAATGATAGATATAATCCGATAATTTGGCATTGCCGAGTATGTCACGGGATATACTCCTAAAAAGGTTTTCACATCATCTAGTGAAACACCTAAAATGTTATCATCCCAATGAGCGCAATCTACATTGACCACTCCATCATTTGGCACGTTAAAGTGATTACAAATATCGCCAATGTCCATGAAAAATGCCTACCATTAACAAAAGTGTGAAGTTCCAACGGATTATCTCTTCGAGGCATCAACAATCCACATATTTGCATAAAAAAGTCTTATAAGCTCGTCATCATAATGCAAACACGGATTATCCCAAAGTGAAACCCATCCTTGAATTTCAAAGTAAGCTCTAATATCCGGAAATTCATCATGAAATGCTTGAAAACGAACCA
This sequence comes from Rehmannia glutinosa, assembly GCA_016081115.2. NCBI lineage: Eukaryota > Viridiplantae > Streptophyta > Magnoliopsida > Lamiales > Orobanchaceae > Rehmannia > Rehmannia glutinosa. The sequence continues at coordinate 330,345 of JABTTQ020003454.1, forward strand.
TACGAGTGCATGCAATTTTCTTATCATTCAATCCAATATTCTCATAATGTTCCTCCGCAAGTTTGTTTAAGAATCGAAATCTATTAGCTCTAGAGGGAGGCTCGTAGAGAGAAGTGATAACTTACTAGAGTCCCAATGAATGCTCGATTTTGAAACCTCGGCTCTTAATTCGACAATCTCCTCTTCCGTAGTTTTCGATTTTGATAGTCTCTCTTGTAGAATATCATCTTGTTGGGGATTGGAAGAAGATTCTCCCCTTTGCCTCCTTCTCTCTTTTGAGGATTTTGTTCGGTAGAATTTCTAGGAGGAGCCATATATGCAAGATTCTTGTGAAAATAAGAAGATTAGCAAGAATCGTGAAAAATGATGAAGAATTGAAGATTTTGAGGGAAGGGGATGAATATCTGTTCGCTATAAGGGTTTGGGGATTTTTTTGTGTTCAGTAATGAGCAGAGGCGTAACGTTTTTATCGGTAAAAATAGCCTGGGCGACCTGGCCGAGGTAGGGCGACGGTCGCCCCTGCTTTGACCGCCCAAAGGCAATTTTTCTTTTCCCGAGTTTTCCAAAATTCAATTTTTCACCCCAAAAGTTTTAAAACTTTGCAAAAAGATAATTTTGGACTATATCCAACAAATATGGATTTCGGAAAAACATATATTCGATAAAATCGAGACTTCTTGAGTAGTGCCTTTTTTAAAGAAAATATTTGCAAAATCATTTAGGGGCACTTGAGGGTTAAAGAGAAATATCTTGAAAGATATGTGCATAAGCATAATATCGAGTTTAAAGAAAAATACGAGTAGACATACCTCGATAGATTAAGAAACTTGATGACGTAATAGCCAATGAGTATGAAATATGTATCCTACACAATTCTTAGACAAAATTTGCATAGAAAATGCAAGTGTAGGCAAGTAATAGGAGATATCAAAAAGAGCTTATGCTATAAGAGATAATAAGAGATAATAAGCCACATAAGTCTAATTAAATGCTCAAAAAGTTTTAGAAAATCATGCAAGGTCTTCTTTTTTAAAAAAAAAAAAATTTGAAACTTACAAATATATGCAGGACCTACATTGAAAATAAATCTTTGGAAGACTCATTTTGCAATTAAGACACAATTAAAAAAATGCATAAAATAAAATGCATATATGAATAGGAGATACGGTTTACCAATTACGCGTTTCCATGGGTTGTGTCTTTCCCATTGTTGATGATATCTTCCCATTGATAAGTCACTTTGTTGATGATGACTTCTTTGATTACTCCATGTCCAAGGTTTGTTTCCTTCATGTTGTTGATTATATCCTCTTCTTGGAAATTGGCTTTGTTGAGAATAGTTTCTTCTTCTTTGATCAAATGAAACGGTCATTTGATGTCTTCTTGGCGGTATGAATTTTTTCGATCATTCTTTTTGAGTACCTAATATGACATTATTTTGTGGTACCCTCATGTGTTTGGGTCCTTTGGGATTAGTCTTGAGACTTTTAGGTCTCCAACAATAATTAGAGCTATTTCTAGCTCGACAAAAATTAGTCGTATGACCCTTTTTACCGCAATAAAAACATGTAATAATTCTAGGAGCATAATGACCAACATGCTTAGAGACTTGATTCTTTTTCATGTGATTGACACCCTTAGTCTTGTGATCAAGTTCTAGTTTGAATTATCACAACAATCAATAATATCATTGGTACTCAAGTCGGATTTATATAAATCCTTTTTCATGCAATTAATATCCTCAACGAGTACTATTTTCTTTTTCAAGGTTTCTAACCTTGTCAAGTGTGGTGGTGTGAGCACATGATAGTGATTCATAGGAAGTAAATAAACTATCCTTATTATTTTTCAAAATATTGAATTCTTTTTCAAATTTTTGTATTTAACAAGTAAGCTTTGGAATTCATTTTGAAGTTCATCATAATCATTTTGTAAATCACTATAATCATTTTGAATGACAATATCATAGGAAGTAGAGGGTTTAAGACATACCTCATTTTCTTCATTGATGCCCATAAAACAATATTCAACTTCTTCATAGTTGGAAGTTGTATAAGGCTTGTTCATTAGATTTGAGCTTGTATGACTTTGAGAAGTAGATACTCTTGTTTGATTCCTTTCATTTGCAAATACTCCATAGATGGCTTCTAATTTTTGCCATACTTCATGTGCCGACTTTATTCCTATAATATGTTCATATTCTAAATTAGTAAATGAACAATACAAGATATTGAGAGCTTTACCGTTTAGGGAGATGATTTTCTTCTCTTCATCATTGAGCTTTTGGAGCCTTTTGAGGTGTGTGGTGTATCTTTCATCGGAATGGATTCTCCATTAATGACGGTGTTCCAAATGTCGAACCCGCAACCTTATAGATAGCATTCCATTCTTTCTTTCCAAAAATCAAAATTCTTGGAATCAAATAGTGGTGGCTTGGTGGTGGAGGTCTTTGGATAGATGAGCTTCGTTCAGAGCCAACGATCGTTTCTCTTCACTCGCGATGTGAAACGAGCTTGCCAAAGAGTTTGGCTCGATACCACATGTAAGTCCAAGCGGCTACGATAATCTAGAGGGGGGGTGAATAGATTATCTCCATCTTTTCGATTTCGCCCTCTTTTTGCAATCGAATGCTCAAACACAATGATAAAGGTGCGGAATGTAAACAACACACGTTGATTTAAAGAGGTTCAACCCACCTAGGGCCTACTCCTCTACCACCCCAAAGTATATCAGGGATGGATTTCAAAATGAAAAAGAATTTTATTAATTACCAAAATTAATACAAATTCAACTTACAACACCTTGAAGAGCACCACACTCTTCTTCAACACCACCTTTGGAGATTACCACAATCTCCCTTTGAAGATTATCACAATCTTCCTTCAACGGCACCTTGTGAAGATTACCACAATCTTCAACCTTGAAGAATACCAAATTCTTCAACACCTCAATAAGAAGATCACCACAATCTTCTTCACCTATCACCTAGATCATCCAAGTGTGTTCTTACCACAAGAACACTCACAAGGATGTCTTGTGTTGAATGATAACCAAAAATCAAGATTACAACTCAATAATGAATAATACAATTTGAGTGCAAGGTGTAATCAAGAATAGCTTAGACCTCAAGGATGTGAAAGTGATAAGCTAGGCAAATTTACAACAAGAATAATAACAATGAAAGACCAAGTATTTGCTTGAAGTGTATCTTGTTATGTTGTATCTCAATTGTTATATTGGTTGCTCCAAAACTTCATCTATTTATAGGAGATGATTGATCAAGCATAGGCTCCTCTTGGGGATTGAAAATCTGAGAAAAATACAATTAAAATCAAGAATATAGCTGTTAGAAATCAATCCCACAATTTAAGGAAATGTGTCTCTGTTGTCAAACGGTCATATTTTTGATGTCAATACACAGGCGACCGGTCGCATTTAAATAAGAGAAATAAGAACACTTTGAAAAATTCAACAGGCGACGGTCGACATAGGCTTCGACCGGTCGACCCCTGTATCAACCGGTCCCCCTAATTAAAAAGACGAAGAGATTTTGTTCTGTTTCAATGCCAAACATGTAGGTAGGTGGCCGACGCCCGGGCGCACCGTGGCCGACCGCCTATTTTTACTTCCGTCTTATTTTCTGTTTCTAAAAACATCTTCAGTACGGGTTGCCCTATAGGGCGGCCAGGTCGACCACGAGACAGTAAATGTTGTCCAATTTTGTCGAAAATAAAACTCAAGAAATACTCCGAAAATTTAGTAAAAACATTTTAAACCAATCGAGAGTATTTAGACAACATTTAGGAACCCGTTATAGGAGTAAAAACCCATTGATATAAAATCATTAAAAGTGTTGTCCATTATTATCAAAAATAAACTTGAGGAAATACTCGGAAAATATTAAAACCATTTTAAATCATTTAGGAGTATTTGGACAACCTTTAAAAACATTGTTTTGGTGATAAAATAAAATCATCAAAATTAAGATAAAAACATGTATCAAACATAAATGACTAAAATTGTAAAATCCTAAAAGTGACATAATTAAAACTATTAGGGGAAAATGTAAAATTTGTCCCGCATCTATAGAGGTATTGCAATATTAGTCCTATAACTTTTGAAATTGTGATTTTAGTCCTCTATATTTTGCCTTTTTGCCATTTTGCCCCGTAGCTTTTAGATTTGTGCAGTTATGGTCTTATAAGCTTTAAATTGATGCAAATTTGGTCCTAAGAGTTATTTTAATATTTTAATTATTCCCAAAAATGCCCTTGATAGCCAAAGCAATCAATATACTTAAGATCAAGTTTAAAATGGTATCATGACCTATATTTTATTTACTTGAGTAGAATTTATTTACCACTATAGACTACCTAATGATGGAAGAATTTTAGATTTATGAATCCAGATCAAAAATCGAGATACGAGTTCTACATGTATTATTTCCTAATTATGAAAATACAAAAACACGTAAAAATATGCCAAAACTTGGCCATTTTGAATTACGACCAAAATTACCACACCGAAAAATAAAAGATTAAAATTTTCAAATTCTAAAAATTACATAATTAAGATTTGTTGCTAAGGGGCATAAATTTCACAGGACTAAAATTGCAACTTTAAAAGTTACTAGACTAATTTTGCAACACCTCTGTGGATACAAGATCAATTTGCAATTTTCCCAAACTATTATTTTTGCTAAAAGCAAAATTGTCACAGAACTAAAATTGCAACTTCAAAATTACATGACTAATATGGGAATACCTCAATAGATGCAAGACCAACTTTGCAATTTCCCCTAAAAGAAACCTTACAAATTGTACCCGCATTATAAGAGTGCATGAGATACATGTGATTATTGTTTTCTAAACGTAGTAAGCAGTAATAATATTTTCAAATTGAATTAGTACTAGTAGAGTATGTAAGCGCATCTCCAATCGTTTCGTTATTAAGATCCATTATTTGTGGTGGTCCACATGCCACATCACTTATTCTAATAACACTCCTCTTTTATAACACACCCCCACAATAGTTGTGTTATTAACACTCATTATTTGTGGGCCCAACTATCTACTCATTCATCTTTATTCATATTTTATATTAAATAAATACATTTATAATCTTATTTACTATCTTTTCATAATTATTTTCCAACAAATATATTTATTAAAATTATTTCATCTTATTTTTCCAGTGTCATTCATTTAATTTCAAATATTACTAATAAATTTAAAATCAAAGAATAGAACATTATCACTCTGTAAGGAAAAAATCATAAATTAAAAAAAAACTGATAATTAAATGAATCAAAGTAAATATAAATAAAACAAAAGGCGAAAATGGGCAAAAAAAAAAGGGGCAACAATTGAAAAACCAAAAATAAAAATAAAAAAAAAAAAAGAAAGAAAGAAAGGAGACAACAAGACAAACGACTATTATATTGAAAACAACACATGTGGGACCCATATGTTGGCACCCACACGCCTTCCAAAAGAGTGCACGCGCCAACTATAATTAATATAGAGGAAGAGGTGTGACACACTCTCTTTGTATGCGTTTCATTTATTCTCTTTGTTCTTTTCGCTTAAGAACATTACAAACAATTAACTGAGAGAGGCCGAGGTGGCATTATTTCTTTTACTCCACAATGGTGAATAATGTTATTAAGACGTTATAACGAGGAGTTGCTCTAATACCCATGGTCACATCAATCGATTACTCGACAAATGATATTTCATTATAAAAATCAACATATCATCAATATCGAGGCAAAATTATTTTTTAGTCCTCTAAGTGGATTGACACGAAGCTTTAGTCCTTACTTACTAATTTGTATGATATTAGTCCTCTAACTAAATGTTTTTGGATATTTAGTCCTGTTACCTCCTATACCCGGTCAACTTAACTTTCGAAATCGATGTGGCATTTTTTTCTAATAAAACATTTTGTTAGTGACTTAATTGATGAAATGTACACATAGTTGGATGATTTTGGAGTAAAACTAGGATTTGGTACCAAAATGGTGGGAAAATTGATATTTAGTTATAAAATATTAAAAAACTATATTTTGAAAAAAACTTAAATAATTATATTTTCGAAAAAAGTAATATAAGTTAATTTTTGAAAAAGAATTTGGTTATGGTTTAAAAAAATAATACTAAATTATTCTATAAATAATTTATTATTTTTAAAAATAATATTTTATTATAAATATAGGTTTTAAAATTATTTTTTCCAACTTTTATAAATAATTCAGTTTTCGAAATTATCAAGTTATTAAAAATTTGGCAAAACTGAATATATTTTTGAAAAACTATAATTTATAACTTGATAATGTCAAAAAACAGAATTATTTAATAAAGTTGGAAAACATAATGTTAAAAACTATATTTATAACAAAATATAGTTTAAATTATTTTGAAATAATAAATTATTTATATATTAATTCGGTATTATTTTTTAAAATAACCAAATTGTTTTTTCAAAATAGATAATTTATATTATTTTTAAAAAATATAACTATTTAATTTTTTTTAAAATATAGTTTTATTATATTTTTATAATATTTTAATTTATTTACTTTTTGAATGTTTAAATTTTAAATATAATATTATATTGACGTTATTGAATTCAAATAATTTGGTTATGGTTTAAAAAATATTTTTACTTATATTTTTATATTATGTTTAATATTATATTGATGTTATTGAATTCGAAAAATTATTTTTAAAAGTTGATAATGTCAAAAAACTGAATTATTTTTTAAAGTTGGAAAAAATAATGTTAAAAATTATATTTAAAAAAATATAATTTAAATTATTTCGAATTAATAAATTATATATCCAATAATTCGGTATTATTTTTTAAACATAACAAATTATTTTTTCAAAACAAATAATTTATATTATTTTTTTGAAAATATAACTATTTATTTTTTTAAATATATTTTTTAATATTTTTACTTATATTTTTATAATATATTTAATTTATTTACTTTTTGAATGTTTAAGTTTTAAATATAATATTATATTGATGTTATTGAATTTGAATAATTTGGTTATGCTTTAAAAAATATTTTCACTTATATTTTTATATTATTTTTAATATTATATTGATGTTATTGAATTTGAAAAAATATTTTTAAAAGATGATAATATCAAAAAACTGAAAAATAATGTTAAAAACTATATTTATAACTAAATATAATTTAAATTATTTTTGAAAATAATTTATAGAATAATTCGGTATTATTTTTTAAACCATAGCCAAATTATTTTTTGAAACGAATAACTTAAATTGTTTTTTTCGAAAATATAATTATTTAACTTTTTTCATAATATATTTTTTTTATATATTATAAATATCAATTTTCCCTCCATTTTGGTACCAAAACCTAGTTTCCCTCCAAAATCATCCAACTATGTGTACATGTCATCAATTAAGTCATTAAAAAAATATTTTATTATAAAAAAAAGCCACATCAGCATGTCAGGTTAGGTTGACCGGGTATAACAGGTAAAAGGACTAAAGATCTGAAAAAAATTTAGTTAGAGGACTAATATCATACAAATTAGTAAGTGAGGACTAAAGCTCCAGGTCAGTCCACTTAAAGGACTAAAAAACCAATTTTGCCTCAATATCAATTGCAAGCAGCTAATTTCGCACCAACAATCGACTACTAAAAGATAAAAAAACAATTACATTAGCTTTTTTTCGTACAATTGGGATAAATAGGGGAGGGAACACACACTTACGGATTAGACCTAGTCACTCTGACAACACAAACCCCACAGAAGACAAGATTCAATATTGATGAAAATTTGTTAAGATGTTTTTGAAAATTAACCTTTTTAAATAATTTAATTATAATTTAAAGAATGCATTTTTTTGTTTTTTTTTTCTTTTGGATTAGGTATATTAGAAAAAGTAAAGTATATTTTTCAATTGAAATCAATGTAGTTGGAATCAACTTAACTAACTAATTATATATCTTTTATTAATTTATCTTTGGTGGATAATTATTATTTTGTAAAGTACCAAATGTTAAAAAACTTTACTCACTAATAAATTAATTCAATTTATTTCCTAAATTGTATTCTTTAAAGTTAACCATAAATTTCGAAAAAGAAAAATATTAAAGATTTAAATCTATTTTGTAAAATATTAATTAACAAAAAAACACATGTAATTATCAAAAGTGCCACTTTAGCAGTTTAGCTTACTTAGCTTGTTTGCAATTTTTTCCTATGTTAGCGTCGGGTCAAAATCATCATGTCATTGCATCCAAGTCAACTATTTAGCCTGGATCAACCTTGCACTCTATTAATTATTGTAACGGTGATTGACTCGGATTTAATCTCATACAAGTTCGTACGGTCTCCTTCCCTTTTCCCCCATTGTATTTTTTTTAAAAAAAAGAGTTAGCTAATTCAACTAGAAAAGTCAAAATCCCTAATTTGATTTGGTCACATTGGCGCCATATCATCAATTCTGGTCAAAATAGAGGTTTCAATCTAGGGGTGGCAAAATTGGGCGGGCCGTGTCGTTATCGGGCCATCCCGATATGAGCACGACCCGATAAGCACTAACTCGAACACGACCCGATGAGCTTAACGGGCCAAAAATAGTAACCCGAACACGACACGATAAAAACCCGATAGCCCAGGCATGGCCCGTTAAGCCCGATAAACAAATTTATTTATATTTTTTATAATAATTAATTTTTGGCTCATTTGGACAATTTAGAGCATTTGGCTAGTTAAATCATTTACTAATATAGTATAAAATTATTTTTTTCTTCAAATATTTATCACGTATAAAGCCCCTAAGGAAGTTAGAATGAGAAAAAATGTGTAAAAAAAATATTATTTGTGTTATCGGGTCTTATCGGGTTTAACGGGCTTATCGGGTTGGCCCGATATGGACCCGATTTGTTGTCGTTCTTATCGGATCGGCTCGATAACGGTCCAAACCCGATAACACTTGGCCCAAACTCGATAATTTTACGTCGTGCCTCAAATTACCACCCCTATTTCAATCTACAAAATTTAGAAAACTATCATTTTAAATTATCGATTCAAACAGTTATTATGGCCCTAAAATGCCACATGCCTACTGTTACAGGACCAATTTTACAATTAATTCAATAGAAAAACTTACCCACATAAGATTAGCCCTAACTTTTAAAAGGGAGAATTTTTTAAGTACCCACTATGGATAGTGAGTACTCTTTTCTACCCAATTTGACAAAAATGTCCCTCCTTTAATTTGGAGATTTTGAAAATTTTAAACTGATGTAATTAATAATTTTCTTGAAAATCGTGTACACTTTCCCCCAAATACACACACCTATGTATAAAATCGTATACCCATATCGTGTCATATCGTGCTCATATCGTGCCAATCCCCTGTACATATACATATACATATCGTGCTCATATTGTGTCAACCCCCATGTACATATACATATACATATCGTGTCTATATTGTGTCTATATCGTGCATATATCGTGCCTATATCGTGACCATATCGTGCCAACCTCCATGCACATATACAATATACATATCGTACCCATATCGTGCCCATATCGTGCCAATCCCCATGCACATATGGTGTCATATCGGGTCAAAAAATGCTACAACTATCTCTTTTGGAGGAATACTAAGCCCATAACAAACCTTAATCTTGGCACTCTTAATTATTCCAACATATCGTGCCATTAAGAAAACCATTGATCTTGGTAATTATTCCAACATATCATGCCATTAACAAAACCATTAACAAAATTCATTATTTGGATATGGCATGAATGGTTTGGAGGAATATTAAGCCCAGAACAAACCATTAATATATCGTGCCATTAACAAACCATTAACAAAATTCATTTTTTATTGACACTCTTAATTATTCCAACATATTGTACCATATCGTGTTTCACTAGAATTTAAAAGCATTTTCTATTTATTAAAATACGTTAAAAATTCCACAAAATTATTTTCAATCTATATTAAAAAATGAAAAACACGATAATTTGTTTAAAAAATAAAAAAAGAATCGAAGTTATTTTCAAATCAAAAAGTTACAAAAAAAATTAAACATGAAAATGGTTTTAAAAAAACTATACACTTTTTTAAAAATATTTTCCATTTATTTAAAGTATCTTAAAATTATAAAATAATAAAAACTCAAAATTATTTTCAAATTTTCTTTTTATAATAAACGATTTTACAAAAACCTGATTATATTTTAAAAAAACTAAAACTTGTGTTAAAAATCTGAAAATAATGAAAGTATTTTAATGTGAGAGAGAAATATGTAAGAGATAAAGTATCAAGGTATTTGGATAAAAGAATCACAAAAGTAGGTAGAAAACTTAGTTGTTATCACATGTCATAAAATTTTGTCTTATTCTAAGTGAGTAGTTATCACAATTTGCACCTTTTAAAATGCCTAAGTAGATTAGATCCACCTATGGGCTATATACATTGTAACTTGCCGGCAGAACTAATTATGCATTCAAGAAGAAAATAAGTAAATTACAATTAATAGCAAACAAGTGGTATTAAAAAAAATGACAGCCCGATATTAATTAATAAAGCAGAAAATGAATTATTAAGTGACAAGTGTGAAAGTTTAAACATAGTTTTTGTGCACTTCTCTCGTGTCAATTGACTCGATTCTTTAATTGATTTCAAATAAGACGTGATATTGGCACTTTATTTATATTTGTATGTTGCGGTGCTGCACATGTTTTTTTAATATTTTGAAAATTCTATAAAATCTTAATGATCAAGGGTATTAGTAGAATTCAAATGAATTAGATTTTATTGATTGATTTGAATGGTTCCGTAGATATGCAATTGATTTATTGTCCCATACACAATTGTGATTGTGAACCTCTAAGTTTATGTACATTATGAATTAAAAAAAGGAATTGAAAAAGTCTGCCCAAATTGAAAGTCTCTAATTAGGTATATAATTGTTTCATTCAATATATTTTTCTAATTTAAAAATTTGTTTCATTTGGACTCTCTAGTGCAACGTGAAATGTGAATCAGGTACCTTTGCAAATGTTAAACTTCTTTTCCATAAAGTCAATGTAGTTTGAGTTCAATAATTTTAAAATATATTATACGTTATTGTTATTTATATATAATGTGTACTCTAATTTTGACTTGAGGGCCTATTGGCCTCCGTGTTCATATTGCAAGTACAAATCAACTTTTACTATAAACAAAAACCCGATCCGCTTTTATTCTTCCATCTTATTCCTTTTCTTTTCTATGATAAAAGAATTAATTTGCAATGCTTTTAGTCTCCCGTCACGACATTAAGTGGTTTCTGTTTGTCCGCAATAGAGATTTTTATTTGTCTCCAATATGTATCTTTTTCGCATAAAAAAATTTGCCCTATATGTCTGATTTTGTTCGAAGTTTCATATAGGCTATTAGAAAGATGTGGCGAGAATGATAACAAATTATTTGGACGTATTTTGTCCGAGTCATCGTTGAGATATTTTGATTCTACAAATCAATTAAATATGTTTAGGTTTAAAATTTTATTTTTAATGCGTGTCGATTTATGACTTTCTAGAGCTTGAAACTATTTTTCACTCGATATTGTTATGAGTTGTAAGTTTCTTCTAATAAATGAATGAAATTTATTATGATTCTAGAAAAAGAAATCAACTTTTGTACTTTGAAAAATATTAACTCTAGAAAACTCAAAATCTTCCGTATTTCTTTAAAAATGAAAAAAGATTACCCTGATTAGACTAGCATTAACCTCGATCTTTTTGTTTAAAGCAGCATTAACATTTGAATTTATTATACACTATTGAGGAACTTATAGTCAAAACTTATGCCTAAACAGATCAGATCTCTACCTATGGGCTATGCAGATGCTACTTGCCAGCAAAATTAGTTAAGCAATCAATAATTAATGAAAAAAATAAGATTTAAAAAATAGAATAAAAAAATAAAATAGTAGTAGTTAATAGCAAGTAATTAAGATAATGACTGCACGATACCAATAAATATTAAGTAAAGCATAGAAAAGATTATTAATTTGATAAGTGTGAAAGTTCATACATATGTATAGCTTTTGTTAAACGTGATACTGACACTTCAATTTAATGATTTATGTTGCATGTGCTGCACATTTTTCTGTATTTTTGAACGAAAATTTTATAAAATTGTAATTAATAATCACGGGTCATGTGAATATGTGAATTTCAACCTCTTCAAACGAGATCTTAAAAGGAAAATAGTACAGAAAACAGAAATTAAAAAAATCATCAATCTCGATAACACTTGACAAAATGGCGACCAGATAAATATGATAAAAATTATAGGTAAAATACTAGAAAATACAGTAACTGAACATGGGGCGGGCGGTACCCGTCATGACGGGTCATTTTGTAATCCTTAATTATTCATTCATCCACTACGTGTAGCATGGATAATACCTTATCTGCTTTGCCCCATTTTGGTGTGCATAATATTACAGTTAAGGAATGATTCGACATGCATTTCACCTTTCTGGCGTAGTATTGAGAGGGCATTCGTACGACATCGTATGCATATAGTGTTGTTGTGTGTTTATTATATATGAGCATTCATCAGTCCCTTATATCATCGTATTCTAAAGTCGTGACTCGTGAGGTTGAGATGCAATCCTTGTAAGTTAGGATAAAGCGGATAATAGAAGATGCTCATAGTCATATGAATTTATGTGAAGAAAGAAGAAAGGGGGAAAGTCAATCCAGTATTAAGTCAAAATTGTCATTGATAAGGAAATTACTATATTGAACTCACTAGGTCAAAATTACCGCCTTCATCTCGCCTCAGATGAAATTACCAGAATTCTCCCAAAACCCGCGCCTTTTTATATGGATCTCGACCTGGCCCAAAGGTCGCCTATGAACTCTCCACCATCAATGGAGCGAGCCGATTTCTCATATCACGACACGTGTACGGAGATCCACATTTCTTGATGAACATTACTATAAATACGACACGGAATTTAATTTAAAAGGTAACTTGTCATTATTCTAAATTACCTTTCTATTTAACTTCGAAGTACCTCAATTACCTGATCAGACTTAAGTAATGAAAGCCCTTAGCTCAGGGACGCACTGACTAGCCTAATGTTTATTCTGTTTCAAATTGACCTTCGAACAAAGAACCTCACCTTGCTCACTGGGATCCTAGGTCAGTACATGTGGTTCATCTTCCTAAATCAATCATTATATATAATGTTGTAATATTGTGACAAAGTCAAAAGTTGCCAATATAGGTTATAAGAATTAATAATTCAACGAGCTGTAAAAATTTCTTACTAAAACAACTGTAACTATTTATTTTTGTGTAACCAAGATTCATGAACAATATTAATGTGAATTTGAGAGGATGGCGACAGATGGCAAGGGACAATTAAGGGCTGTTTGTTTATGTTTCCATGGTCCATTTCCGGTTTGAGGTTGAAATAGAATTTTGATAATTTATTGGTTTCGTGTGGAAATTGGGATTGTGTTTGGATGAATGAATTGAAATGTGTTTTATGTAGGGTTGGAAATGAGATTGTGTTTTGGGTTGAGTAGTTTTCAAATATTATTTTATGTATATAATAATTGAAAAGTTGGTAGTGGTGGAGTCCACTTCAATATTTTAATTTGAATATATAATATTATATTTATAAGATTATAGTTGGTGGGTCCCATTAGATAGTTATAATTTAAAAATAGTAATATTTTAAGTAGATAAAGTTGATAATAGTGGGTCCCACATATATAATTGAGTTAAAATATGAGAATAGTGATTGATAAGTAATGATGAGTGATGTAGGGTAGTGTATAGGTTTGAGAATAGAAATTATATGTTTGAGATGTTGTTTTATGTGAAAAATAGAAAATGAAAATGATGATTTCCATTGGAAATTTTATGAACAAACATGATTCCACTTTTTATGTATAGTTGGAAACCTGGAAAGAGGCCATTGGAAACATAAACATACAAGGCCTAAGTATGCCTAAGCATATCTTTGAGAGATCTCATAATAAACCTATAGTGTGATTTAACTATTCGACTTACATCAATGAATATTTTGATTTATTCCAATTATTTATATATGTATTTTTTATAAGTTAAACTGGGAAGAGTGGTTGGAGCCACATAGAAGACAAATTTCAAAGAAATTATATTTAAGGGTTGAACTTGATTAATATTCTTACAAATGGTAAGTGATATAGATATCACTACGTATTGGAGCCTAAGGAGAGATAAATTTTAAAGAAATTGAAAGACTCATGAGTAAGTAAAACCACTTGAGGCTTAAGCTACAAGCTCGTGGTATTTATATATGTAATTAAAATATACAAAGAAATAAGGACGCAAAATTCCAAAATTTAAACAAATAATATGACCACTAACTGTCTAAATATAGACTGATATCCTTTTGTTCGGATGCGATCTTCTATTTCAGAATGGTGTTTCATCTCCTATTCCACCGCACATGATGATTGTCACGTGTATAAGTCACTATCTTAAAACCCCATAATTTGGCCTTGATTTATTCTCCAAAAATTAATATGATAACTTCTATATGTGATAATCATCTCATGCATGGTAGAATAGGAGATGAAACACCATCCTGGATAGAAGATTTCATCCGCCTTTCGTAACATCTCATTCAGTCATATATTGATTTTTTTTTTTGGAGTACATATCCTGAGGGGAGGTAATGATGGAAACCAAACTTCAAACCAGACCGAGCATAAGAGTCTTAACCACTAGATTACTATCTGAACTCTTAAATACCCTTTAATATTATTTGAATTTGCTTTATTTTTTAAATATCATATTGGCTGTAACAATTTCTTAAAAATTACTTTTGTCTTTTGTTATTTATTTATTATTTTCCATTGTAGCTAAAGTACAACATTAATGGAAATTTGAGTATAAAACGGCGCCTCGTGGCATGGGACTAAGTAAATTGCCTCGCCCACCTGTGGGATTCCTATGTGTCTCGCACCCACATTTAACATCACTATCATCAATTTTCTTCCATTTCTTCTTCAAAAACTAACCCAGATATCCAGCCGTATACTACGAAACAATTCGAGGTTTACGTGTTCGTGTTGTTTCGAAATTTCAGCACGAGTTCGTGAGAAATGAAATAGCTATCGCCATCAATCGTTCTTCACATTTAATGGTTTGTTGCATTGTCACCATAAATCAACGACGTTTTGTTTTTTTTTTTTCTTTTATTTTTTGGGTGAGGGAATTGGCAAATTGGTAATTTTGTAATTGGAAATCGAGGAATAAAAAAATGGCGGCGCTTGGGAATCATACGTTGAATTTGTGTAAATCCTCGGCATTAGACTTTTCCGAGGCATTATACGCCAAGTCGACGCCATCAAAGGCGTCCGTGTTCCGCGGCAGAGGTCAGAAATTGGAGATTTGCGGTGGTGTGGCGAGATCGAGCTTCCTGGCGCCAATTAAGGCTATGGAAGCTCCCGAAACGACGACGCACGCCAACGGCCGGCCTGGCGATGTTCTCACCAACGATTGCAGCGGTTTATCTGGTATTTTCATTGTATTCCTCTGGTTAAGCGTTTCCTTTTTCCCCTTGCATCGTTTAGGTAGTAAGAATTGATTGTTTGGAATTTCTTTAGCTATCTAATGTGTGTGTGGTTAATTGTGAAAAGTACACTTATGATGTCTACAGTTGGAAATTCGTCAAATATTGTGTGGCACAAGTGTTCTGTAGAAAAGAGCGACAGGCAGGAGTTGCTTAATCAGAAGGGCTGTGTTATTTGGATCACTGGGCTAAGTGGATCAGGTTTGTGAACGCATCGGAGATTTTATTGTGATACACATTATATTTTGTTGTGCATTTACTCATCATCAGGTGTTGTTACCAACATTTATTTATGTGCGATCAAGAGGTGCTTACAAATCCTATGATTTCCTCATTATTGAACAGAGACACGTTGACTCATTGGTAATTGTTAGCTTGAGTAGCGAGAAACTTCATAATGAACCCAGTAAGGCGCTCGATTTTGGGAACACAACTTTGAAACCATGCATATGGAGAATCTGTTGGAACTGATAAAGAGAGGCATATAATTAGTCTTCAATATTGACTTCCATTGGATGAGGAAACACATTTTCTGATGGTATTCGATGTCTATTAGCTGGTGTATAGTAAATCAGGAGAAATATGGAGTGTTTGGCTGGAGTATTTGACTTTGCTGCAATGGTTCGTAGAGTCATCTTGACGTCCCTATTGAGACTATTGAGACATCGAAAGAGGAAAATGCAGAAAATTGATTTATTGAACTTCTTTTCCTTTTGGTCTTAGAATTGCTTTCTTGTCCTTCTGGTCTTCCTTTTTTCACTCTGTATTTTCATCATTGTTTGCGACATGTTTTCCATTTGTCTACCATAACATGGCCTTTGTTTGGGGCTGGCAGCAGTGGACTAGGTGGTATCTTATTTGTTCCTTGATTTGTTATTCAGGAAAGAGCACTTTGGCATGCGCTTTAAGTCGTGCCTTACATGCCAGAGGAAAGCTTACCTATATCCTTGATGGGGATAACTGCAGGCATGGTCTGAACCGAGATCTTAGTTTTAAAGCTGAAGATAGAGCTGAGAACATAAGAAGGATAGGTTGGTTTCTTGTCTCAATTTCGGATTTATTATATTCTGTTACATTTTAAAGTTCAATCAACTTATTTTTGTCATACAGGAGAGGTGGCGAAGCTCTTTGCAGATGCTGGGGTCATTTGCATTGCAAGTTTAATATCGCCATTTAGGAAAGAACGAGATGCCTGCCGTGGTTTACTGCCTGAAGGCGATTTTATTGAGGTTACATTTTCTGCCTTTGGAAATTTGATATATGCGTTAAACTTCCTCTGGTTTGTGCATGTGATAAAGCAATGTTCTCAAACCAAATGCTACAATTTTTTGACAAGAAATCAACTAAAAATTATTGAATATGCAGGTGTATATGGATGTGCCCTTACAAGTATGTGAGACAAGGGATCCAAAGGGATTATACAAGCTTGCGCGAGCTGGAAAAATCAAAGGTTTGTTGCACATGTAGCAATTGAAATTCTAAAACCTGGTTATTTTTTTCTTCATTTTGTCTTTTTCGCACGGATCAGCCTTCAGTCACTGTCCTTAGATACCTATTGATGGGAACATGGAAGGCACATTTAAAAAGCCTGGATAGCAATCTCCCAAACCATCTTTTCTGGATACTTGATTTGGGATATTATATTTATGTATTCACTGCACAATAAATTAGGAGAAATTAAAAATTAAGTCTGCTAGTATTACACCATTCTGATTGTTGGGGTACCAACTGCCACTCACTCAGCATTGCACCTATCCATATGTAATTGCTTGCATTTGGCTTTTTCTGCATCACATCATGGAACGGTGTCTGCATGCAAGATTTTCAATGGTGGGTTGTAGGATCGCATTTATTTATGTGTATATTAATGTTAACCCGTATTTAGTTGTTACATAATTATAGGTCTCAAAGTGCAGTTTCTTACAGTATATATGGAGGAGTGCTTTATTTCTTAAATGATTATTGATAGGTAAGAACAGCCATCAGTAAGGTGGGGGCTAGGCTGGTGATGTTAATGAGATTCCTTTCATTCGGCAGAGATCATTAATTAATATGAATTCCTTACCTGACACTCAATTGAACTAAACTAACCTCACCTTAGTAAGTAGCTAAATCTATTCCACCCCAATCTGTAAAGTCAAACCACATAGTGAAATCCTTTTGGATTACCTTGTTTGATGTGATTATATTTTAATATTTTCCTCCAGTATGCCATCAGAATGGGAGCCCCGCAGTTGACCTCCTCCTCTGTTTTGGAACTTGATGCTTATAATTCATATTTAAGAGCCTTAAGAAGCATATATTTTTGCTTTGTTCTTGTAAGAAGACAGAACTAGCTTTTTGATGCTTCAGTGTGATGTTTCTCCTGATTCATTGCATTCGTAAAGTTTCCATTCAAATAATTGATTTGTTTGCTTGTGTTTTGCAGGTTTCACCGGTGTTGATGATCCATATGAGCCACCATTAAACTCTGAGGTATGTATTTCTACTTTGCAAAAGGAAGTGTTATTTACTTGGTCTGTCAAGTGCTCTTGAAGCTAAACTTACATGGCATTATGCTAATTAATTGAGTATTGGCCTGTATATTGCTAAATGACAACTTTCAAAACACAATCCTTCCTTTAGATGCATATTTCTTTGAAAAATAGAGGACATGCCCGTTGGCATACAATCATCTTCTTGCCATCTATTATCTTTTTCTTTTGGGATAATTACAAAAACTACCCCTAAGGTTTAGCCTAATTACCAAAAACTCCAATTAGCTTTCAAAATTAGGTTTGCATTTACCTAACAAATACCACCTTCTTGAGGCCTCTTCAAGCCTCAAGGTGCAATATTGTAAGCTAAACCTGGTTTTTTTGTAATTAGGCTAAACCTCAGGGGTAGTTTTTGTAGTTAAACCCCCACCCGCACACCCCTTTTTTGGGTTTCATAACACTAAATATCTGATGCTGTTGACATTCCCAGATAGTATTGCAACAAAGAGAAGGAATTTGTGATTCTCCATGTGTTCTAGCTGAAACAGTAATTTCATACTTGGAAGAAAAGGTTACCTGGAGGCATAATTTGCAAATGCTAGTTCTCTGCAGTGACCTTTTACGCAGTGGGCACTCATGTTTGATAAGGAAAATCCCTCGTTTCGTTGTGCATATCATTAATTTATCTGTTTAACTGATTAATCATTCATCTTGATTAGTCAATCCGTTCGTGGTCGGCTGGAGCTTGTAGTTGACTAATCAATCAACTACCAACAAATAATTATATGCGCCTCTCTGAGGTATATTAGTGTAAGTTGTGAATCAAATATATTATTGATTTATCAGTTGATATCCAATTGATGATCATCAAGTCGTGAAATCAGTTTATAGTCTGCTTGTACTAAATTAAAACAAAAACAAAGTATGGAGTTTGTATTTTGATTTTTATTATGTATAACATATGTATTCAATTGATCAGTCTGTTCTGATTAATGAATCCGTCATCTGGCTAAGTTGTAAAAGAACAAAGTGTGCTACTGATGACTCCGTTGTAAAAGAACAAAGTGTGCTACTTCGATCCTCGGAATCCTCGGGCACTCGGGCAAAATCGAGCCCTCTTTGGGATTATTAATTAGTTCATTATTGCTGGTGTGGTCTAGTAATGTGTCTTCAACATCATAATTTTGTCATGTGATCCATTTTTTATGTAAATTTACTAGGATTTGTACAATGACTTGGATGCTAATATCATTAATGTTTTTTGCAAAATAAATAAATAAGTCAGTAGGTACTACTCTTAGACGTATCTTTTGTTCTGTTTTCAGTGTCTGCAGTCCCTTATTAAATGCATTGAGTTTTAATTTATTATGTTCTTAGAAGGTCCTTAGCCGAATTTCTCACCAGAAACTTTGGCTAGCTCTTTTTTTGGAGTATA
The DNA here is from genome assembly GCA_016081115.2 of Rehmannia glutinosa. NCBI lineage: Eukaryota > Viridiplantae > Streptophyta > Magnoliopsida > Lamiales > Orobanchaceae > Rehmannia > Rehmannia glutinosa. Next base: position 349,897 of record JABTTQ020003454.1, read on the forward strand.
ATTTGTAGTCCTTTACTTCGATTATTATGCTTCAACCAATCAGCCTGGGATTGTCAAAAGTGTGGCTGCAAAATTAGTGGGATGTAATTGCCCGGGAAAAAACAAAATTTGTTTTTTTGTAATAGTATCTCATTTCATCTCACATTTTAATTCACTTTTCGTTCTCTCTTATACTTTTCGGTACCAAATCATACTATCAAAATTTCATTTCCCTCCTATTCATATAAAGAATTCTAGTAATTTTTTGGCCAATGAACCCTTGCCCGATTGATAAGGAGGAGGCCCCAAGATCCTTGTGTTATCAAGACAATTGACTCGAGCTCGATCTCATATGAGTATATGTGTTCTCATCCTTACCATCCCCGACAATTTAAAAAAGAAATCCGCTCTTTGTTTTTATACTTTTGATTTGACATGTAATTTATTATTGATGCTATGCCTATTTAATTTGATGGAGTTGGTATTAGGTGTGTTGGGGTGATATGATAGCTTGGAAGTATTAGGAGTTGCGAAAGGAGAATTCTAAATTCGTGAAATTGACTTAAAACAAAAAAAAAAAAAAAAAAAAAGAGTTCACTATCTTGCATTGGGACCGTGGAATCATAGGATGGCCATGGAGACATGGAGTTGGGGTTGTGTTGGGGAATATATTAAAAGGTGTTTAGTCATTAGTGGCATTATGATAATATAAATATTGGCAAAGACCTAATGGCCAAATGTAGAGATGGAGACATTAATACTATTTATTTGGATATTATTCAAGTAAATTTATATTGTGAGTTTATAACAAGAAGTAGGATATTGATATTATTAACTCAGAATTCGACTAGATTGTACCAACTACCAACTCTATGGAAATTGGATTTTCTCTATAGCATTAGGTACACAAATTAATTAATTTAATCCTCCATATTTCTATGGCAACATGAATACAAAATGTTTGGCTTGTTTTTATATTCAATTTTCACACAATAAAACAACCCTCGTCAATCAATCGAATTTGCGTTTTCTTTGAGAGTTTAGGAGACTAGAGCTATACATAGACATAGTACGTCAATTTTTATGTGCAGAAAACTTCTATCAATTCTGTTATATGTTCAAGATTTATTATTGAATTAATTTCAGAGGTTTTCTGATTTTGTCCTATATAAAGTATTTAGAAAAAAACAAGGTAAATCAGCTTGAAATTATTTTATTTTCTATTTCATTATTAATAATATATAAAGTATCTAAATTGATAATAATATTTTTATTTTTTTATTATATATTAATGACTACCATAAATTATCATATCAACTATTATAGTTAAAATCAGTGCAATTTGTCCATAAATAATTGCTAGACCCACTTGAAGGGGAATTAACATTTGTGGAAATGGTGGGAAGTAGTCAGTTTGGATAAGGTAAAAGCTTTTACTGGTATGCCCGTAATTTTGTTATTCCTTTTAAACACTATAAACAACAAATTTTCCCTCTCTTCTCTCTTTTCCTTACCTCCAAAAATTATGGGAAGATGATAGTCATGACATAAATTCGTGGAGTAGGTTGCTACAATATAACTTAGATCATGCATTTATATAACGGACAAATTGACACAATATAATTATATCGTACATTTATATCGTCTAGTAATTAACGACGATATATTGCAAGATAATTGGAAAATAATAACCACAACATAAAATATATCATGGAACAGGTTGCCACAATATAAATTTATATAATGTATTCATATCGTGTATCAGGTTGCCACGATATGTATGCAAGATAATTGGATAATGATAACGACAATAGAATTTATGTAATGCATTTATATTGGGTGGTAGGTTGCAACGATAGAACCTATCGAGCATTTATATCATGGCCAACAAAGATCGATGCTCGTGGAGGCCACGATATGTTGTGGAAACTAATGCATATTAGGGTGGGTTTTAGTTAGTCAAAATCGAAGTTCTTTAGGCTCCATTTGGATGGAAGGATTTGAGCTATGGATTTCAAATCCATAATAAGAAATCCGTTGGGTTGTTTGGATAAGTCATTTTATAATAATTTCAAATCCGGAAAATTTATTTTTGAGTCGTTTTGGAGGATTTCAATTCCTTCTTATTTGGAGTCATTTGAAATCCTTCCATAAAATCTCCCCAAATCCAAATTTACCCATTCAAATGCAACCTTATTGAATAGTGTTTAGTAAATTGGGGTAGGAAAAATACTTTTTATAAGAGTGGGTGGAAAGAAAAGTAACCTTATTCAAAATTAGTTACTTTAAGTTATTAAAGTGTTTGAATAAAATAAGAATATGATAAAGCTTTTAAGATGTTAGTAATGACAATTTAATAATTAAAACGACCAAAATTAAAGAAAGTTCTTTAAATAACCCTTTAAAAAAAAAAAAACAAATGTAAATAGCTTATACTTTCTCCAGCAACTTATCGTTTGAAGAACTTATAAACCTACCCAAACATCCTCTTAGAGTTATGAAAGATCTCTATCATGGGCTTTTGCACACTAGGCCACAAAAGTTGGGCCAAGTCTTTTCTTTTTCCAAAAATACGGTTAAATCATTATCAGAGATTGACTCGAACTCGGCTTCCGCTGCGTGCGATGAGTAATAACTTGCGTGGCACTGTGAAATTGGGCCTAGCTTGCCACATTTAATCTCACAATGGCCACTGCACTGGCTAACAATGGCCCACGCTTACATTGCTATATTGGGCCGGTCATCGAGTCCTACACAGCCCATGGTTGCAATTGATCCAGAAAATATTCAACACAAGTTGATTTTTAATTCTATACTCCCAGAACCACATCAATATAACCCGAAGCAATGCATCACAAATGAAATGCAATGGTAGGCACTGTCGATTAGAAGTCTAATTCGTCTAATAACATAACAAGCTACAGTTGTTTTCAACTTGGTATACATCAACAATTGATGAACACAAACAATTACATGGATGAAATTCCTTGTATTTACAAGTTATTAACTTATCTTACATCCATATAGGCATGGGGAGCAAAGTGATAAACCATCACCGGTTCGATTGCTGGAATCTGGAGATGGAATTACAAAGTTGCTGCCACGAGCTATTCTGCATACGCATGAAAGCAAGGCTGTCAGAGAAAAAAATTAAAGGGATAATTACAAAAGACCCCCGGAGGTTTGGGCTGATTAGAAAAAATCCAGAAAAGTTTCAAAATTACAAAAAGTCCCCTCATGTTTGATTCTCTCCTAAATATAAGGGAGTAAGTATAATATTTCTAGAAATATCATGGGGGTTTTGAAATGTTTTCGCTTATGAAGATGGAAAATATAAAACGAAATCAATCAAACCTCAAAAGGGTTTTTTGTAATTTTCAGAAAACTTTGGATTTTTTTTTGTAATTAGACCTAATTACAAAAAAACCAGCTGACTTTCAAAATTACAAAAGTTTGATTCAATGTTAAAATTAAGGGGTAAACTGTAATATTTTTATAAATATGAGGGGGTTTGAAATGTTTTTTGCTTATGAAGGGGGTAAATGTCAGACAAAATAAAACCTCAGGGGTATTTTTTGTAATTTTGAAAGTTACCTGGTTTTTTTTTGTAATTAGGTCAAACTTCAAGGGTAAGTTTTGAAGTTAACCCTATTTCTAATGTGAGGAGCTTTATAAACCACTTGAATTGTCCGTCTGATTCAGGCCTAAAGTCATGCATGCTATGTTTTAAGTGTGTGCAGCCGTTTAAGGTACCTTCTGTAGATAATCAAAATCAGAAATTCGACTTTACCAGACACGAATAATGTTACAATTGAGTGCCTTCTGAGCCGCATCAGCAAAACACTGAGCTGCTTCTGCTTCGGCCTCGGCCTCCTCTGCTTCCATTGCTGCTGCCTCAGCTGCTGCAATCGCAGCTTCTGCTTCTGCAACTGCCTGTGCCGCAGCTTCAGCTGCCTCTGCTGCACTCATGCTCTTCATCTTTTCCAGCTCAGCGTCAATCTGGGCCTTGGTAAGAATAACCATACCATTTCTCTGCGCTCCTGAAAAATCCTCTTTGCTCCATTTGCAAGCAACGAGGATGGGTTTTTCCTACTTCAAAGATATTGACCGCGGTGCAATCCTGTACTGATGCTTCACCTGTCCAGGAGAGCAATAATGGTTATAATCTTTATATCAAGAAGTATCCAAATTCCAAATAAATGTGTAGCTAAGATCCCTCCTTTTATTTGTTTGCTTTATTTTTCCAGATTTTACTAATTCAACCAGTAATAGTAATGCATTGAGGCCTCCATCTCGATGGTTCATGAAAATTCAAAATTTTGCAGCCCAATATATTAATATGTTGGGAGGCATGTGCTTCTTGCTTAGCAGTGCAAAAAAATAAAAATTTAAAAGCTTGCGCTCGGGTCTAATTTTTATAATCATTTGCAACCCTACAACTATATACCCTATGCTTCCCGGTTCCTAAAGACATTTCTTGGTTAGTGTTACAACATAAATAAAATCCTCATTCTGATATTCTTTAAAAAGAAAAAAAGAAAGAAAAAGGAAGAAAAAAACACATACACAGAGAGAGAGAGAGAGAGAGAGAGAGAGAGAGAGAGAGAGAGAGAGAGAGAGAGAGACACTCAGCCCTGGTTTTTAGCTCATTCGTTTCCATTAAACCACCAAAACTAAAATAAAGTGAAGCCCCCGCAGACACCCACATAGAAGCACCAAGAGAGATCAAAGAGAGGTGCATAGGGAATGGCAGGGCAGAAGTCAAAAACTAGGGAAGCAACTCAGCCAGTTAATGCACAAGTCAGAAGGCCCTCAAACTAACTGGACAATATGCCAGTAATTTGATGATAAATGAAACAACTGCATTTAGCAGTATGTTCCTTCCTTATTCTTTTATTTTCACAAAACGGTTAAATCTGTAAATCATTAATTAATCTAATCCTTGTAATCACCAGGAAACTATAGTTCTGCAACAAAAATATTAGAGAAGCGGCAGGACAATAACTAACTGTTTGATAGTACACATGATTATACATCACAATTGTTCATAAATCCACATGCATGCAGCATAAGCCACTAAACTAAATAAACTTTATGTTCACTATACTTTCCATTTTTACAATTGTTACAGCAATGAAAATATGAAATGACCTGCACAAATGGAATACCTTAACCAATCGTCTCTTTTCTGTCAAAAGCTTCAAACTTGCAGCCAAAACCCTTTCAAAGTCTGGAGGTGATGAGTGATGATCCTGTAATGAAAACATAATAAACCATAACATGAGAAGAGTCACAATCACAGGGAAAATTTGGAAATAGGAAAGAAAATTCTCTTTCAGAGAATTAAAATCCTGTCTAAATCAATCATAAGATGGGTATGTTGTATGAGAATAATTGACACCAAGGTGTGATAAGAGCCTAAATGTTAACCCAACTCATAAAACACAAGACATTACAATTTACAATTTTTCAATTTCAGCCGCTCTTACTTTTATGGCTATATTATTATTAACTTATAAAATAAAATCAACATTACCTCTATGTATTCAGCAATTGTATGCCGACTCGATCCTCGAGGTTCCTTCAACTTGGTTATAGCCTCCAATATAAGATCATCCACCCTACAGTCATGAAGAGAAATCTTTTTCGTTCATATATTATAATAACAGAGATATAAGAGCATCTAAAGTGCCTTGAATACATTTTGCAAGCCCAATGAAGTAGACTCCAACATGTTTTCATTTACTGGACCTTGACTCCATAAACTTTAAGGAAGAAGATATTGATATATTGAATCAACTTGCCTGCTTTTCGGTTAGGGAGGTATGCCAAATTTTGGTTCAGTTTGGTACGGTTTTATCAAATGAACACCCCTGGTCTAATTGGAAATTAAAGCCATAACAATAAATGAGGAGCACAAGATAATTATATCAGTCAACCTTGAAAGTTGTTTTCTGGAACTAGTATCCTGGATTGTATCATCTATTGCTGCAAGAGGCATGACATCAATAACTCCAGAATCCTTTTCAACCACCATGTTATGAATAGCAGCGTCTTCATCATGCTTCTGAGGCAACTGACTGTTCTTATGTGCAGCACTAGCCCTATGCCGAGAGCCTGATCCATTTACCATGCAATTCAAATTTCTCCATTTATCCTGTGCGGTGAAGAGTAAACGTGTCAATTTGAAAAAATTGTTTTTTTTAGACATAAAGATCAATAAATATACAAAGGTAACAATTGTTTAAGTTATCAAAATTTAAAATCACAGATATTTTTTGCTTAACAAAAGACTGTATGTTCGCTCTAATACATTGATCTTCCTTTACCAAAGCGGAGTGGCAGATACGGTAATGCATACACACCTTAAGGTCCACATTAGAACGTGATCGCAAGACTGCATTAAATTCAGGATCTTTAAGTATGGTGCTCCATTTTCCCAGGCCATATTTACGAATGCCAGCTTTAAGAGCAGCTTCTTCTTCTGATGTCCACTTCTGCTTAGGAGCACCCATTATAGGGCTCAAAACCTTTCACAAATTAACGAACACCCGGGTTCTTCGCCCTATTGATACACCTGCAAAAATATAGACACATCAGCCACATATTTTACGTCAGCAAACTATGTCATTAAAGAATCGGAATATGACCTTTTAGGCAGAAATAACTGCATTCCCACCAAAACAAACGAAATGGAAAGTATCATGATGGCATTATTTATAAGCAAATTTTAAAATCACAAAAATTGATTTCTCAATTCACGAAGAGTGAATATCCCAGCAATTAATGACTCGTGAATCGCCTAAAAAGCCCCAAAATATATCTAAAAACAAAGATAATGACAAGTACATTCAATAGAAACAACCTCTAAAATGCGCGTCAAGAGCAAATATACATATAATTGATCATATTCGACAGTAGAGCAATTCTGTTTCAGAACATAATAAAACCATAGTTGTAATTTTCAAGGGCGAGCGCACAGAGAAACCCTAATTCAGCTGTTCCACTAAAAAACTCAGCCACATACCAGCGGTGAAGTCCTCATCGGCGTCGGCGGTTAAGGTTTCACAGCCCCCAAAGTTTTTTCTGCTGTGTTTTTTTTCCCTTTTCTCCTCTTTTGTATTTTTTGTTTCCGTTTTCTCGTTTCCGTTCTTCTCCCTCTTCTTCTCATCGGGCTGGGCCTATTTATTTCAGTAAGTGGGCTTTATAGTATTTATTCAGTTTGGAACTAAATGGGCCTAGTTCTTTGTCCAATTAGAGTATTCTGGCCTACTTTTTTGTTTTCTGAATCATTTTTTTTTAAAAAAAAACAATACATACATTATTAATGTTAAAATGAGCCATTGCTGGACTATAAAAATAGCAGCCCAGCCGGATTACATTTGGCCCGATCTGACCCCATTTTCCTCTTGGTGCGGTCCTCTTTCATTTGTCACCGAATTATAATTGACATGGCATCTTAAAATCACAAAAGAATTGGGTATATATCTTTTCTACTTATTCTAATTTAAAATGACATTTTGGATAAATCACTTCTAACAATACATTTTAGAAAAGTCAGAATTAATAAATTTTTGAAAAATTATTTAATGAGAAGTTCATTTTCTAAACGAGCTTTTATAGAAATTCTCCTAAAATTGCATACAACATTTTTTGGGAGCATTTTTTAAATCGATTTTTTGGATCTAAGAGTTTATTTACCATAATAATAATTATTTAGTAGTTAATTTTAGGGTTGTCAATCGTGTCGTGATTTGTGTTCGCGATCGTGTCCCGACACGGGTATAACACGTTTGACACTTTAACACAACTCATTTAATTATTCATGTCAAGATACAATATATTACTAACACAAAATATGTCCATCATATTCGTGTCAAATTATAAATAAAAATTACTTTAAGTTACTAGAAAATGCATTCAATAATTTGTCCATCATATAATTAACTAAAACATCACAAAATATGAAAATAATATGTCACTATAAAATTAAATCGGGTTAAATAGCCAATCGATTGACACGCGCCAACCTAACTCCGACATATTTATTTCGCGTGTTAGTTGTGTACGACCTAATTTTGACCCAAACCTAGTAACGTTTATATCTATACCTGCTAAGTTCGTGTTGGGTTATCCGTGTCACAAATTAATACCCCTATAAATAATTTAGAAATGACTTTTCTTTTTTGAAACAATTTAGAAATGACTTGTGTAGTAATGTAAGGGGCGTATTTCATTCGGTCTTGGTTAATGAACACTTTTTTACATTCTCCTTTTTGCAAATTATAAAATAAAATAAATCGAAGTAAATACTTTTCTACAAAAAGAGGACGAGTCCATTTCATCTGTCAGTTGTGTCAGTGTGTGCACTAAATCGAACAATCGCGAAGATGGCAAGCTCTCTTCAACGGCTAGCGAGCAATTCCGGCAAGGTTTATCGGTCGGCTCTGACTCCACTTTCGAGAGCGTTCTCTACGGAGGACTCTTTGGTGGAGGTCAAACCCGGAGAGATCGGTATGGTCTCCGGCATCCCACAAGAGCACCTCCGTCGACGGGTATAAATCGAGGTTTTGTTTTTTGATTGTTTGATTTTGTTCTGTTAGAACATTTTCTCAAATTTTAAGCTTAATACGGATTTCGTCGACCTTCATTTCCTTTTTCTCTTTTCTTTTTCTCCCTTCAATTTCATTATTGACGTAAATGGTGATAAAAATTGGTTAATTGATCGATGTCATTCGGGTATCTAGGGTTTCGGTCAGATATGCTGGAACTTATGTCGGAAGTTATAGATTTTAATTAATTTTTCTATTTTTTTTTTAAAAATAACTTATTTTAAATTTGTTATGATAGGAAATGTATTTCAATGAAATCTTTTTATTGTCTAATTATCAATTTGATCGCGATGTGTATCTAAAATGCTGCTGCCTTTAGAATTACTATGTTATAGATATAATTTACTTGAGTTAACGTAGAAATATATCAGCATCATTAGTCATTACTTTTGGGTTTTCATTAGGTTCTGATTTTTCACCTGCTCGAACTGCTTCTCAACAAGGATCGGGAAAGGTTGGACGGTGGAAAATTAATTTTTGTCCACACAGAAGTATGTCTTTCTTCTCTCATTTCCTTTTCTACTAGGTCGTGTGAAGGATACTTTTGTTTGCGTATTGAAGTACAATTAGCTGGTGTTGTTGACCAATGTGTTATTTTATCCGAATTGAATTTTCACTCACGTTCTCCATTGTTAAATGGACATCATCGTTGTCGTTGTCATCATCATCAACTGCACTTTATCCCACTATGTGGGGTCGGTGGTGTGAAGTTTATAGTGTCAATTTTTTTTCAAAAATTAGTTAACAATACAAATTTACACAGAAAGCAGGGTGGCAGCGTTTTACACCGGATGCCCTTCCTGACGCAACCTTCATGCGAAGGAGAAATGAGATGAAATTCCAGAACCATCATCATCATAGATTTTTCCACTTGCATGGATAATATGATGAGATGGCAATGAGTTGAGATAGGTGCTCTAGTCATAGGTTTTTAAGTTGCTCGGAAACTTAAAAGTTGGTACACTTATGGAATGTGATACTTGAGAAGCTAGCCAAAGTGTGAATGTTTTGTGAAACTGATTTTATTTCTTGTATAAATCATGAGAGAAAACATACATTATATAGGCAAGAACTTTCCTAACCATTCCCATGAATTAAGGAAAAGAAGAAACACCACAACCTAAAGTTAAGGCACTATGCTGCCACTAATTATATATTTTATAATATCTCAACACTCCCCCTCAAGGTGGAGCATATACATCATATGCATCCGCAAAGGTATACGCTCCACCCGTAACCCTTATCCTATCTATAATTTTATATCCTACCATCGTTTATCTCCCACATATTGTGCTTTTGTTTCTACACTCTCTTCTATTTCTATCCCCAAGACAGTTTCCGAAGCACTATCCCATTCAGGATGAAAACAGGCCATGATTGATGAAATGTCGGCTTTGATTACAATCATACTTGGCCTTGTTCCCTTCCCTCCGCAAATCTGTTGTTGGTTGTCGTTGGGTGTTTAATGTTAAGATAGGCCCTGATGGACAAGTCGATCGCTTGAAAGCTCGCCTAGTAGCTAAGGGATATACACAAGTCTATGGTCAAGATTATAGTGATACTTTTTCTCCGGTTGCAAAGATGTCCTCAGTTCGCTTATTTCTCACTATGGCTGCCATGAAACATTGGCCCCTCTTTCGATTAGATATCAAGAATGTCTTTCGCATGGTGACTTGGAAGAAGAGATTTATATGGAGCAACCTCCGGGTTTGTTGCTCGGGGAGTATGGTTTGGTATGCAAGTTACAAAAGTCTTTATATGGTTTGAAACTTGATCACCTCGGGGCTTGGTTTGGTCGCCAAAGAAAGTTCTTCAACAATTTGGGATGGTTCGTCGAAGGAGATCATTCTGTCTTTTTCGATGCTCCCAAACAAATCGATATATCTACCTTGGGTCATGTTGATGACATTGTAATTACGGGCGATGATTGTGAAGGTATCAAGGTATTAAAACAACACTTATTTCACAATTTTCAAACTAAGGATTTAGGTCCTCTTCGTTATTTTCTTGGGATTGAAGTAGCTCAGTCAAAGTCAGGTGTTGCTATCTCTCAAAGGAAATATGCTCTTGATATTCTAGAAAAAACCGGTCTTACAGATTGTAAACCAGTTGCTACTCCAATGGACCTTAATGTAAAACTCCTTCCTAATCAGGGGGAGCTCTATCCTGATCCAGGAAGATACCGAAGGCTAGTTGGGAAGCTAAATTATCTCACCATGACCAGGCCGGACATATCTTTTGGTATAGTAAGTCAATTTCTCAACTCTCCTTGTGATAGCCATTGGAATGCCGTTATTCGTATTGTAAAGTACATTAAAAGGATCACCTAGAAAAGGACTTGTTTTCACTGATAAAAGGCCACACTAATATCATTGGGTATTCAGATGCCGATTGGGTAGGAAATGAGAATGACCGAAAATCTACTTCCGGTTACTGTATATTCTTAGGAGGAAACCTGATTTCATGGAAGAGCAAGAAACAGACCGTTGTTGCTCGGTCAATCTGGCGAGTATCGAGCTATGGCTCATGCAACATGTGAACTCTTGTGGTTAAAACACTTATTGCAGGAATTACAGTTCTGTGACATTGGTCCTATGGAGCTCGTGTGTGATAATCAATCAGCTTTGCATCTCTCTTCCAATCCAGTTTTTCACGAGAGGACAAAGCATATAGAAGTCGACTGCCATTTCCTTAGAGAAAAAATTCTCTCTGGAATCATCAAGACCTCTTTTGTCAACTTTAGAGATCAACTCGCTGATATCTTCACTAAGTCTCTACGGGGCCCTCGGATAACATATATATGTGACAAGATGGATGCATATGATGTATATGCTCCACCTTGAGGGGGAGTGTTGAGATATTATAAAATATATAATTAGTGGCAGCATAGTGCCTTAACTTTAGGTTGTGGTGTTTCTTCTTTTCCTTAATTCATGGGAATGGTTAGGAAAGTTCTTGCAGTTTTCTGTTACATTTGAAGCCATCTAATTTAAGAATGAAAAGGGGGCATGTTTGCAGTTTTCTGTTACATTTGAAGCCATCTAGATATTACTCGTCGATTTAAGACTTCTAAAACTGGTGCATATCTTTTTCTTTAGAAACAAATTGGTTTCAATGAGCATCTGATGGTCATTTATCTCATTTTAATATCATTTTCCTGTTCGGCCCCTGGCCTCCACCTCCTCGCATCTTGGCAGAAGCGGAAGGCGGGAGTGTGTTCCATTCTTCTGTGTGATATATATCAGGATTCTACGTAAACAAATTCAAATCCACTGAGTTTGATACGCTGAATCCTTTGGTTCAGTTTATTTTACGTGCATAAAGATATTTAATGATTTGTGTCTATGTAGAGATAGAACTCAGATTTGGGAAAGTAAGAATGTATAATCTATATGACGAAGAAGAATATAGAATAAATAGAAGTGTTTCCTGCAGGCGTAATGGTGATTGCGTTATCATGATGTTTCAGTTACCAGAAATTTCTTTTCGGGGAAAAGTTATTATAAAATAAAAATGATCTTCATTTTCCTTCTGTAGTTCATACTTTTTTTTTCCATAATATATCATACTTTTCTGTCCTCCCTGACTGGTGATAATTTTATATTTCCTCACTCTTTTCTGCATTAAGTAGGGATAAGAGGAAAGATAGCAATATTTTTGTCAGCTTCTATCCCTAGGCAGATTGTCTCTTGTTGAATTATGGATTCTGTTGAATGATGTGTTATACTGTTAGTCACCATCTAGTTTGTCTCCATGGTCTTTGCAATAAGCGTATTGTTGGTAACATGTAGATGGGAAAATCCATTGATGGGTTGGACATCCACTGGAGACCCATATGCAAATGTTGGTGATGCGGGTTTAAGTTTTGACAGTAAAGAAGCTGCAATAGCATTTGCAGAGAGGCATGGTTGGGACTATACGGTACATTATATTTCTATTTTGTACATCGACTGAAGAAAATTATCCTAGTTCTTATTTTTATTTAGGAGGAAGAGATTAGCTCTTCAACGTATTGCTTATCTTTTGATTGCATTCATGTATTTGTTCAAGGGAAAAAATTCGAGGCATTTATTGATTGACTCCTGTAGACTGAGGAAGTAAAAGAAGTGCAATTGAAGTAAAATGATATCTATCATAGTTGACTTGAGTCCTTGCTACAGTTGCATGTGGATACTTTGTTTGATTTCTTGTGCCTATTGTTGGTGCTCTTGGCATTCAAAAAACATCCTGTTCGTTTGAATTTTGGATGTTTATCCATTTTGAAGTTGTATTCTGCGAGATTGTGCCACAATGTTATAATGTCATTATTCCAAGGGTAGTATGTTGTCAATTGAGTTTGGAAGGCGAATGGTCATAAATGAATGATGTGATTGCTCTAGATTATTTCATATATCTCGGCTTTCTCTGCTGTTTTATCCTATATGCTCTTCTGGGTGCAGTTGAAAGGTAACATTTTCCAATGTGTTTCTATTGACATGCCGTCAGTATTAATTGTTTGTAATTGCCAGTATACTAATTCAACCAAGTGCTCTTAAGTTTTTTATTTTTCTTTCACTTGCAGGTCAAGAAGCACCACACGCCGTTATTGAAGGTTTGTATGATAATCTTGTTTAACCAAATCAACGTCTTTCTGGCTATTAGATGAATCTCTTGTAGTAATTGGAGTTAGATTTCATGATCTTAGTTGCATTTTTAAGTGATAACTCTGTAGGGGCATGATACTAGGAAATGAAAATTGGCTACTTCTTTAAGTTTTGCTGAGTTTAGATGATCGACTGGTGGTTGTCTTGTGTTGATTCTCTGGGGATCATCAGAGCAGTTGGTGGCAACTTGATTTATCCACATCAACTTATAGTAAGATGTATACTTGTGGCAGTCAAACCTTTTCTCACCAATCAAGCATGCTTTTTTTGTATTAACTCACAGAGTAACAGGAGAGAAGATTGAATATCTAAACCACAACTGCACATGAATCCACATATAAACGGAAGTCATGCATTAATTCTTTGTGAACTTCATTAAATTAATTGATAGAGTATCATTGATGCGTTAGATGAAAGATATACTCCCACCTCACTGGATTTCTTAAGTCCTAAAATATCTATTTACATTAATATGCAAATATATTTACTTCACTTTGAAAAATGAAAGAATAAATTGCATAGAAAGCACTATTTTGATTGAATTTGAAAAAACCATCACTTAATATCATTTTTTTCCTCATTTTGGTAAGTTACGATCACTTTACATTTGCTTTAACCAGTTGTTTGTTTGACTTTGAAAAGTTAAACTAGATGTTTGTTGTAATAGAATGGAGTATGGTGAGGTTGATTGATGACTTTGTTTAGTTAATCATCTCGCTCTTGCTGATCCCTTGGTGCTCATAGTCATGTAAAATATTTCTTTGTTGATCATTGAGTAATTTGAACTTAAGGATTTCATGGTTATATACTTATGAAAGCAAAAGACGAGTCGCCGTCCACTCGCCTTTAACACAGGCAAGATGAAAATAAATTGAAATTTTAACTTCTCTCATTTATTATTTACTTGCTTGCAGGTAAAGTCATATGCGGACAATTTCAAATGGAAGGGCCCTCCTAAAGAAGAGGAGAAATAATTTGACTTTTTCAATAAATTTTTTATGGGGTTTTTTAGGGTGGTCAAGTTGGCATAAGTGTTCAGTCTTTATTTGGCATATCCTTCAGAACTGTCATTGTATTCCGTCTATTGGGAAAATCATGTTTCTGACTAAGTTCTGAAATTAATAAATCAGAGAAACATTTGTGTTATTTTATGTTTGATGTGTAGTCTAGATGGCGTTTTCCATTTCAATTTTTCTTTCTTAGTGTTGGTTACCAGATGGCATTTTTATAGCTTTCAAGTAGAATGAAAAAAAAAAGTAGAATGATTTTTGAATCTTTTTTTTTTTTCTTCTATTGCACATCAACGAGATATTGGTTAACTTATAGAAAAATGAAGAGGTGTTGCCTTTGTTTCGTTATCATCTTAAATAAATCTTTTATTTCTAAAATTCCGGTTACCTGATTGGGTATTAGAGATGTCTTTTTCAGCCACCAGGTTGTCCTTTTTTATTTTATTTGTTTATTTATTTATTTTAAAATCAGCCACTACCTGATTTTTTTTAAGAAAAAAAATTGGGTTATGTTATAAATAATTTCTATTTTCTATAATGATAATACAAATATATATTGAGAAATATGTTAATCAGAACAATAAGCAAAAAGTAGAAGAGAGATATATGTATTTCGGTGTGTTTTCATTCAACGAACTTCAATAATTTATAGGTAAAAATGTATGACCATTCAACCATGTGTTTGACAATTTCCTCCGCTACTTTTGCTAAAGTCTATACAATTGATGTTTCCTCCACTACTTTTGCTAAAGTCTATGTTACAGTCCACATAATTGACAAATTATCACAACACTCCCCCTTGAACGTATCATTATAGGAAGTTGGATGAGTATGCCTCGTTAAAAACCTTAAGCTGAAAAAATCCTGTGAGAAAAAATCAGACATAAGGGAAAAAGAGTATATTCTCAAATGCAAACTTTGTGTATAAGATGTCTTGTTAAAAACATTAAGCTGGAAAAACCCAATGAGATAAAAATCAGACAGAAGGGGAAAATAGTACAACGCACAATATATTCGCTCCCACTGAAATGAACAATATCAGCTCCATAACTAATCTATCAATCTTGCTTCGTATTAACTCTTCTCATTCCGATGCCATAAACTATTTTCTCAAATATAGATGTCGGCAAGGATTTTGTAAATAGATCGGCAAGATTGTGACATGAGTGAATCTGCTGAATGTCTACCTCTCCATTTTTCTGGAGTTCATGTGTGTGGATAAACTTTGGCGAAATGTGCTTGGTCCAATCACCTTTTATGTAACCACCTCTTACTTGTGCTATGCATGCTGCATTGTCCTCATAAATAATAGCAGGAGTGTCTGCAACTGGTCTCAACTAACAAGCATTTCGTATATGAGCTATAACTGATCTTAACCAAACGCACTCCTTGCCAGTTTCATGAAGAGCAATAATTTCAGAGTGATTGGAAGAAGTAGCAACTAATGTTTGTTTAGTGGATCGCCATGATATAGCCATATCATTATAGCAAAATAAGTAACCAGTATTTGATCGAGCTTTGTGCGGATCAGATCTATATCCAACATCAACATAACCAACTAACCCAGAGTTAGTGGATTCCTTGGAATATAATAACCCCAAATCTATAGTATCACTGAGATATCGAAAAATGTGTTTAATATCATTTCAGTGTCTTCGAGTTGTCTTAGAACTGTATCATGCAAGTAGATTTACTGCAAAAGAAATATTAGGTCGAGTACATTGTGCTAGATACATTAATGCTCTAATAACATTAAGATAAGGAACTTCAGGACCTAAAATTTCTTCATCAGATTCTTTTGGTCGGAATGGATCTTTCTCAGGATCTAAACTGCACACGACCATAGGGGTACTCAAGGGATGATCCTTGTCCATATTAAATCGTTTGAGTATCCGTTTAATGTAAGCAGGTTGATGGACAAGTATCCCATTGTCTTTATGCTCTAGCTCAAGACCAAGACAAAGTTTAGTTTTCCCAAGGTCTTTAACCTCAAATTCTTTCTTTAGGTATTCAACATCATTGGATAATTCTTCAGGGGTGCCAACCAAATTCATATCATCGACATATACAACAATGATAGCAAATCCAGTATCTAATCTTTTAATAAAAACGCATGGACAAATAATATCATTTTTGTAACCTTCCTTAGAAAGGTATTCATTAAGTCTATGATACCACATGCGACCGAAATGCTTTAATCCATACAACGATCTTTGCAATTTGATCGAGTATAATTCACGGGGAGTATCTAATTTTTGCATTTTATATCCATCTGGAATTTTCATATAAATATCAGAGTCTAGTGAACCATATAGATATGTTGTTACTACGTCCATTAGACATATGTCTAAACTCTCATGGACAACCATACTAATGAGAAAACGGAACGTGATTATATCCATCACAGGTGAATATGTCTCATCATAATCCCAGGTCTCTGAAAGAATCCTTGAGCTATGAGTTGGGCTTTATACCTCATGACCTCATTTTTCTCATTTTTTTCCGAATAAATACCCATTTGTATCATATGAGCTTTACATTGTCTGGAGTATGAATAATTTTCTCAAATACATTTCGTTTCTCTAGGGAAGCTAACTCAAATTTTATTGCTTCCTCCCACATAGGTCAATCAGGAATTTGACGACATTCTAATATAGAATGTGGTCCACTATCATAATCATCATTAATGATTTCTTGAGCAATCGAGAATGCAAATTTATCATCAATGATTATTTCATTTTGATCCCATACCTCATTACAATAGCTCAAGGGGTTATCGGTGCTATCAGAATTTTTAATTTGAATATTTTATCAGAATCTTTAGAGTCTAAAGATTCATCTGGAGCATGCTTACTAGTATCAATTCTACTATTTCTTTTTCAAGGAACAGTGTCTTTTGAGCCAATAGGCCTGCCACGTTTTTGTCTTAGGACATCATCATTCATTTTTTTCTTATGTTCTTCAGGAACAATAATCCTGGCTGGAACATTCGCAGCTGGAATATGAGACTTCGTGACTTTGCTAGCATCATTAAATGCATCAGGAAGTTTATTGACAATATTCTATAAATGAATGATTATTCTCACCTCACTTTCACATTTAGAAGTACGCCGGTGCAAATGGGATAAACTTTGTTCATTCCAGGATAGATTGTCAACTGGTTTTAGTTTATCATTTTGTAACATATATTTATCTTTTTCCATTGACGGAAATATTGTTTCATCAAAATGACAATCCGCAAAATGAGCGGTAAATAAATCTCCCGTCATTGGTTCTAAATATCGAATAATTGACGGAGAATCAAATCCAACGTATATACCAAGTCTACGTTGTGGACCCATTTTTGTCCTCTGATAAGGTGGAATCGGCATCTAAACAACACACCAAAAAGTGCGTACATACGAAATATTTGGCTTAAAACTAAGAGTTAATTGCATGGGGGAATGCATATGATAAGCTGTGGGGCGTAATCTGATAAGTGTTGATGCATGACCCCATGCTATACTAGTGAGCTTTGATCTCAGTAATAATGTACGAGCAATGACCTGAACTCATTTAATCAGGGATTCTGCCATCCCATTCTGAGTATGAACATGTGCTACTGGATGTTCAACATTAATTCCCAGTGCTACGCAATATTCATCAAATTGTTTTGATGTAAATGCAACATTTCTAGTAGATAATAAGCATACGTGTGACCATCTGCATGATGCATCTATTGAGAACATAAAATATCTAAATGGTCCACTTGTTGGATGTATTTGTCCACAAATATCATCATGAATATGTTGTAAAAATGATGGTGATTCATAACCAACCTTTTCCATTGAAGGTCTAGTAATGAGTTTTCCTTGTGAACACGATTCATAGAAATAATCTTTCGAATCAACATTGTTGTACCTTTCAATGGATGTCCATTGGTATGCTCAACAATACTACGCATCATAGTAGTTCCTGGGTGTCCTAGGCGATCATGCATAACCCAATTATATCAGGATTCACCAGCTTCCAAGGCATGGTGGCATAAGATTCAAAGGTTTTAATTGGGATATATACAATCCAAAAATTGTTGCTTCAAATTTCTCATGGACATTTTTCTTCCCCATTTTATATGATGTGATACATAGACACTCTTTATCATGATCATTTAGTGTGTCCAAATGATAGCCATTATCACGCACATCCTTAAAACTTAGTAGATTTCTTTTTGATCTACTTGATAATAATACATTTTCAATCTGCAGGATTATACCATTGGACAACATTAATGTTGCATTCCTGGATCCATCATTAATCTCAACGGGACCAGAGATAGTTGTAACTTATGCTTTGCACAGTTTTACACTCGAGAAATATACTTTATTCGTTAATGTTGAGTGCGTTGTTGCACTGTCAAGTAGACAATAGTCTTTCTTCTCGGTGTTTCTCATATACACCTAATATAACATTATTGAATTAATATTATACAATTATCTTTATGAAAAATTATATCATTGTGAATCAGTTAAATAATAGCATTGTGGCACAACAAAATTCAAATATAAAAGATTTTATTCAACGACATAGACATATATAATCATCTAATTATTACATGTTAAAAATAATTGTCCATGCTAACAAAGGAAAAACCATGAAAATAAAAAGATTAATCATAAGCCAAAAGTGCTCTGAAGGATATTCTCCAACAAAAAGTAGGATAATGTTCAAGAATACTAATGTAATGAGATACGCTACAATTAAGTTAACCATTTTCTTTTTTTTTTCTTTTCTTTTCTTTTTTTTTTCAAATGAAATAAATATGAAGTTTTAGAAATATGAGAGAATATGTGTGAATTTATTGAATGAAACGTTGATATATTTATAGAATATAAATCATTGTTCATAGTCGTTAACTAGCCGTTGGGGAAAAAAATTTGAATGTGAAAATTGTGAATGATTTAGTAGAATTATAATGATATTTCGTGATTGAAATAATAAACACAAATATCGTGATAAAAATATCATTCATATAAAAGCAGGGCCGTGTTAAGAAAATACGAGGCCTGAGGCAAAATTTTATAAGGGGCCTACGTAAGAGAAATAATATTTTAAATATATTTAGAGAAATTTATTTATTTTTCTTGCCTTTTCAGATGCAAAATCGTTTACTAAAGTTTTATACTCTAGACGTTCTAACAAACTACTTTCAATTGATAATATACTTAATCCATTTAATCTATCTTGGGACATAGTAGTTCTTAAATAAGATTTTAGTAATTTTAATTTTGAAAAGCTTCTTTGTGAAGCAGGCTAAATCACATGGTATATATGGTCAATAATATTCTATAAGCAATACACGTATTTGGAAAAGAATCTAACTTTTTAATATAGTTTAATACCTCAATTGGAGTATTATTTTCAATGCTCAAAGTTTGTTTTAATACTCTTAATTCGAAAATAAATCAAATCCATCAATATCGAATGTTCATTAAATTTTAAAGAATTTTCAAGGTTAAGACAACATCTTTTTAATTCATCCTCTTCTAAAGCTTTTAGTTTATTCAAATCAAATAAAAAAACAAAATATTTTTCATAGTCTTAAATTGTTCGAATCTAGTTACAATTGAAGTGATAGAGTGATCCATTATATAATTAAAGTATTCAACTTCAAAAGATTTTTTTAGCTGTATAAGTAATTTCGTTGTCTTTATTTTCATCAAATTGTTTTTTCCTATTAATCACACGTCTTTCACGAAATGTGGGTTCTATGTCAATTTCATTTGCAGTTTCTATAGTTGCATTTATCGAAGACTCAAATCCATTTTCCCTATAAGTTTTTAGATAATTAATAAGACCTTTTAATTGATTTATAGCAACATCAATATGCATGTCATTGGATTGTAAGGTTTTACTAACTGAATTAACAACAAATAATATGTCATACCATATATTCATTCCAAGTAAAAATTCAAAATTTTCAACCTCATATTTCGCTAAGCACCTTGACTTCACTTTTTGTTTTAGGATCTTCACTAATATTTGCTAATTGAATTAGAGCATCTCTTATATTTTTAGCTTGAGATTTTATTGCTTTTACACATTCAATTCTACTTTCCCATCGAGTTTGAGATAAAAGTTTGAGAGAAAATTTGCATCCATTATACTGTAGAATTTTCCATCTTTTAGTAGATGAAGCAAATAAATTATATATCCGTTGTAATACTCCAAAAAAGGAAATAGCTGATAAGTGTCATTTTGTACATATTTTGTATTATTAATTCAATAGTTTTTGAATTGTTTTGTTAGAAAAATCATAGTTTCTCAAGTATTTCTGTAGCATTTCATCGTGTGATGTGTTTAACATTATAGGTGGAGCAATTTGGAGCAATGTGAAGCCAATATTACTTGAAAAAAGGCAAGAAAATCAATCAACATGACTTGGGGTGTCAAGTAACATGGCCATGTTAAAAAAAAAAGGAAATAAATTGGATAAAAATTGGAAAAAGGGTCCAAAACGGCCAAACCGTGTCACCGAACACGGCCATGTTGAAGGGGATCAAAAGAGGAGGAAAAATCGCACAAAACAGGCCCGAACACGGCCACGGCCTGGCCGTGTCGCATAACACGGCCTGGCCGTGTTGCCCAACACGGATGTCAGCGATCTTCACAAATTTTGTTGCAAAGACGGCCTGGGGCCGCCCAACACGGCGATATCAGGGACCTCTTTTTGCAACTTTTCTTTGCGGAATTTGGGGAAAACTCACCAACCAACCCATTTTGGCCACTTTTGTACACTTTTAACACCCTATTTTTTGAAACATGTCTCCATGTCCCCTCCTCATCACTTGAATACAAGAATTTACCAACCAACAAGGAAAATGGGGGTGATTGTTTAATAAAAGAGAGTACTATCAATGTATTGGTTGCCTATAAAAGCCAAGGGTTGAAATTGGGAGATTCATTCATTAGATACTCAGGAAATATTCATTGTATTCATTTCATTAAGTAGAATTGGGATCAAGGGGTCTTGAAGAAGAAAGCTTGGGGCAATATTGGAGAAAAAGGCTTGGAGCAACATCATCAATCAAGGAAGAAGTCCATTGAGGTTTTGAGAAAGATAAGTACACCATGTCTACAATACTTAAATCTTCTTGTGTAATTTACTCTTTTGTCAAAATCATGAGTAGCTAAAATCTTAGTGTTTGAGTGTAATGAACTCTAGAATGGATTTGTGATTAAGGTTTGTATGTTTTTAATAAAATTCTCATATCTTGTGTGATTCACTTATATCATGCTTATCTCATTCGAGTTAATATTTCCGGTATATTAATTTGATATCTTTTCTTCATCGGGTAATCGAAAGATTTATGGTGAAAAAGAAATTGTATAAGTGAAAAGAGTTGCATGCAATCCTAGATATAGGACGACATAAATCTTCTGGATTAGGGTCAAACCTAATATGGGAATTCATAAATCGTTATAATGCAATCTTGGGGGTTTTAACTAGAAAGAGATTTCAGTTAATCAACTTGAGATTATGAGTTTTTCGCCTTGAGAAAGGGATTAACTTAAATCGGGAATTTCTACGGTCCACATAGCATGAGATTTTATTAAAAGAGGTTGGTTTTTGCTTAAGGGCTTATGGTTGAATCTTTTAACTTGTCAAATCACAAAAACATTCTAGAGGGATTTACATTCAAACACACTTCTATCTCTTGATTTCTTATTCTACAAATTTTACTTCATTTTTACAATTTATAATTTGTTTTCCTTTTTCATCAAACAAAAACTCTGAAAATTGTTAGATTAAATAACAAAAAGAAGATAATTATTAGTACTTACAATCCTCGTGGGAATGACACTCGGTACTCAATAATCTATACTATAAAACGATAGGTGCACTTGCCTACGGTTTTAAAGGTAGCTTTTGACCCATCAATAGCCCTATGACATGAATTAGCCATATCACATAAAACTAAATTTAAAGTATGACAACCACATGGTGTATAAAATGCTCTAGGATTTAAATCTAATAATCTCTTTTGCACTCATTGATGTTTATCTTTCATATTTGATCCATTATCATACCCTTGTCCTCTTATATCAATAATATCAAGTTCATATTTTTGTAATACATTTAAGAGTTCATTAAAAAGGCCTTTTCCAGAAGTATCATATACTTTTAAAAACTCTAAAAAATATTCTTTAATTTCAATAGGACTCGTAAAACTGTCCACACATCTTATTATAAGTGTCATTTGTTCTTGATGGCTTGCATCAGGTGTACAATCAAGAATAATAGAATAATATTTCACTTCTTTTATTTTTTTAATTACTATGTCTTTAACTTTGGAGGCCAATAATTCTATTAATTCATTTTGTATGGTATTACTTAAATAATGAGATTCAAGCTCACCATGTTGAATACGTCTAACATGTTCTTGCATTGTTGGATCGAATTCAGCTATCATCTCAATTAGGCCTAGAAAATTACCATTGTTTTTCTCATATATTTTTTGTTTTGTGCCTCGAAAAGCAAGATTATTTTTAGCAAGATTATTTTTAGCAAGATATTTAACTACAACAATAATTCTTAACAAAACCTTTTTCCAATGTTCTTTTTCTTTGTTAATCTGTTCTTGAATATGTTTATCAATAGTCTTATTCTTTTGTAGTCTATTTTCTAATTCAATCCAATTGCTCATGCTAATGATGTGGTCACGGCTTGTTTCATGATTTTTTATTTGGCGATTTAAGTTTTTCCAATCTTTACTTCCTTCATTTACTAATTGATTTGTGTTATTACTTGATGGTATATTAAACAATCTACAACAAAAACAATATACTCTATCTAAGTCCTTCGAATACACTAACCATATTCTATCATGTTTTTTCTCCATTTGATAATTTTAGTATGTAAAATGATGTAGAGAAATGTCTACTATTTTTGTCTTTAGGATAATCAAAATCATTATGTCGAATTGGACCTTTTTCGACTACTAAATCTCTAAAATTTATATCAATATTATTCCAATGTCCAGGATCATATCTATTTATAGATGAACTGGATGTCTTATGTTCATTTTCTTTTTGCTCTTCATTAGGAGTACCATTTTTATCTTCTCCAAAAGTGGTGTCATCGTTTTTTTCTTCTTCAAACTCATTATTAGTACCAACAATATCATTAATTTGTTCAATTGTTTCCTCACTTTCTAAATTATTTTCAACTAAAACTTGTCTTTCAACTGAATTTGATATATTTTCTTGATTATTATTAACGAGAAATTTATCGAGTGCTCCTTGTTGAGATTTGATTAATTTTTCAACTCTCCTTTTTTTTAACAATTTTTGATATCCACTTTCATATTTTCTATTAGACATTATTATGAATTATAATTTTTATTAAAAATATTCAACCAAGGTAAAATCACAAGAACTTAAGATAATTACTTAAACAAAACAAACTAACACCAAATAATAATTATAATATAACCGCAAGACAAAATCTAAATTAATATATTAAAGAGAGGAAAGATGAAACCTGGAAGGAATGAGAGAAATGAAAACAGAGAGCTCAAAATTGAACTGCAACAGTGTCAAGATTCAGGAATTTCTTTCATAAGCAACTGATATTTTTTTTTGTACCAATTACTAAATAATCGTTTAAGGCTTTATGGTAGATGAGAAGAATTAGTATAATTGTTTTTTGAGGGAAAGAAGAAGGAATCATATTGTGACATTCACAAAGTTAAAGGAAAAAGATGAGTCTAGAAGTCTAGATTTATAGAAAATGAGCAATCTATCCGTTTACACTAATAGGAATTATGTTTACACCTAGTCACCCCTATTACCTAAATTTCTACTTTTTAGGTCAAAGCTAATCATTTCCTCAATTGTCTCAATTGCCTCAAGTGGTCACACGACCCTGTATAAAAGGTTCAACCCAAAAATATATCTTCCCGGGAAAATACATATAAGCACAATCAAAACATTTCACTCTTACAATACCAACAGAATTACATGAAATATTTTATAAACTAATTTAAAGCATAGATATCATTTCTTAAATATTTTCGTCCCCAATCAAGTGATCAATCTTTCCTTCTGGATGCTCAAAGAAATCAACAACATCCAGATGTGTAATATCCACATTCAGGTCATCAAAATTATCATCTTCAGGATGATCAGAAATGAAATTTGCTTCAGCATTTTTATCTTTCTTGCGAAGTGATGCTTGATAAAACTCCACTAAATGTTTGGTCATACGACAAGTACGTGACCAATGACCTTTTATTCCACATTGGTAACATTTCTCTCCACCATTCTCTGAATTTATCACTTTCTCTTTTCCTTTCTTATCATTTCTGTTCCACTTCAGATGGTTACTTATATTTTCGTGATTTGAATTATTCTGACTACCACGATTATATGGAGTAAATCTTCCACGACCACGACCTCTTCCACGGCCTCTTGAATTATTGAAATTTTGAGCTCTAGTCGCATTCACTTCAGGGAATGGAGTAGAACCATTAGGTTGTGATTCATGATTTTTTATTGTTGGGAAATTTATTTTATAGATTTTGATGAATGCCATGTAAAACTTAAAATAGAAAGTTGGCACCCCATTTTCCATGTAATTTTCATTGTAAAAGATAGGTAGGGAAAAACTGAGTCAAGTCAGCTATGCCTGGAAATACAAGAAGTCAATCAAGACTAGGGATGGCAATGGGGGGGGGGCGGGCGGGTAATTGAATACCCGACCCGCCCCCCGTGCTAGTTACCCGCGCCCGCCCCGCCCGCCCGTGCCCCGCCACGGGTCCAAAATGGCTGCCCCGTGCCGCCTGTCTGTGCGGGTGGGTCCCTCGCCCGTTTTGAATTTTTGAGCTTAAAATTAATTTAACAAAGTGTATTTTTTTATTTTTTTTGTGAAATTTAAATATATTTTTATATTTTTATAATATTCTATAATGTATTATTGTAAATGTATTTTTTTGTGAAAGCTAAATGTATTTTTTTTATTATTATAATATCATATAATAATAATATTAGTGTATATATATCTCTTGGGGGGCGGGCGGGGCAATTGCAATACCCGGACGCCCGCCCCGCGTCCTCGGGCGGGCGGGGCTCGAACGGGCAGTCCGCCCGCCCCAAACACCACGGTCGTCCGGCCAGGCGGCCGGTCAGTCCATATTGCCATCCCTAGTGAAGACTCATCTGTGGAACAACTGAATATGGCCAAGAAAGGAGATCGAGAACTTGACTAAAGATGTATCAGCTGAGTTATAGATGTGTGAAGTGGCAGTCAAAGTCATCTCAAGAAGCCAAGTCATAAAATTGAAAGTGACAGATGAGTCTTTAAATGATTGGAGCAGACTCAAGTCACCTATGGAAATAGGCGGACGAGATGAGTTAATCGAAATGAATCATTACGAAGTCAAGAACATTACTTAAATAAGTAATACTTCCATGTTGTCAGGTCTTAAAGTGCTCATCCCAGAAGCGTGCAAAAGGAATAAACCAATGGGAAGCACTGCACCTTGTGTCAGAACTTGAAAAGCTGTACATTCAATTAATACGAGGAAAGGTCTACATCTCAAGATTGAAGACCAAGAAAAGACAAGCCAACGAACATAAGTGTCTTTTGAAAATCAGCCTATCTCTTCAACGAACAGATTTTTGAAAGTTCATTATAAAAGGCTGAGGAAACTCATTGAGAAAAGGTGACCTGAACTACGAACAAGCAAGCATATTCAAACTGTAACCTGCAAATATTCTCAAAGATATTCAAGCAAATCCTAAGCCTGAAACTCAAAGGAAATCGATCCCACACAAAGATGTGAAGGAGAGACAACTTCAAACTGTTGAAGAGGAAACTTTTGAAGAATCAAAAGAGGTCTACTTTCCAAGGAGGATTGTATGAAGGTTCAAGGTCGAACCAGTATCAAGTTATTGGAGGGATTCGTGATCAAATCCAAGAGCTTGAGAAAGGAGAAGTAGCAAAGCGCGGTACGCCTGTGAAGAAGAAGTCGAGTCGGACGAGAATCCATTTGTGTGACCAAGTCGTTTCTCTAGATCGTTCACCACTTTGTAAATCGATCTGTTACTTAGTGGATTCCTCCGGGAGTTGGAGAAGAGAGGATTAGAAGAATTACCCCATCTTGAACCTCTATAAAAATTAATGTGTCATTTATTTTTCAAAGACATTTATATTTCTGCATATTTACTTTATATCTGCTGATTTGCTATCCAAACTGATTAATAACCAAGTGCTAAAATCAAGTGTTAAAACAAGTTTAAAACAAATCAAAGGGTGTTAAGTCTTCCGCTGATAAAACCAACACAACCAAGTTAAGTTTCAGGTTAAACAGTTGAGTTATTCTATCAACAACTCTATCGAATTTGTTAAATGGCTATCTCTGCTGAATAACCAACTTAGTTGTCCCTCAAGGACTTAGTTGTTTGTGTTAACTCTGTAATTTCTTTAAAAGGACTAAATCAAAAATTTGGTAAGGTTTATTCAACCCCTCCTTCTAAACATTACTCACACCCCTTAGGACCTACAACTGGTATCAGAGCGGTTGGTTTATTGAACCTTCCGCACTGGTTACTGAACTAGATCTTTATCTTTTCTAAGAGACTTTTAACACTTGCATTTTCAAAAATCTTTCATTTTTAGCAAAGTTATTATCATAGAAGCAAATTTGACACATATTCATATGTTCACTGTTGAGGAATTTGATGACTGGAAAATCCGTATGCAGGCTCATCTATCTGCTTTACATGATGAAATGTGGCTAGTGATAGAAGATGAGCCACTGCAAATACTTAAGGTGGACACAACTGTAAGAATAACAGCTGTAGTAGCAGAAGCAGATGAAGAAAGACCAACCATGGTCTAAAAGCCAAGGACTGAGTGGACTAACGATGACAAAAAGAGATACAACTTGGACAATGTGGCCAAGGACATACTCTACAAGACATTGGAGAAAACAATGTTCAATAAAATCAAATCTTGCAAATCTGCAAAAGAATCTGGGATAAATTAACTTTAATTTGTGAAGGATCTGAGCAAATTAAAGAAAATAAATCGTCTGTTGCTGTACAAAAAATTAAAAATTTTAAAATGCTTGCAGGTGAAACCTTTGATCAGCTGGATGCCAGATTCACTGAAATCACAAATGAACTATCAGCACTTGGGAAAAAATATACACAAAAGGAAATGTGTGTGAAGATTCTGAGAAGCCTCCCAGCTGAATGGGAAATGAAGGTCATGGCCCCGAGACATTCAATGAACCTCACAAAAACATCCAATCATGAGATGTTCTCAGATCTCAAAGCCTATGAGTTTGAGCTGAGAAGAAAAGAGCAAGTAGAGATATATGTACCTAAGACAGCTGCACTTATAGTTAAGGAATGAAAGAAAGTTGAAATAAAGGAAGCCATAGACCAGAAGGAGATTTCCCTAATGGTTAAAAGATTCAACAAGTTCTTCAATAAGAAATATAAAAGAAACAAGGGTGAAACCTCCAGGAGACATTCAGCTCCCTCCAAGTCAAGGAAGACAGGCCACCCAAGAGAATCGAGCATCAAAGAGTTGAGTATCGAGAGCCGATAACCCAAGAGACAAAAGAGCCGATCAAAGAGCTGAGAACCTATGCTGGAATTGCAGACAACCAGGACATTTTGCAATTGATTGTTCCTATCCACCAGTCAATAAATACAGGAATGAAGAAGAAAGAAAAGTCTTCAGAGAAAGAAGACAGGAAAAGAAGAAAGCCATGTTGGTGCCGAGATCCGAGACAAATAAGTCTAAAGCAAAAGACTCAGAGAGTAGTGAAGTGACTACTCAAGTGATTCTGAAGAAGAGGCAATGATATGTCCTATGGCTAAAAAACAAGATCAACCAGACCAAGAAGATGAGGTACGCTCTAACTCATCTCATTCAGATTCAAGTGATAGTGATTGTGACACACACACTTCATCACCCACTAATCTTTATGATTCATTAGGCAAAATGATGAAAGACTTTGAGCACATAAAATTCTCACATACACTTTTAAATGAGGAAAACAACCAGCTCAAAAGTTATAACTCACAGCTGACTAAGGAGCTGAGTACTCTAAGTCACATAGCTGATGAGAACAAAGAGTCAAGGCCGAGAATGCCAAACTAATAAAGAGATATACCGCTTATAGAAAAGAGAGAAAATGATCTTAAAAATGTAATTGCCTCATTTACAAAGGCATCCAAATCATTGGATGACCTTATCATGAGCCAAAAAGAATGTAGAGATAAGACAGGCATGTGATTTAATTCTTTTGTGCACAGTCAAACTCCTAGAGTAATTTTGGAAAAAAGATCTTCAAGCAATGAAGCATCTCAGAAATCCAAAACACCAAATATTGCACCCACATTCATCCCAAAGCACAATCACCAACAAAATGGCCTTGGATATAAAGGGAGAGGAAAAAGTAGGTTGAGTATCTTTGAGAGGACAAGCGAGAAGAAATCGGTATGAGTTCCTCAGAAAACTCCAAACATAAAGTACTTTGTGAAGAATAAACAGAGCTACCAAAAACCCCAGACGTTTCATCAAAGAAACACATATGATGGGAATGATAGAAACTACCCAAGCCAAGTGATTGGATCAATGTGAAATATCAAAGAAAGACCAATGGAATACAAGCACTAGATGGAAAAGACCTAAACCTCAACAAAGGTCATTCCAAAGGCAAAAGAGCTACTATCAGCACACATATGCACCCATGCACTACACTTAGAAATATCACAACTACACAAAGAAGGCAATTGTTAAAACACACACACAGACATACAGACAAAAGAGATAGTTGTATGAACCTAAAGCCCCCAAGCAATTTGCCAAAGTAAATTATGATAATGGCACAGATAGATGGCAACTACTTAGAGTCAAATCATTTGGCTATAGGTTGGTTGGATCATCTTACAGCACTAACCCCTCAGGACCCATGCAAGTATGGGTACCTAATAACTAATTTCCTTGATTGTAGGTTCAAGGAACAGCTGAGTGCCAAGGAACCTGGTACATGGATAATGGTTGTTCCAGACATATGACAGGAAACAAGAAAAATCTATCAAGATTCAAGGAGATTAGAGGTGCAAACGTCATATTTGGAGGAAATGAAACTCCAAGGGAAATAAAAGGCACTGGATCCATCAAAAAGAATGGATTAGAAATCACATATGTTGCATATGTTGAAGGCCTCAACTTCAACCTGTTAAGCATCAACCAACTCTGTTACAAGGGCTACAATGTTGGATTCAATATGGGAGTGTGCTAGATTAAAGATACTGAATCAAATGAAATAGTGCTGCAAGGATCAAGACAGAAGAATATGTATGTGGTAGACTGGTCTACTGCCACACCAAGCACCTGTCTGTTAGCAAAAAGCACAGTCGAATCAAGTTGGTTGTGGCACAAGAAGCTGAGTCATCTGAACTTCAAGACAATCAACAAGCTCGGAATGAGTCATCTTGTGGAAGGATTGCCAGACTCAGTGTACAAGAAGGAAAGTGTATGTGACGCATGCCAGATGGAAAAACATATTAAATCTTCATTCAAGGAGAAGCCTAGTCCTTCTTCAACAAGGATATTGCATCTGTTGCATATGGATTTATTTGGTCCTATTGAACCAGCCAGCATAAGCGGAAAGAAATACACCTTAGTGGTGGTAGATGATTATTCAAGATATACATGGACAATCTTCATGTGCAAAAAGAACGAAACCTTGCAGAAGTTACCACAACTGATGAAAAGAGTTCAAAATGAAAAGAGCCAAACCATTATAAAGATAATGTCGATAGAGGAACCGAGTTTGTCAATGGGATAATAACTCAAGATTGTGTTAAAATGGTATTGCTCATGATTTACTCGCACAAGAAGAACCCACGTGAGAATGGAGTAGGTGAAAGAAGGAAAGAACTCTCAAGGAAGCCGCAAGAACCATGTTAGATGAAGCTGGATTGCCTAAGAGATTTTGGGCTGAAGCCATCAACACTGCATGTTATACTCAAAATAGATGCATGATAAACAGTCAATTGACCAAGACTCTCTATGAGATATGGACAGGGAGAAAGCCAAACGTCGCATATTTCAGAATATTTGGATGTAAATGCTTCATCCACAACAATGACAAAGATAACCTAAAGGCTTTCGATGCTAAAGCTGATGAAGGTATCTTTTTGGGATACTCAGCGGAGAGCAAAGCCTATAGAGTGTTGAACAAGAGGACTATGGTCACAAAAGAGTTTATTCATGTAGTTTTTTATGAACCTAATGTGAATGGAGAAGACATTGAAGAGTTAGTTGATAAGCTGAATCAGCCAACTATACAAAAAAGTCCTTATGTTGAAGCTGAAGTAAGAGTAATCAACCAAGATGAAGATGAGATAGCTGAATCTCAAAAGAGATTCCAATTATGTGTGATAACACAAGTGCTACTGCAATCACTCAGAATCCTGTGTTGCATTCAAGAACAAAGCACATTGATGTTAGATATCATTTTATAATAGATCATGTTGAAAAGAAAGACATCACTGTGGAATATATCTCAACTGATAAACAGTTACCTGATATATTCACTAAGCCTCTATGTGAATCAATATTTGAAGAGCTTAAGAATGAGCTAGGGTTAATTGAGCTGAGTTAACACTCAGTGAGTTAACACTCAGAAGACTCAATCAAAAGAGATGGAAGATGAGAAAATAAGAATTGAGCAAGTTTTTCACATCAGCCAAGTGAAACAGCCATATCGAAAAGTCAGTTGTATCGAGTTAGCTGACAGCTAAGTCGCTTAATGAAAAGAGAGAAGAAGAGTCAAGTCATTATTGAGATAAGCTGAGTCATTTATGAGCTAAGTGACAGAAACGCAGTCGTTTTAAATGAGCGGGAATGTTTTTAAGAATGACATCAGCGTAATAATGACAGGTACAGTCAAAAGTTGCACAATAAGCATATGATTAGATATAAATGTTGCCGCATTAATTGCGAGGAATTAAATGCGGTTTGACGTGCTAAATCTGAACCGTTGATTTTGATCAAAATTTCAAAATATAAAGACATGTCCTTTCATAACCCTTATATACACTTTCTTCAGCTTTCTCTCTCACATTCAGAAACTGTTAATCTTCAAGCAATAGAAAGCAAGCTATTTTTCTCTCTCGAAAACCCTAAGTGTCCACAAACCAGTTCTTCAAGTTTTAATCGGTAAAAATCTCTAAAAATGGCACCTAAGTTTGATTTCGTCAAGTTATCAAAGCAAATCCACTCAGGATCATCAGTAGATTTCGAAGGCATGGTAAAGCAGAGTTCTGATAAAACCCTAGTGAAGAAGATTGCTGAAATGTTGGAAAAGTCAGGGCTTAAGGCTTTTCTGACTTTGGAATTCTCGCACACCTACCTAAAAGAGGTGGCGCAGTTCTACATCAACGCGGAAGTGCAGGACGAAGGAATCAAGTCTTCTGTCCACCGCAAGGACATAATGATAACAGCTAAGGACCTTGCGGAGCACTGTTTGTTGCCGTCGAAAGGCATGAAGGAGATAAATGAAGCTGACGTTTGACTTGGTTGCTGCATGGAAAGAGCTAGCCAAACCAGAGTGTGCTACTAAGGTGGTCTACACAACTGAGAGGAAATTGCTTAAGGACGACTATCACAAATTGATGGATGTCGTCTCCAAATGTGTAGACATGAAGTTTGGCAGCTTCAACCAGCTATCAAAGACTAAGTTGATCGTCATGGTTGCGATCATGCAGGGCAAGAAAGTCAACTGGGTTGAGTTCGTGTACAGCAGACTCTACCAGAACATTGTAAATAAATCATTCAAGGAAGACGGATCCTTTGGAGGATCTCTTGGTTATGGCCTGGTGATTGGCCACCTTATGGAAGTGAAGGGCATTCCCCTTCGACATGGAAAACCTTTCCATGTCAACAAGAAGATGTTTAGGGCGAATCTCTCAGGAGCCCAGAAGAGAGCCCACGCGAAGAGGGCGGATACAAGTGAGGGGGAATTAGCTGAACCCGAGGACACAATTGTTACCTCTCCTCCCAAGAAGAAAGATATCCCTGCAGCTGCGAAGAAGAAGGCTGCCCCTGCAGCTAAAAAAATGGAGTCATCTGCCCCTGCAGCTGAGTCGTCTGCCCGTGCAACTGTGTCTCCTGCCCCTACAGTCAAGGCTGAGAAGGAAACCCAAATCACTTCTCCAGCCATACGCAAGAAAAGGACTGCCAAGCCAAGGAAGGCAGCTCCATCTAAGAAGGATGCCCCGTCCCCCGCCGCCAGAGAATCAGAAGAAGAAACAGAACCAAAAATTCCTCTGGTTAAGACCAAAAGGAGAAGATGTTTCAAGCTTTCAGAGCTTGAACAGACAACTGAATCTACCTCTCAGCTGGAGAAAACACCAGTGACTGTAGAAACTCAGGAAGTGCAGTCTCCCGAGGTGATAGATGAAACTGCTAAGTCTGCTGAGGATGATCAGCAGAGGCATACTGAAGACCCAGCTGTGGAGAAGACAACTGAGGATAATGTAGCAGCTGAGACAACTGAATATCCATCTGGAAATGTTGTCTCTCCACCTGCTACTGATGCTGTTGAAGAAGAGCAGCATAATATCTTGCCTTCAATCCCAGAAATTGAAGGATAATAAGATGATGATGTCATCATGTATTCTCATGTATACCCAGACATTCAGCGCCGTCTACGCGAATGGAAGGCGTGGAAGCTAGGCCACTCAAGGGCGCAGTTTGATCGCCCTGAGTTTATCGACGAAGAGGAGGAATTGCTGCAATTTCTCGGAGTCAACATTGTGCTTCAGGATCTGGATGAAGATAACTGCCTAAATATTCCACACATCTTCAAGGAGAAAGAACAAGCCAAAGCATCCGAGGAAGCACAAGCTCTCGAGAAAGCCAAAATATGCTCGCTTACTGGAACTTTAGAACACACTCACCCTTATTTGGATGTGTTCTCAAAGAGTGACGAAGATATGGATCCCGTTGTTGTAGCTAAAAAGTCAGATATGCAGCAGGCTCTAAGGGAATCCAGGCTAATGCATGAGCAGCAACTATTTGAAGGGACATGAGAGTCGTCTCAATCTCTCTTGCAAATCGATCCTTTGGGAATAGTGCAGCAGATTGCCACGGACATCGCTGCAGCTTCGTCCCTGATACTCTCGGAAGATGGAAACAAGGGAATTGGCAATGAAACTGGGATCTTGGGAACCCAAGTTGAGCCAACCCCTACTGAAGGTGTTTTACCACCTGTCCCGGCGGCTGAGCACTCAATGGAAGAAGCCGCGAGTCAGGAGAAGAGTGACCCCATCATCAGTCACTCAGCTGGTGTGCCAGCTGAGGGGAAAACTCACTCCACTGCAGTAGGGTCGGAGGATGCTGCAGATGACTCGATATTAAAGAAAGTTGGCGAAGTGGAAACTGAGAAAGAACCACAGCAGATTGACATTGTGAAGCTCGGACGGCGGTTGAGTCTATCGGTGAAGTGTCACCGCTTTGAAGGCTGATGACACCGTTGTTGTTGCGATCGAGCACACAGGATGGAAATGCCCGGGAGTTAACACTGCGGGCGGTGAAAGTGCAATCGAGGGTTGAGACTCATATGGATGCCAATATTGAAGACCCTCGCAGGCGATTCTGATCGTCGAAGGGAATGTTGAAGGCCTCGCTGCAGTTGAGACTGCTAGAGGTGTTGAAGGCCCAAAGGAAGTTGAGACCTCCCTGGGTAAAGCTCAAGAGATTCAGAACATCCCTCCTGTTCACAATGTTGAATCTGAGAAAGAGATAAGTGCACTTCATGACTCCTAGGAGAATCCTGACATATCATTTATGGGGTCTGAAGATGAAGCTGAGTCCACACCCGTTGCACATCAAAAGGACCCAGCTAAGGATGTTCTCAAGAATGCGAGTCAGTCGAGTTACAAAGCTGCTCGTCAAACTTTCAACTTCGATGATGAACCAAGCCTCCAGGTTTCATCATCATCCGATGATGCTGATGTTACAGCAGAGGATCCGGTACTTCATTTAGAAAAATCCATTGAGGCCGAAGAAGCTGTTAAGACAGCTGAGGCTCAGTCAGCTGGCCAACCCATTCCACGGCTGCAACATTACCGACTCCACTAGAAACATCACAGGCACAAACCGCACAAACAATCCCATATGTGCGAGATGATGCTTTTGAGCAATTATTTCCCTTTTCTATCGAACTGCCTCGGCTAGAAGAAGATATTGCTAAAGAACAGTGACGATTCACTGTACGAGAAGATCCCGTAATCCCTACAGACTCTATTATGCCAGCAAACTTTGACTTCGATGCAGAATGGCCGGCAGCTGAATTATGTGTGACAACTAAGATTCATGAAGTCTTCAAGAAGATCTGTGAAGAGATTGAGAAGATCGAACGGCACCAAGCCTCACTAGACTTGTGCCTGGACAATAGGGATGCCACCCTCACAACAGATTTGAGAGGGATAGTGATAAGGATAAGGAAGTGGTCTCAACAGCAGAGTACAATGCGATACGAGCAAGTTCGCTATTTCAAGGCATTATACAATAAAATGCTTGTTTGGAGTGCTGACAATGCTGATATGAAGCAGAGGATGCAGGCGTATATTAAAAGGTTGCATGCCTCTCATAAAACATAAATGGAGCTACTGCGTGAATTCCAACGAAAAGAAGTTCTGCGTCTTGAGGAGACCATGAATGCAAAATTCAGCCTTCTCATGGCTCAAATGAAACTGGTGGAAGCCAAGTCAAAAACCACTCATTCAGAGTTTCGGACAGCTTATGCCGCAAGCATGACTCTCAAATGAGACTCGACTTCATGCTCGCAAGCATGTTTCCTGGGGTCCCACTCTCCTTTGATGATGCCAAAAAGGGGGAAGGGGAGTCCCTAAGGAGTTTAAAAGAAGAGAAGTTGAAAGAATCGGAAGTCAAGATGACATCAACTGAGAAAAAAAAGGGAAAAACAGCTGAGGGGGAACGATCAAAGGATTTAACGTTAATGATAGTTGAAACCCCTCAGCAGGGTCATGTCACGACCTCAATTATCAGTAAACTTCCAGTGACTCTGCCGATCGAACACTCTGATGTGCCAATAACGGAGAAAAGGCGAATCGTAGAAGCAGGGATAGAAGAGTTCGACAAGAGGACAGATGCCCGCATTGAAGAAGTGTTAAAACAATTCGATGGCATTCTGGAAGTAAAGGATCAAGATGTTATTCCAGACAATGGATCCGAGCCAAGATCATTTGAAGAATTCAATATGCTCGAATCCGAAGGCTATTTCCAAAAGATGTCTGTAGCCTAAGCCTGGGATCTGTACTGGGAGAAGGGTCTTAAATTGTGTGAAGAAGCTGATAAGCAGCCGACTACCAGCATCCATTCAGCTGGTAAGTAGAAGACTCTTGTACAGTATACACCCAGAGGAGGAGGAAGAAGTGGTGGAGGAAGAGGCTTTCAACCTCGTCCAAGACCCAAAAACATCGAATATGTGGATGCCGGAAAGAAAGAGAGACTCTACTGAGCTGGCTATAATGAAGTAGCAAACCTGGAAGTGGCTAGGAAGAATGTTGAAGCTGTGAGAAGACAGGAAGAGGATAACAGAAGACAAATAGAGCAATGGCTCGAGAGGAAGCAGAAGGATGATGCTTCTAAGAGAACTTATGAAAAGAAGAAAACAACTGAAGAAGAAAGAAAAGAGAAGAAGAGCTGATGACTTCAATAGAGCTAAAGATGAAAGAAGGAAGCAGCGAAGGCGATGAAGTGTTGCTGTGAACCCTTCATGTATTTTACCTAGAGTAAATGGGGCAAATTACCCACTTGGGATAGGTGATAGAGTTTTTTGACATGTAGGATAAAAAACATAGTTTTCTACCCACTTTTGGTGTTCTTTTACCACAATACCCTTGAGGCTTTAAATGCAAGCCTTTAATATATATTTCTCTCTATTGCAATTAAATACTCCCAATACATACCATACGTGAACACTCCCTTCTATTTTGCTCTTCATTTTTTCTCTCTCTCTCTTCTTCTTCTTCTTCACAAAATATCAAGAAGTTATTTTTGTGGTCTTTCATCACCAAAATCGCACCAAAAAATCGAATAACAAGGTAATGTTCTTCTCCTCCTAATTAGTTAACCTTGTTTAAATCGTTCAAGACCAATATATTTGCAAAATATGTGAAGTGTTTTGTGAAAGGGAAACTTTTCTGCATTTACGAAACACAATGCACGATATATCGTGCCCATATATTAGGCACGATATATTGTGCCCTATATTAGGCACGATATCGTGCCCATATATTAGGCACGATATATCGTGCCCTATATTAGGCACAATATATCGTGCTTGTTTTGTAGAATAGGCACGATATATCGTGCCCCAGTACAAAATAGGTCCTTTTTTACGTATTCTTGCATATTGTAATATTTTTTCTTTGTATGTAGATGAACTCTCGCTATGTTGTTCGATTTGGTGGTCATTGGGAAGGTTTAGAATATAAAAATGGTGAAAAAGAAGTTTTACGTATTAAACCGGGCAAAATGAATTATAGTGAAATATTGGATGAGGTTTATGGTGTTGTTGATGTTGATAGGGGCGTATACGATTGTGTAATGCATGCTATTGTAGATATTTCTGGAAACAAACTTGGGAAGTTAAAGTTGAAAAACGATGATGACATTGAAACTGCGTTTGGGAACACCGAGTTACCGATTATTTTTGTAACACCGAAAAGAAAAACGATGGGTGAGACTAGTTCGCATAATGTATTGGGAGGTCGATCGGGCATAATCGAGTTGAGAACGTTGAAGGTCAACAAGGTGTTGGTGGAAATTTTATGCAACTAAAGGCTAGTCGAATGATTTGTCAACAAATATCATTGGGCCTAATTACAACTACATGCAACATCTTGGTTTTCAACAATACGATTGTACCGCAAATCAATCTATATAGTCATGCAAAGAAGGTCTCCAGTGGAGCACCTTTTATGCATATGAACAATGTTCCAATTATTGATCATCTGCGCCCACTATCACCTACGATTAATGTTCCAAATATCAATTGTCCCAGGGACCTAGTATAAGGCCAAGCAATGAAGATGGCTATTATCAGGATATGGGTTGTGATATCTTGATGTTAGTTGTGATAATATTGATTTGATGTTGGTTGTGATAATAATGAAATTAATTATGGTGCAAACTACAGTCCAAATGATTTTGGTGAGAACTACGCTTCTTTGGTGATGTTGGTACTGACGTTGAAGCTAATAATCAATTTGAAAATGACCAGCAACGTGCTGAATTTGAGGAATTTTGTGAGTGGAGACGTAAACGGAGAGAAGTATTTCCAGAAAACCAAAACCAAGATGCAGCAGAAGTACGAGGTGCTAACATACATCCAGATATCCTTAGAGATAATATGGACGAAACAATAGTGCCCACAGGACGAAGCTGGGTGATTCCTGGTACACTCTCGCACGTTTCAGTTCCTCCCGAGGAACCTGCTAGGTTGGAAGCATCTGGTGGGATATTGCGCCAAGGAGCAACATACATGAGCAAAACTGAATTGGATATCGCACTAGGCATATATCACCTTGAAAATCAAGTCGAGTATCGAGTTGAACGCTCGGATAAGACTCGTTTTCATGCAATATACAAGTATGAATGATGCCCTTTTCGAATGCGTGCATATGGAAAGGATGGTATTTGGAGAGTAGGGAAGTTTGACAAGCACCATGGATGTGGGTTAAATTTGAATGACAATGCATCTAGGCGGGTACATTCTAATGTAGTAGGTGCGTATTTTGCATCTAGATTACTAGTGGAACATTCTGCGCTCGTGCCAAGAGATATGATAGCGGAGTTGGAATCGTGACATGGGCTTAAAATGAGTTATAATGTTGCGTTGAGTGCAAAGCATCATGCCTTTGGGTTGATATATGGAGATAGCAACAAGTCATTCAATCTAATTCCGACATACTTACACATGTTGAATTTAATGAATCCCGGATCGGTAACTAGATGGAAGTCGGATAATTTTAATAGATTCAAGTACGTGTTTTTTGCTTTGCATGCATCAATCACTGGATTCCAGAACAATGCCCGACCAATTATTGTGATTTATGGAACACACCTTAAAGACAATAAGGGAATATTGTTTGTGGCAAATAACAAAAGATGGTAATGAACAGATTTTCCCACTTCTTTGTTGGAATCGGGGATGTTGAAAACGACGATTCTGGACATGGTTTTTGAGACAGGTTGAGAGATGTTTATAATTGCCCTCGTGATCTATCGATTGTTTTCGATAAGCACAAGAGTATCGTAATGCCATAAAAGCAAAGTATACCGGAAGCATCACATGGGCTTTGCACTTATCATTTGCGAGTAATTTGGCTCAATACGGTCAACATATAGTATCAATGTTTAGGAATGCAAAGCATATTCATACCGCC
Source organism: Rehmannia glutinosa (assembly GCA_016081115.2). Taxonomy (NCBI): domain Eukaryota; kingdom Viridiplantae; phylum Streptophyta; class Magnoliopsida; order Lamiales; family Orobanchaceae; genus Rehmannia; species Rehmannia glutinosa. The sequence continues at coordinate 388,627 of JABTTQ020003454.1, forward strand.
ATGAAGATTATGATAAGTATTTTGAAAACATAAAAGTTGCTAGTGAGACGAGTGCGTTTAAGAAGTTAGAACGTGCGTGGGGAAGACAGATGGTCTCAAGTTAAGTGTCTGTCCGGCGCACGGGTTCATGACATCAAACTGGTGAGAGCTTCAATAGTCGGTTATTATGGGCCGAGAAAGTTACTTGTTTGTTTCGGCTTGAGTGTGCTCGGACTATTATTGAAAAGTGGTTTTATGAAGCGATCATTGGCTTTGCTAATGAAAAAGATCAAGAGCTAACACTTGAAGCAACCAAAAGATTAAATGATGCAGTTGAGATAGGTCGTAGAATGGATGTACAATGTCTTAGTAATGTGAAGTACAAGGTGAAAGATGGAACAAAGACTTATTTGGTTGACTTATCCCAAAGAACGTGCAACTGTCGAGAATTTGAATATGAATTGATGCCTTGCGCCCATGCATCTGCAGCAATTAGGTATAAAGAAATTTAAAATTTGTATCAATATTTTCACATAATTCGTTCAATATTTTCAAATAATTATTTGTTTATTTGTGCAGGAAGGCGAACCTCAATATCTATTCATTTGTTGCCCATTATTATAAAAATGAAAATCTTCAACAAATGTGGGTGGATGAAATTTTACCAGTTCCTGATCCGAGTGAATGGGTTCTACCACAAGAGGTGCGAGACTTAGTATGCAACCCTCCAAATAACCCGAGACAAGCGGTCGTCCCTAGACAAAGTAGAGTTCATTCTCCGTTGAATCATCAAGTAATCGTTCACGTAAGAGTCAAATTTGTTCAAGGTGTGGGGGTGCTGGCCACAATTGCGTCAAATGCACTATGTCATTGCCGCTTGATGAGCGCGAAAGTGCCTCAGTGACACATTCGGGTCCTTCGAGACAAGTGCGTAGTAAGAAGAAATGTGGAATATGCCGAGCAGATAATCATACCCGTAGAAGATGTCCGAGACGTCCGGATGATGAAAATTAGGCAAAAGTTTATTTCAACTGTAACACTATATTAGAAAAACACACTAAGAGCAGAAACTCAGTAGTCATTTTGTTAATCAAGTCAGTAGTGCCAAAATATTGTGCGAAATATAAAGGTTACGATATCGTGCCCAATATATTAGGCGGGCACGATGTATCGTGCCTAATTGTAGTTTTTCTCTTTTTGTGGATTTCTTATCTGCTAATTGTAACTCTCTTAATTTAAAGTAGACAAATTCTTGTTTTTTTAAACAAAACGAATATTTAATTTAAATAACTCAAAATATTTAGAAGATATACAACAATATGTACTAAAACTCCCAAGTACTACTATCGATCTTGATCTTGGTAAACTTTGTTGTGCCATATTCTTCCTTATCTCTCGGAATCGATTGTTCCACATACTTCCTATTAATCTTCTCGTGTGATACAACTAATGATGGAATGTATGGCGATACACCACAATGGTGGGGTCGTTCTGCAAAAAACAATCTTTCGGTTGCGCATGGACAAGTTCCCACTCACGGCGGACATGCTCTTTACGTATGGCTTCGTAGTAGCTAGCGCGAATGAGTACATATGGGAGCATGCGACGGAGGGGACGTGTGTCGGCACACCGATTGGCAAAACTATCAGCTGTGTATCGGACACGTACAGAGTCGTACATATGTACTTTGGCTCTACGTAGATCCAACAGACACGACAAAATGGCCCGATAAATTCACGATCATGTACACCTGGGGAAAAACAAAATCGTAAATAATCAAAAAATTTTGAATGAAAAAAATGAATAAACTAGCCAAAAAAATAATTAAATTCAAGTGTACTGCTGTGACGACACTCCACGGACAGGATTACCCCATCCTCGAGATCCGTGGCCGACAACCCCGACCAACTCATCCGGCTCTCCCGTCCCGGAGAATCTCCTCCATGCGATGATAGCTCGGATATCTCGATCGCCATGCACGAAGTCATCGATCTTGATCAAGGTATAGGAATAGACACCTAATCTCCTCCCGAACAAGGTCAGGAACCCGCCCCTATCTCCCGATCCAGGCGTCGTCAGCCGAGAACCCTCCTCTCGAGATGACGAGTCTCTAACCGAAAGAAACGGCATCATTGACTCGTGTCTCCAATCGAGTGAACCACTCTCTATGCGTCTCTCGAATCAAGCTAATCTCTGCATAACACTTCGCATCGGCCAAAGATATCCGCGTCCAACTCACGAGATGGATCAACACGAGTATCCTAACGGATGATGGATCATCGTGTGCATACTCGTCGTGGGATGATGGATCAACACGTGCATACTCCTCATGGTCGATGGATCAACCGTGCATCCGCCGCCCACCGATACGTCATCTCGTCCAGGCCATCTAAAGGATCATCGGCCCGATGGGATGATGGGCCATCTCTCTACGCCGCTTCTTCGGCCTCGAATCGTAGGAGTAGTAGTGTCGGCCCTCGAAACGGTCTACCTCTCCCCGATCCTCCGCCCGCTATGATTCTCCCCTAGCAAAGAAGACACTGCCTCCGCCCCCGCCAATAGGGGTGGGGCTGTCGAATCAGACTCTGCACCTCCTCCGCTATGCCCCCCGCTCCCAAAGACTAGCGCTAAAAATCGGTTCTCCTTCGGGATGAAGCGAGGATGACCTAACAAAATGACTGGATCATCGACTCACACCATATATATCACTGTCAAGCTCCTCCTCGGTCGGATCCAATATCTCATGACACACTAAAGCCTGTAAATAAATATATAAATAAATTAATAAAAAATAATTTATTAATTAAATAAATAAATAAGTAAACAATGTTAATACATACCGTGTCAAAGAAAAAATATGTCATGTCAACGGTGGTCTTCGAAAACCTCCAACGGAGGCACCAGCAAGGGTGGTGTCGGATACTGAGTCGCCCAGGCATTACCCAGGCTAGGTATCGCCTCGAATGCCCAAATCTGTGAGAACATTGATAAGTGTCAAAAATAAGATTTTATAAATATTTAAAAAATTAAGTACAAATATTAATAAAATAAAAAATATATACGTACCAGCAAGACATAAGTGGCCCCATAAAAATGATAAGAAGGTGGCCGATATCGAGGTGGAACGTCCTTAGTATATCGGCCAGGTGGCGAACATCATGCAATTTGCCGAATATAATGCATCAATATCTGAAAGGAGTATTTCCCCCAAGAGAATGTCTCCCACTGTGCGTCGGCGTCGATCAAAAACCACAGCTCCACTGCGGTCTGTCGGCCATCGAAAACACAGTATCATGTAAAAAGCAAATAACACATTCGCCACCTTTAGGGCATCGTCTGGTGAGTCACGGAAGGTGCCATCAGCAAATAAAGTGCATAAATGCTTGGCGGTAACCCGATCACCTCCAGGCCAATACCGTCTATATATACTGGTCTCGGGTAACTCAAAATCACCGTTAGGGTCAAATGTCGACCCTGAAAATCGCAATCCTGATATCATATCAAAATCACGCCGAGAGAATCTGATAGTCTGCTCTCCGACGTGGAACCAACACTCCGATTCTGGAGCGTCCGGCACACGCACCTCCATCGCAACCAAAGCATGTAGTGCCGCATTACAACCAGCTCCGTCATACCCAAAATCCAAAAAATATCCGAAAGATGACTGTCTAAACTGGGTATATAAACCACCACCGATCTCCTGCAACTCATCTCTGATGGTCTGAATAATATTCGATCGAACGTACCCCGCGATCTGGGCCCTCTCTCGATGATATGAGGGTCTCAACCACTGTGGACCGACCTACAACAATTAATAAATTGCAATTTAGTAAGATGAGTTGTTGAAAAATTGCAGAAATGTAGTGAAAAACTGAACGAAAACAATAATTATGAAACAAACAGCATATTCTAGGCACGATATACGCAAAGAATACATGCGGCACGATATCGCGCCCAATTATACCTGCGGCACGATATCGTGCCCAATTATACCTGCGGCACCATATCGTGCCCAAAAGACCCATGGGCATGATATGTATGAGGCGGCACGATATGCGCTATATATCGTGCCGCTTCATCTTCTTCACCAAATCGCGCCGCACGGCTGCTACACCAACATCCAACAATAACCCAACACACAAATTTATCCAACATATGCACATTATTGTCAAGTTATATACACCAATTGATAAACCCTAAACACCAAAATCGAACACTAAACCCCTAAATCCATAATATAGAGTTCAAACATATGCACGACATTGTCAAGTTAAATGCACATTATTGTCACATTATTGCGGGATTGATATGCTTACCTATTCGGAAGGGACGACGGCAGCGGCGGAGAAAGGTGCGGAGGCGGCGACAGAGGTGGAGGCGGTCGACGTCGACGGCACGATTGACTCCATGTTCTTCTATCCTCGCACGAAATGGGGATGGGTATTTGCTCTTTCTTCTTCTTCGGCCGATGGGGGCACGAAATGGGGGATTTGGGGATTTTTTTTTCTTCCTTTTGTTTTGACTATTGGGCATGAAATGGGTTATGGGGTGAATGTTATTTTTTTGCTTTCGTATTATTTTTGTTTTTATACGATTTCCTATACGCTTTTGAATGGTATAATTATGACTTATATTTCAAAATTCAAAAACACCAACTTAGAGGAGGGGTAATTTGGCCAATTTGGGTAGAAAATAAGTTTTTTATCCAATTGGGTAGAAAAGAGTACCCACTATCCATAGTGGGTACTTTAAAAATTGACCATTTTACTTATGTAAATACATTTTTGTAAGTCATCTGTATACTTAGTGAAGTTTTTCTATAATTTTTCACTTTGAACTTGTATCAAAGATCGATGTCGTATTTTACTTTAATATAGAATGCTTTGATACTAAATGTAAACAAGCGTAACGGACAAGAATGTTATGATCAATAAACGATCTATTCAATGCATACATTCTTTGTTCTTGCATTGTTTGTATGTATCTTTCGATTACATTTTGTTGAATGTTTTTAAGTTTTGACATCATCAAAAAGGAATCGTTGGAAAATTTATTTTATAAATTTTGATGGATGTCATGTGAAACTTAAACTAGAAAGTTGGCACCCCATTTTCCTTGTAATTTTCATTGTAATAGATAGAAATTTGGAAAAGTGAGTCAAGACTTGACTATGCTGGAAATACAAGAAGTCAATCAAGATCAAGTGAAGACTCCGTTGTGGAGCAGTGAGTATGGCCAAGAAAGGAGATCAAGAACTTGATCAAGATGTATCGGAGGTACAACGTGTGAAGTGTCAGTCAAAGTCATCTCAAGAAGCCAAGTCATAAAATTGAAAGTGACAGATGAGCCTTTAAATGATTGGAGCAGACTCAAGTCACCTGGGGAAATAGGTAGCAGCCAAGAGGAGTTAATTGAAATGAATCCATTGCACAAAAGTCAAGAACATTACTTAAATAAGTAATACTTCCATGTTGCAGGTCTTAAAGTGCTCATCCAGTAAACGCCGAAAAGGAATAAACTAATGGGCACCGCACCTCGTGTCAGAACCTGAAAAGCTGCACATTCAATCAATACGAGGAAAGGTCTACATCTCAAGATTGAAGACCAAGAAAAGACAAGCCAACGAACACAAGTGTCTTTTGAAAATCAGTCTATCTCTTCAACGGGCTGATTTTTGAAAGTTCACTATAAAAGGCTGAGGAAACTCATTGAGAAAAGGTGACCTGAACTACGAACAAGCAAACAATATTCAAACTGTACAAATATTCTCAAAGATATTCAAGCAAATCCTCAAACCTGAAACTCGAAGGAAATCGATCCAACACAAAGCTGTGAAGGAAAGATAACTTCAAACTGTTGAAGAGGAAACTTTTGAAGAATCAAAAGGGGTCTACTTTCCAAGGAGGATTGTAGGAAGGTCAAGGTCGAACTAGTATCAAGTTATTGGAGGGCTTCGTGATCAAATCCAAGAGCTTGAGAAAGTGAGCTGAAGTAGCAAGGCAGCTGCCCTGTGAAGAAGTTGAGTCGGACGAGAAGCCAGCTGTATGACCAAGGCTGTCTCTAGACTGTTCACCACTTTGTAAACTGATCTGTTACTTAGTGGATTCCTCCAGGAGTTGGAGAAGAGAGGATTAGAAGATTTACCCCATCTTCGAACCTCTATAAAAATTAACTGTGTCATTTATTTTTCAGCAAATTTATATTTCTGCATATTTATTTTATAGCTGCTGATTTGCTATTCAAACTGATTAATAACCAAGTGCTAAAATCAAGTGTTAAAATAAGTTTAAAACAAATCAAATGGTGTTAAGTCTTCCGTTGATAAAACCAATACAGCCAAGTTAAGTTTCAGGTTAAACAATCGAAGTTATTCTATCAACAAATGACTCTATCGAACATTTGAGTGGCTAATCATTTGAATAACCAACTTAGTTGTCCCTCAAGGACTTAGTTGTTTGTGTTAACTCTGTAATTTCTTTAAAAGGACTAAATCGAAAATTTGGTAAGGTTTATTCAACCCCCTTCTAAACCTTACTCACACTCCTTGGAACCTACATTTATCAATAATTCATTGTTTTGTTCGACCATAAGAAGACACGAAATCAAGTCAGAATATTTTATGAAACCTTTTTCTCGGTATTGTTGCTGCAGGAGCAAACCCGAGGTATGAAAAGTAGAAAGTGTATTTTCAATCATATCTCCATCTGTGATACTTTCTCCACATAATTTCAATTTTGAAGAAATTTTAAATATCATGGAATTATACTCACGGATTTGAAATCTTGAAACCGCAATTTTATCCAATCATATCGGGCCTTTGGAAGTATAACCATCTTCAAGTGGTCATACCTTTCTTTCAAATTTTTCCAAAGTACGCATGGATCTTTTACCGTAAAGTATTCAATTTTTAAATTTTCATCCAGATGATGACGGAGAAAAATCATGGCCTTAGTTGTATCTTGTGCAGATGTACTATTTCCTTCTTTAATAGTATCACCCAAACATTTAGCGTGTAAATGAATTTCATCTAGAGCCCATGACATATAATTTTTCCAGCAATATAAAGAGCAACAAAATCAAGTTTTGCAAGGTTAGCCATAATGAAATTTTAAATTAATAAATAATAAAACTTACCACACTCACCAAAAATTTTAAAGATCGGCTAGAAACTCGTGCTGATAACGTGTTATAGATAATTTCTATTTTGTATAATAATAATACAAATATATATTGAGAAATATGTTAATCAGAACAATAAGCAAAAGTAGAAGAGAGATATATGTATTTCGGTGTGTTTTCAGTCAACGAACTTCAACAATTTATAGGTAAAAATGTATGACTGTTCAACCATGTGTTTAGAGATTTCCACCACTACTTTTGCTAAAGTCTATGTTAAAGTCCACATAATTGACAAATTATCACAACAGGTTAGATATTATCGGTTGAACGTGAAAACTCAAATTCGAATGCCAATATGTTTTCATCGCACAGTTTCAATCTAGAGTTTGAGGAATGGAGCAAACAATGCAAATTACTAAATTGGATTTTATTTAGAGACGTGACTGAACTTGTATAAATGATTTTATAACTCATATTTTATGCAGAGATGCTCCAGGTGAAGTTACTTGAGATTCTATGTGGAACATCCCACTGGATGATGCGGCTCGAGTATGTTCCAAACTCTCGGATGTTGATTGCAATGTAGAAACCAAATGTATATACTAGAACCGACAATGGATGGGATCGGGCCAAGTCATGAAATCGGGTCCAGTCGAGCCGTGATTTTATCATTTCACCATTTCATGTGGCCTAGCCTAACCCAACAACACTTTTTACGTGTATTTTTGGTTAGGCTCATCGGGCTTTGGGCTGTTTGAGTCGAGCCGAAGTAGGTCCATCTTTTTTGATCACTAAAAATGAAGCCCAACTCAACCCTATATGTGGGCTAACCGGGCCGCACCAATTTTGTCAGCTCTAATATGTATATGTACAATAGGTGTAGCACAAAATTGAAATTCTCAATATGCAAATACATAACAGGATGGAGAGACAAAATGGACTATTCGGAGCCAGATTTCTTTTCACGATCTTTTCTTGCAAACTTCTTCATCAACATCAAGGTTTTTTTTTTTTCTTTTGAGTTGCACACACACCACATGGAACCTTGACCTCCCCCAAAAGGAGGAGGCAATACCACTTGGCCAAATGGCTGGTGGTCACCAACATCAAGAATTACAACAAAAGAAACTACTAATGTTGTCGCGTTATGCAAAAGCGCTGTCTAGACGAATACCACTCCTATCAGGTAAAAGCCGCTTCATGTAATACTTTGATCTACGAGATATATTAATCTTTTTCCTCCTCTCCTCCGGTATGCATTCAATCGAACATTCTGAGAACCCACGCCTTACAAACCTGGTGAAAAATGGAAGCATCATTATTACAATTGGCAGTAAACTAGATAATTGGCTTCATCTCAATGGCAACAATGCATTCTAACTTTAAACCACCCAAGAAAAAAAACTACATAGGGCATTATTCCCTAAAAGTTGCACCTACACAAACACCATTGTCAATAATAGATCTAAAGCTCCATTGGAAAGAGCTAGTTTCCTTGATAGCTCCTCTATAAGAATTTACAATGAATGGCCCTATGTAGAAATTTTCACCAAGAATAGATACCTACTCATTTCCTTTTTTATTTTGAAAGCAGATACCTACTCATTTTAAATGCTTCGACAGAGGTTTCTATGATTAACTGCTCTATCCTTTTGTCACGTTTTCTGTTGACAATTGAACCTCAAAGTCCACAAGTAATGTGCTTTAAGATCACTGATAACTAGCATGTAATATAAAGATAAAAATATACATCCTCAGCACTCTTCTATATGAATAATTGATTGAGTCGATGAATAAGGTGAGTGATTGTTAGTAATTTTGTCCTTATCAAGCTCACATTAGTGGGAAGCAATTAATATTAAGTTGGGAAATGATTATCCCCCATAAATTTCAGCTAAACCCGACCACCCTTCAGCATCACTCGTTGCATTCAGGCAATGGCGTAGCCAGCCCACTAAAGTGGGGTGGCCGACACACGAAAATAGGGTTGGCCGTTAGAAAAGCTCACAAAAAATTCATATACTAACTCCTTAATAAAATTATGTAAGAAAATAAAAAAGGGGGCCCGGGGCCCAAGTCAACCCCCTCCCTTCTTCCGCCATTGCATTTCGGGCCTCATACTGTAACTAAAGCTACTTAACTATCGAATGAGCAATTTCATCAGAGGTCTAGTTGGTGGGCATTTGCATCTAAGGCCATTGCTGTATGAGCAAGTATTGGAGCAACATATTTGACTACTCCAGATTATCTGATTCTGAACTCGGTTATAACTGTAGAAAGTAAATCTGAGTATACAGGATGTGTAGGTTTATTGAACCAAGTCTGATACGAAAAAGAATGAAAAGAACTAAGAATTTCCAAAAAAAAAAAAAAGATAAGAAACACAGAAGATAAGGATTTGTTTCAAGGGCTTTTCTATGAATCTAGCAATACTGGAATCAGAATGACATACCAATCTGCAGTACGAGTTGTCAGTAGAAAAAGCATCTGCAGCCCAAGGGAAGATGCCTTCTTCTCAATATAATCTGCACGCATTCAGGAACATAGTTATCATCTATCCATAAGAAGAAAAACAAAGAATTCTAAATAGATAACTAGGAGCAACAAAAAAACACTGTTCTTTCCTAAACTTAAGCTGTGCTCATGCCAATGGAAAATGATATATAATTTTTACTTATATTTTAGGAGAGCAGAGTGTTTTTTGTACATGTACAAATTATATATAAATTTTAGTTATTCCTAAAATACTCGGTGGTTAGTGCAATGTTTATCGGATTAAGTCTTTTAAGAAAAGAAAGGGCATCGAAAGAAAGAGAAAATACAATGGAAACAAGGTAGCTGTGAATATTTCTTATCATGATATACGAGAGAGCGTGACTACGTCTTTGGATGAGAGAAGGGGCATGTAACAAGATAATAAAAGCATCAAAAAGATCAAAATTGTATGATTACTAATTTATCCCTTAATGGGTTAATTACAAAATGTACCCTCGAGGTTTGACCTAATTACACAAAAACCTAGCTAACTTTAAAAATACCCACGAGGTTTTATTTTGTCTAATATTTACCCCCTTCATAAACAAAATGTGTATCAAAATCCTCCTTCATATTTATAAAAATATTACAGTTTACCCCTTAATTTTACCACTAAATCAAACCTTAGGGGTACTTTTTGTAATTCAGAAAGTTAGCAGGGTTTTTTCGTAATTAGGTCAAACCTCAAGGGTACTTTTTGTAATTATCCCTTTTTAATTACAAAAGGGGTTACCTTATTTACTACAGAATACATTGAAATGAAAGCAACTGAAGGACCAGAATAATAGTTCTAAAATCTATAACAATCCTCCGGGTCGGCAGATGCCCATGAAATTTTATATGGACTTAAGCAGTAACAGATGCAATAAAAAAAAGGCAATTGAACAAAAAAGTCTCAGGGACAAAATAAAAGATTCATACCAAGTAATTTATCTCCCTGTCCTTGCCCACGGCATTCAGGGGAAACAGCAATAGCAGCTACCTCTCCACATTTCTCTTCAAAGAAAGGGAAAAGAGCTGCACAAGCTATAACATGACCTTCTCTCTCAGCAACTATGAAAGAATCCAATGCTTGAAGTAGCTGCAAAGCATAGAAACAAAGATAAAAAGAAAAAGACAAAAAATATGTATACAAGTCAAAATAACATATAGATCAGAGGTATAAACCTCTTTCTCAGTCCTCTTTATCAATGTGCCAGACTCCTCTAATGGTAACAATAGTTGTTTGATCCCATTGAAATCTGTGACCCTAGCCATCCGCATCCCTTCATAAAGATCGCTGTCAAACAGATGCACCGTATATCAGAAAAAAAGAAAAAAGAAAAATAGGACGTTACGCGAAAATAGCTTGCTGTCTTATAAAGGCCATTTATTCTGTTAAGCAACAAATGCAACAACAGACAGAAAATCAGATATAATAATTTTTTTGGGGAAAAGCGAAACTCCATGGTTAAATAGTAACGATCTCACCTTTAGGGACAGTAAATAAATTCATCAATAATATGGATCATTCAGAAACAACTCCGAAACTGAGGGTTCAATATCCCCAATACTTTATGGACACTGAATAAATATATTTGAACACAATGGCTATTATTTTGGGCATCTGATACCCAGTTTTATCTAAGGAAGAACTATTCAAGGGGGAACAAATATAATAGTTTGAGATATCTGATAAAGTGATACCTGGCCACCATTGTACCAACTCCGTCTCTTTGAAACAACTCCTTCAGTAAAACTCCACCCACAGTGCCATCCAGCAGATGCACTCTTTGAACACCACCCTGATAAAAAAAAACATTGGAAAATAAAACAAATAATAATAGTATTTGCAAAATTCTTCAAACAAAAAGAAAAGAATCAAACGACCAGTGTGACAAAGTGAATTTCTGCACTTCATTTAACAAAACAGATTGCAAGATGAGTCTCAAAAGAATAGACTTACCTATATCCAAATCCAAATGAGAATTGATCTCAATATCGGTTCATTCGATGCTACCCATGTGGGTAGTACCCATCTCCTGTTAGATGTTGACATGTGTCCCATTTTAATATTTATCTTTTTTTATTTTGGAAACCAATAAAACCATGTTTTGTAAAATGTGACACATGTAGGAGTTGGGCACTACCACTTGGGTAGCAAAGAATTAGCCCTCAAAACCCACATTTGGAATCAAATGGGGAAACTAGTTAGCAATAAAAAATGGAGTTACATCTAAAACTTCCCCATTTCAAGGCGCAAAATGTCAAGTTTAATTAAAATTGCGACGGTCTTGTGGTTTTATCAGAATTCCTCCTCATTATCCCAAAGTCGATTTGCGCACGCATTTCAGAATAATATAAGTAGAGAAATTAGTTTTGCAATTTCCAACATGTTCTGGTTATTTAAAAAGAGAAAAAAGAAAAAAAGCAGACCAACAACGAACGATATATGTTTGGTTAGCAGACTAAATAATTGGTTACTTACAAGGATATAATCACCAAATTGAGAAGACTTACCCTGCAAACAAATGCTGCAGCGGCTAATTCTGAAAGGTAACCATTCAATCGACTCAGCCTTTCTTGACCTCCAATAGCAAAACCTTGTTCACTGGACCAAAGTCCATTCCCATTGTCGAAGCCAACGCCATTTTGAAAATTTGGAGCCGAGCAAAAGCGTTGCCATTTGGAGAAGGGGCCATATCATTTGAGTCATACACCACAGGATCTTCTTGAGCAACAGCTTTTACATAATTAGCAGCTGTTTCGCTTTGTTTAGCTCGCTTTGCGGATTAGCATGTCTGCATCTTGAAGAGATAAAAACCGAATAAGTCTCCCACATTCGTCCAGAATTGGTCCATCTATGATGCAAATGAGTTTCTCTGCACCAAGAGCCAATGCGCAAGCTGTAGCGACTTCATAAGTGCTGCATTGTAGAGAAGCAGAAATATTAGTTCCTAGAAATCAATTGGTAATCACCAAGCAGAATTTATGCTACAATACTAAAATTCACATAGAAGTCCAATAAATCTAATAAAACTGCTGAGAGAGTATGAGTAAACAACAAAACTGCTGCATAAATTCTGAATGCAAAAAAAATTGACAAACTAGTCAAAGATTTAAAACAAATCATCATGCTCCTCTCTCTTGGCTGACATTTCCAGAAGTCACTAAGCCATCTGAAGTAAATTACGCCAAAAACATATCCTGCAAGTGGACACAAAAATACCTATCAAAAGCCATATAGCATACTTGCAATTTAATACTTCTCCAGAACTCGAATAACCAAGATTGCTTAAGAGCACTATGCATTCTTGATCCAGCCTCTCACGAATGCGAGAAACATCAATTTTTTTAACTTCACCAGTCGACCCATAATCAATGCCTTCAACTACTCCTCTTCTCTGCCAACAAAAAACACCACATCTCAGCAGTCAGCATAACAATGAATAACGACAACAAAATTGTCCAGTAATACTTTATACAAATTTGATTCGCAATCCAAACCAGAGGTGTTCTCACCTTAGCTGCAAGAAAATTACCACTTGCAACACTGACACCATCATACCAACGACTATTATCTCCATGACGACGAATGCCACTTAACGAAGGCCCAGGGGATAACTTTGCCTCAATCATTATACGAATTCTCCCAGCTGCATTCATTGCAGCATTATGAGAATCCGAGTCCGTGATTCTGTAGCTCCCAAAATACTTGGGTTCAGATCCTGAGACACGAAACACGAACAATTACTCACTATTAAACACAAAAAAGGTAAATATCCGAGTGAATCATTAAAAGTTTTGAAATCGTTATTGGAAACCAAAACTTTCCTTATGGTTAAGAGCATATAATTATAAATTACAACAGCTGTTTACACTGGAGTATTAAACACATGAAATCTGAATATAAAACAGGATACAATTAAATCTCTTAAATTCTTCTCACCTCTTTCAGCTAAAAGCCTGTCGATTTGAACATGGGTACCCGGCACAAGAACAAACTTGATTCCTAGCCCATGAAGTAGAGAAATATCCTACACAAAATGAGTTCCAAATTCAATCTTTTTTTTTTTCATTTTGCTGCCAATGGAAGCGAATAAACCACAACAAACAGACGATTTAGTTAAAATAATCAAAAAACGCAAAGATAAAACATGCCATGAGAATATGATCCAAATTGGGGCTATCAATAATCTCAGCAGATATCAAGACAACGAAAGTGCTTCCTCTATGCGCCAGAAAATACGGCCACGCCTCACGAAAGAAACGCACGAACAGCTCATCTTTAACAGCATTGCTCGCTTCAATGCCTGCGCTCTCAGTTTCCCCCAACACATTGATTTTCTTTCCGAATCCATGATTATCACACTCGAAAGACGAGATTTTAACCGATTGGATCCCGCAAAACTTTCCAATTAACTGCTTTTTGTTACTTCTCAACCTCAAAATCGAGCAAGGAGAGATCGATTTACCAAGGTGGTGGTGGTTCTGGATTGGAGTGCAAGGGCTTAAATTAGCAGCGGCCATGAAATTGAGCCCCCAAGAGTAATTAATGGCAAATCCTTAATTGTTGATGGCCGTGGGAGAGTGGTGGCGAAATGGCGGGCGGGGGCGGCTGATAATAGGTTTTTCTTGCTAACGTGCACCTTTTTCTTCCTTTTTTTTTTTTTTTTTTTTTTTTTTTGAGGGAAAATCGGATTTGAATGAGAATATCTCTGTTGGAATGACTCTAGAGTCTAGAGTAGAGTTGTCATGAAATGGCTTAATCCGCTTGTTCCCACGAGGTGAAATTGAATTGAAGATTCTAAAATATGTTTTATTTTATTTGTCTTGGTAAGGATGGTTAATTATAGGAGAGCGCTATCAACACCCCCAATTCCTATCAATACACCCCCTCTACTTAATACACCCCCTTCTTCTTTTAAACAGGATTTATTTACTTAATGCACCCATAATATTCCCCAATCTACCTTCCCCCAATTAAACCTAATTATATAACCCAAAATATAAACTCACCAACATATACACTTATATACACACACGGTGCCATGGGAGAGGGAAGTGGAGAAAATTTTTGTCGTCCTATCCTATTCTTAGTGATAATTTTTACGAGTGTTTTCTCTATTTTTGCACTTAAGAGTTGCCTTACAGCAATTAACTTTGTATTTCATTTTTCACTTTGTCCTATTCTCACCTTTGTATGGTTGTCCTAATCTTTTGTCGTCTTCTTTCTGCACTTCAAGTTTGGACTAGAATTTTGGAGCTTGCATATTCAATTATTGGGTGTTTGAAGGTATAATTGAAAACCTTATACGCACCCGCATCGGATAATGACCTATAAACTTAATTTGAGAAATCAGTATATTTAATCCTCGATAATTTAAAAAAAAATCCACACAGAACAGTCATGCGAAGAACAGAGAAAAAAAATGTCCGACCAAAAAACACAATCAACTCTTATTTCTCTGTAGGGTTAAAGAATGTGGGTGCTAAGGGCATTTTAGAATTTTTAGTTGATGGCATTTTTATAATTAAAGATCACAGGTGTATTGATAGATTTTGGGGGTGTTAATAGTGCTCCCCTTAATTATATCTCCGGATGGCCATGAGGCGAGACGGGGTAAGTACTTCAGTCTTCAAGACTCAAACACATCCAGTCCACTCCACGGGTGGGACGGGTTGACCTGCCACGGGTCGTCAGGTGGGTCGGATCGCTCCATGTAAAATAAAATTTTATAATTGTAAATCTTATATTTTGTATGGTTAATAGATTTTATTATCTTATATTTTGTACAATTAATGTATATGATTTATAAAATTTGTCATTATAAAATGTGTTACATATAATACATTCATTCTCAAAAAAATATATTAGACGAAATATTAAGTACATAAAAATTACTCTACCATATATACTATATATGTAATATAAAATATATAAATTTATAAAAATGATAGACGGACAGGTACTCAGAGTAGAGATGATATTTAGACTTGTCCTACCCTGTCCCATCATGGGTCACGGGGCGGGGCAGGGCAGGACAGGCCAAGGCGGCTTAGTTATAGCAAATTTACCTCAAGAATGGAGGATAAGTGGGGACTATCAACAATTTCGGTAGACAACACCACCACCAATCCAATGTACAACTCCTACACATCACAAAGTACGGCTGAGCCTCACTCATTGCCTCCAGGCCCTCCACTAAGGTACCACCACTCACTGCACTATCCCTTCCACCATTGATGTCAATGTAACACCTCATGAGAGAGAGATTTGCTCTCTTGCGAAACCCAATTCTCCCCATCAAATCACTTCTTCTGATTTTGCAATTCTTCTTCAGGGTGTTGTAATCGCATGAAAATGGCGGCCAAGTTTCTTGATTTTGTGCCAGCTGAAAAAACAATGGTCTTGACTTCGTCATACACATGATTAATTAATTAGTTGTTGAAATGAGAAGAAGAAATCCACATGAGGTGTATATTTTTTTCACTATACTTTGAGTGCTCTAAAGACGCAGCTAAACGTTGAAGTTACAATGTTTTCTAAGTTAATTAAGACAAATGATTTAAGCAGAGATAACAAAGTACTACATGTTCATGTGTTTGTATATGGGACCACGTGATCTTTTATTTTGAACAGTGTGTCATTTTTGTTTTGTGTTTATTTGGTGTTTCAATATATCGTGTAATGTCATCTTGAAAGATTATACCCGTAGCACTTATTTGGTATAATTAAATGAAACAATGTAAGAAATAGGATATCTAACTTTGAGTACTCTAAAGACGCAGTAAAACATAGAAGTACAATGTTTTCTCAGTTAATGAAGACAAATGATTTCAGCGTGCAGTACTACATGTTCATGTGTCCATATGTGGGGTCACATGATCTTTTGTTTTTGAACAATATGTCATTTTTTTGGGGTATTTATTTGGTGTTTCAATATATCATGTAATGAATATGGAGATTTTTCCTTGGCTAGGATGCTTTTTCTCTCTCTTGGGAGTCTTGACTTTCCCCCTACTGGGATCTCGAGAATCTGGCTTTGTTTTTTTGAATTTTTCTTTCCCCCTCTTTGTCTTTGCTCCTTGCAGTGTCCTTCTTTAGGGTTTTTCTCCATTAATGATAACTTGAATGCTCACATAATTATCCTTTATTGCTAAGAGAAGAGTTAGAGATGTTTTGTTTGGTGTCTTTTGATGTCAGTCTGTGCCTTTTGTCTTTCCTCGATGTGGGACCTCCTTGTTGAAGGACCAATCTTGTGTCTTTTTGTGGTCTTTATTTTTGTTTCTTTTGCTTGCTTCTTTCTTGTCTGTGGGTGTGTCTCACCTGGGTTTGCTTTGATTTTTTTTCTTGATATATGTATAACTTATTCGAGGTTCGGCCAGCTGGTTTTGTTTAGAGGTATTTCATCCAATGGACCAAGATTTGGAAAATAGGCTTCGTAAATTTATGCTCTCAGCTTCAGAGTGCGAAAACATTAGTATCAAAGAGGAGGATATTAGCACTAGTGCTGACGAATGTGCGAGGAGCTTGTTCGGAAAATTCTTTAGCAGAAAAGAATTAACTACGGGGGAATGAAAAAAAACTTTTGCTCTTATTTGGCCGGTTAAAGAAGCTTTTATTTCTAGGGAGTTAGGAATGAATTTTTTTCCAGTTTATTTTCTCCTTGAAATCGGATATGGAAAAGGTTATTGATGGGAAATCTTGGAGCTTTAATAGTCAAGATTGGTTCGAAGGAATGGGAAGATAACGGATCTTTGAGAGAGAATGCTTTAATTTAGTTGATAGTTAGGTGCAGTTATGGAATATACGGCATAATTGGCTTTGTTCTAAGGTGGGACTAAAAATTGGAAAATCTTTTGCTCAAGTTAAAGATGTGATTATTTTGGAATATGTGGGAATGAGAGGAAGATATATGAAAATTCTGGTCTCATTTAATCTCCTTAATACTTTACTTAGGTGTGATATCTTCCAATTGGGCTTTAAACAGGTGGAGAATATAGTTCAAGTATGAAAAACTCTTGAACCTGTGTTTTTATTGTGGAAGAATAGAGCATTCAGAGAAAAGTCGTTCTAAGAGGATAGAGGATATCATAGGAGAATGTCTTAATGAAGGGCAGTACGGTGATTGGATAAAAGCGGAGGATACCCAGAAGAGCTTCAATCAGGAAAGAAATTCATCACCTAAAAATGGGGAAGCCAAACCTTCATCGAAAGAGAATCCTGATCCTCCATCTCATAAGCTTTTGGTGACTACTACAGATTTGGTGGAGAATTGTGGGAGTTTAAATATGAAAGGAAGAACAGACCCCTTGTCGACATCTGAGTACGAGGAGTTGAATCTTTCTGATATTAATCATGTCCACAGTTTGAGTGGGGTGCAGGAACCAAGTAAGGGCAATAAAGAAAATAGAGTTGAAATTTGTTTGATAGGTAATGTTCTAGTAGAGAAAGTTTTGTATGATACTACTCCAAGGAGATCCATTGTGAAATGGAAACAGAGGTGGATGATTTTTCAAATCGGGCCAATAAGTCAGTTTTACCTGCTCAATCGCATAAACTTTTTTCTGAATTAATCGATTTCACTAGAGATTCTTCTGGGGAGAGGCCAAAGTCGGATTAAATTCAGAGAAGGGAGTAAAAAAAAGGGGGGAGGTAGCACTTGCTCTAAGGGATGGGAGAAGGAAAATACTCCTTCTAAAAGAGGGTTGCACTTTAGGGATTGGTCAGGGGATGAGGGAGTTAGTGAAGATTCAAAAGTGCATATAGATTAAAAAACAAAATTGTTTGCTTCTTGTGACGATATGATGGAGGAAGCCAACCTCAATTGGCCCCGAGGTGTCCAATGATAGCGTGTGTGTGGAACTGTAGAGGTCTAGGAGGGCCCTCTACGGTTTCCCAGTGAAGGAATTGAATAAATTCCACCATCCTGATTTTATGTTTTTAAGTGAAACCAAAAAAAAAAGGTAAGGTTTTTGTGGGTACTATGTGTAAACAGCTTAGAGTTGATGATAGATGTAGGAGTGTTGAGCCTATTGGAAAAAGTTGGGGGGCTGTTGGTTTTTTGGAAAGACATAGTGATTGTTTTTCAGATTATTTTTGTTTGGAAATCGAATTCAGTATTAATAATGATAATGTCAAATCATGGATCATTTTCATTTATGCTAGCACAAATCATTTGAAAAGAGATATTCAGTGGAACTACTTGAGGAATGTTTGTGGGAGATGGGGGGATAAGCGGTGCATGGGAGGCGATTTTAATTATATTTGTAGTCATGAAGAGAAAAAAGGGGGTAAGAAAAGGGTGAATAACAATTTTCTGAAGTTTAGTACTTTCATTGGGGACCTCGGTATGTACGAAATCAAGGGGGAGGGCTTGGAGTATACTTGGACTAATAATAGTGAGGGGAAAAGATGTGTAGAAGAGAAACTGGATCGGTTCTTTGGGTCTTTCTAGTGGCATGTGAAATTTCCCAACGCAAATGCCCTTAATGTATTCAAATGCTCCCTTGACCATCAGCTTGTGATTCTAGATACTAATCCTAAGACTAAGAATGTCAAGAAAATATTTTTCTTTCATAAAAGGTGGCTGAAGAGGGAGGACGTGAAAGATGTGGTTGGCAAAGCATGGCAGAGTTCTAAGGTTGGCAATGCTCAATTTCAATTGATGGAAAAAATAAAGGAATGTCGAATTCAACTCCTAGTGTGGAGCAGAATTTTCAGAGCCAGTGCGAATCTTAAGATGGATAAACTTAAGAGAAATCTTGGTCAGTTGAGAAGTCACAGGGGGCATAGAAATTGGAATGAGTGGAATTCGACCAAGAGGCAACTTGATGAGGAGAACAAGTTGGAAGAAACTTATTGGAAACAAAAATCTAGAATCCATTGGCTCAAAGAATGAGATAAAAATACTAAGTTTTTTCTCGCTTTTACGGTTTAGAGAAGGAAAAAGAATTACATTTCGAGGCTGGTTAATTCTGACTTTAAAATCTGTGATAAAGAAGAGGAGATTGAGGAGACTGTGGCTGGTTTTTATCATGACTTGTTTGCTTCTGAGGGCTCTAGATAGGATATTGGATTATTAGGTGGAATACCTCTATCAATCTCAGCTGAAATGAACAGTGGACTTGTTGCACCTGTGGATGAGTTGGAGATCAAATAGGCCCTGCTCGATATGCACCCTCATAAAGCTTCCGGTCCGAATGGTATGCCCCTCTTTTCTCTCAATCTTCTGGGATGTGATTAAAAACGACTTGTGTAATGTTGTTCTTAATTTTTTCAATTCTGGAAAAATCCTGAGAAGTGTTAATCAGTTTATTATTACACTAATCCCCAAATGTCTGAATCCCTCTTTTATGACTCAATTTCGTCCTATTAGTTTGTGTAATGTGATCTATAAAATCATTTCAAAAATCCTTGCCAATAGAATTAAACCATGTCTTCATGTATGTATTTGTGAGAATCGGTCCGCCTTTATTCAAGATAGCAAATTCTTGATAATGTGATTCTGGCTCATGAAGTCATTCATTTCTTAAATAGGCATAGGTCGGGTGAAAAGTGTTTCATGGCTATCAAATTAGATATGGCCAAAACTTATGACAAAGTCGAATGGAATTGTTAGAAGTTGATCATGATCAAAATGGGCTTCTCTTCTGTCTTTGTTGATTGGGTGATGCGGTGTGTGTCCTCTTCTTTTTTCTCATTCAATGTTAATGGGAAAATCAGTGGGCATGTCATTCCTTCGATAGGCCTCAGACAGGGGGACCCCATCTCTCCGTATTTGTTCTTGTTTGTTTCTGAACTTTTTTCAAGTCTCATTAGAAAAGTTGTTTCTCTCAAAAGTCTCAATGGTCTTAATCTGAGTTTTAAAGGTCCGTGTCTTTCTCATCTTCTGTTCGCTGATGATTCATTCTTTTTCTGTGAAGCCAATGTCACTCAATCTAAGGTGGTTCTTGAGATCCTTGATAATTATAAGAATTTTTCTGGCCAATTGGTTAACTTAGATAAGCCTTCCATCTTCTTTAGCAAAAATGTGTCTTCTGTAAACCAAGTTGCTATTTGTCAATCCATTGGGGGCATTACTATCCAGAAATCTAAGAGATACTTGGGATTGCCCTTAGCAAGTGGTACATCCAAAAAAGAAGTTTTAAATATGTTGTTGATCTGTGGAGAACAGACTTATTAATTGGAAGAATAAATTTTTGTCTTTGGTTGGGAAAGCGGTATTAGATGCTCTCCCGGTGTATGTTATGTATTGTTTTGTTTTTCCTATTGATTTATGTAAACAAATTGATAGCTTGTTTTCTAAATTCTGGTGGGGCTCCTTTGGTGCATCAAAAAACAAAATTCATTGGAAGTCTTGGAGTAGTGTAACAGTTCCAAAGAAGGATGGGGGTCTTGGTTTCCACGATCTTATCTTGTTTAATGAAGCCTTGATTGTGAAGCAGTTGTGGAGAATTCTGGCTAGTCCAAATCTTCTGGTAAGTAAAATCTTGAAAGCCAGATATTTTCCAAAAGGTAGTCTGTTGGATGCTAAGTTGGGAGCTAATGCGCCTTGGCTTTGGAAAAGTTGGCTTGGTACAAGATAGACCTTGAAAAGGGGATTGAGGTATGAAGTAGGGGATGGAAGAACTATCAAAATATGTGAGGATCCCTGGATTCCCATGGCTGCGAATTTCAGACCTTCCAAGCCCATATCTACTGGGGATTTCCCTAATCTGGTTTTGATCTCTTTTCAGAGGACGAGATTGGATGGAACCAGGATTTGGTTCTCAAAACTTTCAATGTTGAAGAGAGCAGGCTGATTCTTCAAATCAAGGGATTGATAGATGACAAAAGAGATAGATTAATGTGGCAGTTTGAAAAAGGGTATTTTCTCCATTAAGTCCACATACTATCACCTTGTGATGAATAAAGTTGGGAGGATGGATTTTGCTGAGCGTAGCTGGAAAAACTCAAACTCGAAAACCATTAGAAACAGAAGTTGGAGATTGGCTATTGAAGGCAAGATTAAACACTTTCTGTGGAAAGTGTTATTTGAGTGTCCTACCTACTAATTGGTGCTTGAAGAAGAGAGGTTTGGATGTGGATATGGTCTGAGGGGATGCGGGATGTCCGAAGAAATGGTAGAACACTTATTCTTTGCTTGCCCTAGAGCTCAGATGATTTGGAAGCTTTCTCCGGTGAATTGGGACGGATTGACGGATGATGTTAGTTCTTTCGAGATGTGGTGGGGTAAAATTTGTGGTTTAGATTTTTCACCAGCTTCGGTCTATAGAATTCAACTTTCTACCTATATCCTATGGTGGTTGTAGAAGACTAGGAACTTGTTGATGTTTGAAAAGGCTTGGAAATCAGAATTGAAGACTGTTAAAGCCGTTGTTGAGGAATGGAGAGAATTCCAATCTGTGAACAAATTGACAGCAGGTCTCTGATCTCTTCTGTGCATTTCTTCTTTGGTGTTTTTTCTTCAGTTAGATGGTAGGGTACCTTGGTATCAGTGCCTTGTTTTATTTTAGTTCCTCTTGAGAGTTCATGTGGCTATTCTTTTGGTTTGGGTTCTGCTATGTTTGTTCTAGGGGGTCTGTGGATCTCAGTTGATCTTCATGGTTTGATTGTTGTCGGATTGTGTTGCTGGTTTTTGGTTGATCTGCTCTACTGGGGTTTTTGCTGTCTGAGGATTTATGCTATTTGGTTCTTTACATTGATATACTGCTTATAGCTTTTGGCCTCAGCTTTTGCTTTTTTCCTTGTTTTTTCTAGACCATCTTCTGATGGTTCTCTAGAACATACCTGGAGGATTTGTGTGTCTTCAGGATGATCCTTGGTTGCTAAACCTACGGTTGTAATTTGCTCGAGTTTTAATATGAATCTTTATCATTTCGAAAAAAAAAATCATGTAATGCCATGGTGATGTTATAATTATACCCACAACATTTATTTGGGGTATAAAGATTAAATGAAACAATTTAAGAAATATGATTTCTGACTTTAAGTGCTCTAAAGACGCATCGAAATGTTGAAGTACAATGATTTGTCAGTTAATTAAGACAATGATTTCAACAGAGATAAAGCAGTACTACGTGTTCATGTGTCTATATGTGGGGTCACATGATCTTTTATTTTTGAACGGTGTGTCGATTGTTTTTTTTTGTTTATTTGGATATATCAAAATAGTCAGTCCGCGTGTCCTAATGAACACAACGTATATAATGAAAACTTCATATGGTCCATTTGGGTATAGAGATTTGAAATTCCAAGGGATTTCAAATGAATGGATTGCATATACCTTGAATTTGAAATCCATCTCTGGATGATGTGGATTTGTATAGAAATTTCAAATCCATCGTAAAATTTTGACAAATAAATTAAAAGCTCTATTCTTTTTCTTAATTGACATTTAATAAGTAAAAATAAAAGATATAAGCTTATTATTTTATAAATAATTATAATTTTATACACTAATAAAAATATAAAATATATAACTTTTATTCTGTGTGAATATGTGTGTGTGAGGATAGTGCGTGTGAATATATGAGAATATGTGTGAGTATATAGTGTGTGTGTGTGTAAATATGTGTAGTGAGTGTATTGTTGTAGTGTGCGTGTAACTGTGCGCAGTGTGTGTGTAAAGGAGTGTATTGTTGTAGTGTGCATGTAACTCTATACAGTGTGTGTAAATGTGTGCAGTGCATGTGAATATGCAAATGAGCATAAAAGGAAAAAAAAGAATGAAATTCAAATGACTAGATTTTGGGAGAGATTTAAAATCTTTTGAAAATGAACTAAAACTTAAAGATGAATTCGAAATCCATTGATTTTGATTTATATGTCAAACAAGAGTGTGAATTTAACTAAAGATTTCAAATCTCTCATTCCAAATCCCCCATCCAAATGCACCCTAGTGGCCTAGTGTACAAAAACATAAGATGTTACAAGATCTCTTATGATATTTCAGGTTACCGACTCATAAGCTCTTAAATGATATTTGGAGCCAAAACCAAGTTGATTTAACAGGCCTGTTTGACGAGATGGTTAATCCTACTCTACAGTTGACATTCCCAAACACCACATAAGATGAAACTAAGGTCTTTTTTACATGTCTCTGTAAATGCATAGTTGTATCTGGATTTAAGATGATGAATTGTTTGTTCAAGTTCCAAGCTCAGAAATAGTGTGTAAAGTCGGTCTCCACCGCCCGCCACCACCTAATTGATGCCTTCCCACGCCCTCTCGCCGTCTTCTCCAAGCCGCCTGTCTCGAAAAACCAAAGAAAAATTAATCTAATATGAAATTCAAATCCTCCGAAATGACTCAAAAAATAACTTCCAAGGATTTGAAATTCTTAGCTCCAAATCCATCAATCCAAATGGAGTTGAAAATCATTGTAGCCAAACAAGATAGATAATTGTTTGTTATTATGGATTTGAAACCCTTAACTTCAAATCCGGTCATCCAAAAGTAAAAGTTACTACAATTAACACATATAGAACACTGATAATACAATAAAAAAGAAATTATACTCATTATTCATCTTCAGTCTTCACAATTAAGAACGAAAATACCGTTTTAAGATCATAAGGGATCTATGGTATTTCATTTGATATTTCTTTTTTTTGACAGCATTTCATTTGATATTTCAATACACCATGTGAATGGCATATGGTATATTAGAACGTATATAAGATGATGCTATTATTACATGTGGCATATATGGTGGCATTCACATGATGTTCAAGGTTCCAATTATCTAGATTAATCTAGTGTTTCTTGTCGTATTTCACACCATACGTAAATCCTACCCCAAACTTAGGAAAAAAAATGTATCACAATTTTTTCGTGGATGGTAGATTCGTTGTGTATCCCACTGTGACTTTAGATTATCAACATATACAAGATGAAAGTGAGAAATATACAATTTTTAGGTACATGTACAATTTGGAATATAAAATCATAGCACAAATTGAAATGCATAATTATTATATGACAAACAACATTTAATTTCAAAGCATGAAAATGCAGATAAACATACCATCATTAATTAATGAACCGATGATTAGGAAATCTTGTTTCATTCTATTCTAAAATGGTTGGTTGTTGGTTGCCTGGTTGGTGGAATTCAATGTGTCATTAATACTATATACCTTTCGTGGCACTTTTGTCAATTGCTCAGGAGTTTGGCACCAAATATATTCTCGTATTATTATGATTTATAATTATGAGGGAGTTAGGGACCATAAATCTATGCTGGGTAGTGGTTAATGGTTATTGATCTATTTAGGTGTACCAAATAAACCAATTCTCATAAAAAACTGATGATTCTCTAGTTTAGCTAATCCGAAACATCGTCATCACTACATGTCTCCAACCCATTGCATCAAAGTTGGTGGAATTTTTACACCAAATTTGGTGCAGTGGTGTAATTTTGTCCAAAACGTCTCCATTCACCAACTCATTGCACCAAATAAAAATTTCATTCTTTCATTTTTCATTTTATAGTAATCAAATTTATTTAATTATACAATTATTTAATTTACTTATATTTTATAAATATATAAGCTATTTATGCAATTAAATAAAAAGTATATTTAATTAATATTACATTAATTAACTATATTAAAAAACAAATATTACAGTTAATATTAATTTTTATTTTAGTTTAAAGTATAATTATTTGTTAATTGTTATTATTTATAGAAAAATGTTAAGTATATTTTTTATAGTTGAAGCCTGAAGGGGCGCCAGCCTTAGAATAATACTAGTGATAAAGTATAATTTTCATCGAGTCTATGTAATAATGCCAAAAAGATTCAGCATCTCAATCACAGAGATATTCTTTTGGTCTTTTGTACAATGCACATGTCAAAATTTTGAAATATTTAAAAAACGTTTTCTGAATCCAAAAAGATACCTTTGCGCATAGAAATGACACAAAAAAGGAAGAAACATGTCCCACTATTCCAAGAATTCGAAGCTAACATCAGAAATATAATAATTTCAGAAATTGGATTGAGATGGAGAATTTTTTACCTTATTAACGGAAGCAGATTGTGAATTGGAACAGGGCTGGTTTTTCTTTTTCTCCATGTTGAAGGCTCCTTTCTCCAACAACTTCCCCAACTTGACGCACTTTTTTGCAGCAAACTCTTTCAATACATCTGCACAATACAAATCACAAGCAATTAATACTGAAAAATTTTATATCAAGAGATAATTAAATAAAAAATGCAGAGATGTTGGGTAAATACAAAATACGTACCCAGAAAATTTTCAAAATTAGTTTATGAGGTTTTAATTCCGTCTTATATTTTGTCACAACCGTGAGCTGACCTAATAAGATTTGCAGATGTCATCAAATATTTATAATCATATACTTCAACTTTTCTAAATGATACAAATAGGCTATTTGTAAAGTTTAGAAAAGTTGATAATCGTAGCTAGAGGGCTACCCCGGCCTCAAGACACCTCAATTTTTTTTTTTTTGTCCCGTTTTTTCTGTGGAAAAAAATAAAAAAAAAATTATATGTGTTTTTTTAAGGGGAAAAAAATAATTGAGCTAGGGGCAAATGGAGGAAAAAAATTTGGGCTAGGGGTAACCAGTCGGGCTGGCTACGCCCCAGTTGATAATGTTCTAGTAAAATGTAAAACTATATGTTTGGTTATTTTTGAAATATATTTGTAAAATATTTGACTATGTTTGTGTCAAGAAAAGGATTTTATGTAATTTAAAAATTTCAGAGAAATTTTTAATTAACTCCATGGGTTTTTTTATAATTATCTCTCATACCAATTATAAATAACTAATCATATTTTAGGTAGATTTTAACGAGCCCCTCATCACTATGTATGGCAATTTGGGTCGCCCCGCGGGTGAAGCAGGCATAGGTATTACTTTTGCCCCGCGTGTACTGTCCGAGCTTATATTTTTATTTTTTAAAATATATAAAATATCTATTTTAAATATGATAATATAAATCTTATGTACTTAATATTATATTAACATATATATTGATAAAAATAATTTTTATAAATAATATGTACTAATAAAACAAGATACAAGATAAAAAAAACTTATAAATTGGCTTACAAATATATTACAAATTTATAATAATTTATTTTTCATGTTTTTTATTCTTCTTTATTTGAATTATATTGGGTATTTTATAATATAATAATAATAAATTGATTCTAAAGGGCCGGGTCAACCGGTCCAGCCACGTATGGACAGGGTTCCATGGGTGTTCATATACCCGCCCTATTGTCGTCCCTACTTATCACTTAGCTAGTCTTTTGTTTTGTGATTGAAATTTGGTTTCTTTTTTCTTGTATCTCAGGCTCAGCTAGCTACCGGCTTTGTGGGCATCAATTCCTTTTTCTTTTTATATGTATCTTCCGATTTATTAAAACAACTATAAATAATTAATCATCACATTACACGTCGGAAACTATGCGTACCTTCGAAGCTGATAAGTCGATAAACTTGTCCAATAACCAAAGTGTCATCGGGCCGAAGAAGTTTGACCTGCTTCACCGCTGGCGCCCCATTCTCCGCCGGCGCCGCCGCGACCACCTGCGCCACGTAGTGGCCGGGGTTCGAGTTCATGATCTCGTTGGCGCTCACCGACCAGTAAATCCTCTCCACCTTATTTCCGCCGGGATGCTGGACCACCACCGTCGCCGCCTCCGCCGCCTGACAATTCCCCATTATCGCAACAGTACACACTCCTCCGCTCCTCTCCCAAATGAAACTTATTATAAACCAAAACGGTGTCGTTTTTCGGGCTTTAATGGCGAAAAAAATTCCCACACTGAGAAAACAGAAAATTCAATTCGGCGATTTTAAACTCTTGAAAATAGGTTGTGCAGAGGAAGCGTAACAGAAGTAGAGAAATATATATTGGGGGAATTTATGATTTAAAACATTAAAAGAGGAGAGGAGACGTGGAGTGTTAGATAGATCTGCCAAACCACCTGAAAATGGCAGGTTCTAGTTTACGACTTTGGGTTTGCAGAGGAGTGGCAGCGAAAAGGATAGGGCCCACCAATATTTCAATTTCAAAATTCTATTAATTTCTTTTTGTTGATGATGGATTAGATTAATAATGCCAATTTATGATAATAAATACAATAAGTTTCTTTCTTTTTGTTCATGATAAATGTTTTTAACTTTTAACTTAAAGCATGATGAATTTGAGATCAGCATCATTCTTTGTCATCCTTTGAGTTATTTCATTCAAATAAGTTTCATATTATTTATTCGGGATAATTATAAAAACTAATTTTAAGATTTAGCTTATTACGAAGTTTGTATTTGTTTTATAAATTACTGCAATAAAATGTAATTATAAAAATATAAACATATATCAAGCATGCATATGTAATTTTAAATTTATTAGATATTTTATTTTTTGTAATTAGATTGACTCTCAAGAATAGCATTTGCAATTATCCCCATTTATTATACTACGTGCATTTTTATTTTTATAATTCAGCTTCCAGGCTTACGCCTGACGATGAAGCTACAAGTGCCGTGATTGTTTATGGTTGAATATTGTTAAGTTCGAGATTATTCTCTTGGACATTATTAACGTATTTAAGATTACTTTGTGTTCATTCTTTGTTCTTGTTTATGCTTCCGTCTGCATCACTATGCCTGCAAACAACAGATACTACGTGCATTATTTGTACATATAGTCGCTCTAAATTTAATAAAAGATCATATCTGAGTCTCACTTTCACTAGCAAATACAAGAAGTCCCCGAGACACTCTCTCTTTATTCTTTCAAAACCCTAACCGCTTTTGCTCCTCCATCTTCTTTATGTTTTTTTATGGCTTTTCATCATTTTTTAAGGCTTTTTATAGCATATACAAGAGGTCCTCAAAGTAATTTTTACGACTTTTAATTTAAACAAATTTGTCCCCAATAGGTGACTTTTAAATTTCAGTTAATAAGCTTGTCCATATGTGATATTTTATTCAGAAGATCAGATAAGTCATTACCCGACGATACGTGATAAAAGCGAGATCATCTTTGGTACATGTTTTGTCCAGCGCCTTTGTTGTGAAGTTCTGATTCTATAGATCAGTTAGATCTATTTATGTTTAAAGTTTTTTTAGATCTGTATAAGTTTATGATCCTAAAGGGCTTGCAGCTGTTTCTCACACGTTATTGTAATTAGTGGTGATGATGAGAATCCATCTACGAAGGATCCGGACAACACCGAATGCAAGTTATCTCGAGTTCTTGAAGACTATGTAATTGAGTTCTTGAGTTCTTGTATTTGTTTATTGATGGCTCAAAAGCTACTCTAGAAAACCATAGGCAAGTGCACCTATCGTTTTGTAGTATAGATTATTGAGTACCGAGTGTCATTCCCACGAGGATTATAAGTACTAATAATTACCGTCTTTTTGTTATCTAATCTAGTAATTTTCAGAGTTTTGTTTGTTAAAATGGAAAATGAAAAATAGAGAATTTAAGATAATTGCAACTTACAAAAAGAAATCAAATAAAAATAAATTGTAGAATGAGAAATCAAGAGATAGAAATGTGTTGAATGTAAATCCCTCTAGAATGTTTTTGTGATTCAATCAAGATAAAAATACAACCATAAGCCCTTAGCAAAAACCAACCTCTTTTAATAAAATCTCATGTTATGTGGACCGTAGAAATTCCCGATTTAAGTTAAACCCTTTCTCAAGGCGAAAAACTCCTAATCTCAAGTTGATTAATCGAAATCTCTTTCTAGTTAAAACCCCCAAAATTGCATTATAACGATTTATGAATTCCCATATTAGGTTTGACCCTAATTCGGAAGATTTATGTCGTCTATATCTAGGATTGCATGCAACTCTTTTCACTTATATAGGTTCTTTCTCACCATAAATCTCTCGATTACCCGATGAGGAATAAATATCAAATTAATATACCGGAAATATCAACTTGAATGAAATAAACATGATATAAGTGAATCACACAAGACATGAGAATTTTATTGAAAACATACAAACCTTAATCACAAATCCATTCTAGAGTTCATTACATTCAAACACTAGTAGTTTAGCTACTCATGATTTTGACAAAAGAATAAATTACACAAGAAGATTTAAGTGTTGTAAACATGGTGTACTTATCTTTCTCAAAATCTCAATGACTTGTTCCTTTGATAGATGATGTTGATCCAAGCCTTCTTCTCCAATGTTGCTACAAGCTTACTCCTCCAAGACCTCTTGATCCCAATTCCACTCAAAATGTTAAACACTATGAATCTCTCTATGAATGAATATTACATGAATGATTTTCCAACTCAAACTCTAGGCTTTTATAAGCACCATCTTGTGAAATACCATATTAACAAATGCCCCATTTCCATGCTTGTTAGTTGAATCATTGTGTGCACATTCATGGTTGAGTTGGTTGAATCATTATATACACATGATCATACTTCACTTCCATTGGTTGAGTTGGTTGAATCATTGTGTCCACATGCTAATTGAGGAGGAAATTGAGTTTTGGTGCAGCAAGATGAGGTGTGAAAAGCTGCTCAAAGGTTGTCAAAAAGCAAAAGTCTCCATTATTTCCGCCAAAAGAAGAAAATTTGTTGGTGGAGGAAAACACGGCCGTGCTTTTAAAAGCACGGCCAGCCGTGTTCGTCAAATTTGACGAACACGGCCGTGTTTATAAACACGCCAGGCCGTGTTTTCTCCGCAAAATTGGATTTTTCGACAGGTGTGCTTTTAAACACGGTTTGGGTGTGTTTTTGATTTGCGTGTGAAACACGGCCGTGCTTTTTGTAAGCACGGCCCGGCGTGTTTTTTGTTTTTTCTTGTTTTTCTTCCTTTTGAAGCATGGCCATGTTTTCCAACACACTAGGGGTGTGTTTCGCACGAGATGAGTCTTCTTGCTTCTTTTAGACTTTGTTTTCATTCGTATTTTCATACGAAATCATACGAATTTGCTTCAAGTCTTAACCTTCATCATTCAAAACAAGCCAATGTGATTTTTCTTGATTTTATTGATTAATGAACTAAAAAGTTAGAAAAATTATCTAAAAAGGTTTAAGAAAATGTGAACAAAAATGCACTTATCAAGCTGCCACCAACTTGGAAATTTTGCTTGTCCTCAAGCAATTTTTAAAACAAAGAGTGGAGTTGAAAACAAAAATGAGGTATCTATTTTCACAATTTTGACATGTTTGAAGTAAATTGCTAACCTTTTTATTCCCGATCGAGCCAATCGATTCGTTCTTCCAAGTCAACCAATTTGTTAAAAAGAGGGTGAATTCAGTAAATGGAATCGTTTAGTCATCACAGTTGTCATATCACAGGAATTGTTAATCATTCGCTTAGACCAAATACAAGAATGTAATGATAAAAGGAGATGTTCAAAAACTCGGGTTTTTTTTTAAGTGCATATAATTATAAATTAGGACATTTTTTTTTTAGCCGAATAATGATTTCTCCAACGATCATGACATAAAGTATTTAAATTTAAGCAAAATCCAAACTATTTTCATGACATTAAACTCTTTTGGCCGAATTCATCCTTTTACTAGAGTCACACGGTTTTTAAAACATTTTGGCGATTTGAGTTCAAAAAGATGACTTTTTCGGGAGAAAAATTGGTTAAAACAAATTCACAAACAACTTATCGAATTGTAAAAAGAAATATCTCATGTTTATTTGCAAGAGATTTAAAAGTGCATAAAAAAAATAAAACAACCACACAAATTAATTAAAAACGCAATCCCACACAAACTAAAAGAAAACAGTAAAAATTATCCAAATATGCTGATAAATCTCACCACCTCCAACTTCAAGGGTCACATTGTCCCCAATGTGAAGAAGGAGATGTGATACAGTCTAGATTAGAAAGCGAGAAAGAAAGAAAAAAAAATGAAACAAGAAAAAATACGACCTTCATTGTGGTGGTGGGAAATGTCCTTGCGAAATATGCCATTGTTGGATACGATCCATCATGGCAAAATAGATCTTCTTTGTTGGTCATATTGTTGTTGTTCTTTGTTGTTGAAGATTCATGAAGAATTGTTGTTGTCGTTCTTCAATTCGAGCGTAATGTTGCGTCATCATTTCCCCTGGCGATCCAATAAAGCTCATTGCTCCATTTGCTCCAAGCGAATGGCGTGGAGAAGAGATCTAGTATCATCCATAGGGGTTGATGGTTGCCTTGGTGGTTGCCTTGGTGGTTGTGACGCCGAGGAGCATCAATATCCGGTTCCTCACTTTGATAGGCATCGTGTCGGAGGCCGGGCGGTGCGGGTAGTCGGAATGCATCCGGGTTATCACCTTGTGGGTACATCATCTTCCAATTGTCGGGTCCCGAACCCGAAGTGCGAGAAGGATCCGGCAATGGATGTGTGTAGTCTGTATTTTTGAACCTTAAAACATAACCCATCCCGCTCCGTTGAATCATTCCCATAACAATACAAGATTCAAAGTCGATCGGGTTGGTCCCCGGGCTTGCTCAAGTCAGTCTGCGAGGTTATAACCATAATGGATGGCAATAGGAGTAATAAGGCCACCAATAACGATTTTACCTCGTTTTTCTTGCTCACTTTGAGAAAATGCTTGGCGAGATAAGAACCCGTGTCAGCCAAAGAAGAATTCACCATTGACCATAGAAAATACAGCTCATCAAGTCGGACGACTCCTTCGCTTTCGCCCCGACCAAATAGTGTACTCGAGAGCACCCGATGGATATAACGAAAGCAAGGATTGACAATGCATGAGGATTTTGATGAAGAAGGATTATATTCCAGCTCATGCGTAATTGCTTGCCAAAATTATCGATCACGGAACCCCAATGGCTTTATACGCAACCCATTTGTGGGTAAATCATAGATAGAATTAAATTCGCAATGTGAGTTGGTGATCATTGTTGAAGAGCCGAAATGTGATTCGTCCCTTCCCGGCGTGTCGGCCCAAGTAATCTCCGCGTCATAGGAACTCGGAAATTCTAACGTGAGACGGATGTAGGTGGGTGTGGCTAGATTCATGAAATAGCCCCACCCAAGTTGATTGAACATCCAATCCACATCGCAGACGCGGCCGAGAGCCCATCCAAGGTAGGGTTATCAAGAATCGTGTGTTAATGATGTGGCGTTGGGCCAGACGATGGTATTGAGCTTCATGATCATCATCTCGGAAGAATATACCAAATGGGTTGGTAGGTACCGGTGGGTCAGTACGAGTGGCTCGGCGACCGCCGTGTGTGGGGGCCGCGGAGGATGAAGCATCACCGGTACGTCCGCGTTTCGTCCTGGGATTCCTATGTCAATAAAAACTTACAACAACGTGAAAAACTATTTTAAGAGACATAGATAGTATCCCAAACATGAAAAGGCATCAATTTACTCAAATTTCCACCATATCAACATCTTTATTCAACAAGAATCCATCTTCACAAGCTATACACCCCATTTGCAACAATGATTTAACAACATCCATTTTTCAACAACATTTCAATAATAGCAATTCAATCAAAAACAAAGATATCTCAACAACAATTTAGGAACATTAATCATATGACTCCAAGTCTAACTCTTCAAATCAAGAACAAATGACCAATTCCTCAATTTAGCAAGATAAAAACATCACAAGAATAATTTCTCATAATTACCACAAGAACTAAAAAATTACCACAAATAAACTCAATTAAACTCACAAAAATTCACAAGAAATATGTCATAAAAAGAAATTCATGATTTTACCATCAATATCAACTATCCAAATTTTAATAACCCTACCATTCAATTTTTTTTTTTTTTTTTTTTTTTTTTTTTAGGGCATGAAAAATTGGCAATACATATTCATGAATTTGCTAACTACAACATAGGATAATCTTCACAACAACACACAAATATACCAATTCAAACAAATCAAAATTCGAAATTGAAAGGAAAAGAAGAGAAGAGAAGATCAACACATACCTTGAAGACATTGTGAGGAGGAAGAGATGAGAGCCTTGTGATGTGAAAGTGTGTGGTGTGGGTGAAGATTTTGGAAGAAAAGAGAAAGAAATTGGTGATTTTGGGGTAGGGTTTGAGAAAAGGGGGAGAAAGGAAGAAGAAGAAGGGGTTTGGGGAAGAAAATAGGGATGAAATCGGACACCCCCTGTTTTGTATGTACCGAACACGACCGTGCTTTCAAAGCACGGCCAGGCCGTGTTCGGTACGAGTTCGGCCCCCTTTTTTTTATTTTTTTTTTATTTTTTTTTATTTTTTTTGATTTAAAACACGGGCGTGTTATTTAACACGCCCAGGCCGTGTTTTGTACGCGTTTTTCATCCCAGTTTTTTTTTATTTCGATTTAAAACACGGGCGTGTTATTTAACACGCCCTGGCCGTGTTTTGTACGAATTTTGACCCAAAATATTATATATATATATATTTTTTTTTTTAAACACGGGCGTGTTTAAAAACACGCCCATGCCGTGTTTTCTGCGTGGTCTGCCAACATGGCCTGGGTTGAAGAACACGGCCAGGCCGTGTTTTTATTAATTTTTTTTTTTTTTTTAAAAAAAAATTCACACAAAATACCGGGTTGCCTCCTGGATAGCGCTTCGTTAACGTCGTATAGCTGGACCTGTTTTACCTCTACTCGTGTGGTGTATTTTGAGGGTCGTCAAGACGGATGGAATCTCGATAACTATCATCGATGGTGCCCCCAAAATAAAGCTTTAGACGATGTCCATTCACCTTGAATGTTCCCATTTCCTTGTGCGTGATTTCAATAGTCCCGTAAGGGAACACTTGAGTAACAGTGAATGGGCCGGACCACCGGGATTTTAATTTACCTCGGAATAGTCGGAGTCGGGAATTGAAGAGTAACACTTGATCACCAGGTTGAAATTCTCTTGTTTGCTTAATGCGTTTGTCATGCCATTGCTTTGTTCGTTCTTTGTAAATTCTCGAGTTCTCATATGCCGAATTTCGCCATTCTTCGAGTTCGTTAATCGCAATAAACGGTTATCTCCTCGCACTTGACAAATCATAATTAAGCATTTTAATAGCCCAAAAGGCCTTGTGTTCAAGCTCAACCAGGTAAATGACACCCCTTACCATAAACGAGTCGGTATGGAGTAGTCCCTATTGGCGTTTTGAAAGCCGTTCTATAAGCCCAAAGGGCATCGTCGAGTTTGAGGGACCAATCCTTGCGAGAGTGTCCAACCGTTTTTTCCAAAATTCTTTTTAATTCGCGGTTGGACACTTCAACTTGACCACTAGTTTGAGGGTGATAGGCGGTGGCGACTCGGTGTGTGACACCATATCGTTTTAACACTTTGTCAAATTGACTATTACAAAAGTGAGTGCCTCTATCACTAATGATGGCTCGTGGAGTACCAAATTGGGTAAAAAGTTTTTTGAGAAAATGTACCACCACTCGAGCATCATTTTTAGGCAAGGCTTGAGCCTCTACCCATTTAGACACGTAGTCAACGGCTACCAAAATGTATTTATTGCCGAAAGACGCAGGAAATGGTCCCATAAAATCAATACCCCAAACATCAAAAATTTCACAAACAAGAATACCGTTTTGGGGCATTTCATTTTTTCGAGAAATATTTCTTTCGTTGACAATTATCACAAGTTTCAACATACCGTTTTGCGTCTTGAAAAAGTGTAGGCCAATAAAAGCCCGACTCAAGGACCTTTCGTGCCGTGGTATTCGCTTGATAGTGCCCACCGGTGGGTCCTTTGTGACAATGATTCAAAATGGAGATCGTTTGGGAAGTGCGACACATCTTCGTATGATTTGATCCGCACAAATTCGGAAGAGGTGGAGATCGTCCCAAATATAGTGTTTGAGGTCCGAAAAGAATTTCTTCTTTTGTTGATGGGTCAACCCTTTCGGTAGAACTTTTCCTGCAAGATAATTAGCAAAATCTGCAAACCAAGGATTATCAATTGAAATTGAGTTCAAGGAAAAGAGTTGCTCATCCGGGAAAGAATCTTTGATATGTCCTTTGTGTTGCTTGTCGGTGTCGGAGTGCTCAAGCCTTGATAGGTGATCGGCGGCAAGATTTTCGGCGCCCCGTTTATCTTTGATTTCCACATCAAATTCTTGGAGTAAGAGTACCCATCGAATTAGTCGTGGTTTTGCATCATTTTTGTCAAGCAAAAAACGTAAAGCATAGTGGTCCGTATAGACAATGACTTTGGATAGGATCAAATATGAGCGAAATTTGTCAAATGCGAAAACCACTGCAAGTAACTCTTTTTCTGTAGTCGTATAATTGGACTGAGCTGGATTTAGAGTTTTGCTTGCGTAGTAAATTGGTCGAAAATGCTTATCTTTTCGTTGCCCAAGCACCGCACCTACCGCACAATCGCTGGCATCACACATGAGTTCGAATGGTTGAGACCAATCCGGAGCTACCATGATGGGAGAAGTGGTGAGCTTTTCTTTCAAAGTATTGAATGCTTGAAGGCATTCATCATTGATATGAAAGACCGCATCCTTCTCCAAGAGGCGAGTGAGTGGCCGGGCAATTTTTGAAAAATCTTTGATGAATCGCCTATAAAACCCGGCATGCCCTAAAAAGCTTCGGATTGCCTTCACCGAAGTGGGTGGAGGCAATTTGGAAATTGTCTCAACCTTCGCCTTGTCAACTTCAATGCCCCCGCAAGAAATTTTATGTCCCAAAACAATACCTTCTTGTACCATGAAATGACATTTTTCCCGATTAAGAACCAGGTTAGTTTTTTTCACAACGAATGAGGACTTTTTTAAGATTTGCAAGACAAAGATCAAATGAGTCCCCAAAAACCGAGAAGTCATCCATGAAGACTTCCATGATATCTTCTACAAGTTCGTCGAAGATAGCAAGCATGCACCTTTGAAAAGTTGCCGGTGCATTGCACAATCCGAAAGGCATGCGGCGATAGGCAAAAGTACCGTAGGGGCAAGTGAAAGTGGTCTTTTCTTGGTCCTCCGGTGCTATCGAGATCTGAAAATAACCGACATGCCATCAAGGAAGCAATAATACAAGTGACCGGATAATCTTTCAAGCATTTGATCAATAAAAGGTAAAGGAAAATGGTCCTTGCGAGTAGCATCATTGAGTCGTCGTGTCGATGCAAACTCGCCAACCTCAGTTACCGTCCGCATTGGAATAAGTTCATTCTTTTCATTTGGTACCACCGTCATCCCACCTTTCTTTGGAACCACTTGAATCGACTCACCCATTCTTGTCGAAATTGGATAGATGAGCCCCTGCGCATCAAGTAATTTGATTACCTCCGCCTTGACTACCTCTTTCATGTTTGGATTTAAACGATTTGTGGTAGAACAACCGGCTTGAAATTTTCCTCCATCGAATTTTGTGAGTGCAAAAGGAAGGATTTATCCCTTGAATATCGAGATTTTCCAAGCGATGGCCTTTTTATGTTCCGTAATATTACCAACAATCTATCCTTTTGATGAGAAGATAAATTGGAGGAAATAATTACGGAAGTTTGGCGTTCTTGGCTAGAAATGCATATTCCAAGTGTTCGGGTAACTCCTTCACTCTAACAAAGTGGTGGATCCTCAATGGATGGTTTGATATGCCCCACATGTGAGTTTTCAATTTTTCGAACTCTTTCGTGCTCGTTGGTTCGTTTTTCCTCCAATGCGAGTACTGATTCCCTAAGAAAGGGGTCTTCATCTGATATACCTGCACTTTGAACAATACAAGTCTCCAAGAATTCGTTAGAAATCATGCTTGGTAGAGAATTTGTTATCTCCATATCGATAAGATCAATAGCAAAACAGGAGTCATCTTTATCTATCGTATTTTTCATTGATGTAGCGATTTTAAAAATGACTTGTTCATCTTCGACTCTTAAAATTAGTTTGCCATCATGCACGCGTCAATGATTGCCTTAGCAAAGAGCTAAAAATGGACGCCCTAGGATCAAGGGAACTTCGACATCTGTATGCATATCAAGAATTACAAAATCGACAGGAAATATAAACTTATCGACTTTGACCAAAACATCTTCAACAATGCCTCTAGGATACTTAATAGATCTGTCAGCTAATTGCAGGCTCATCCTAGTTGGTTTTGGCTCCCCTAGACCCATTTGTTTGAATAAATCATAAGGCATCAAATTAATGCTAGCCCCTAGATCGGCCAATGCCCGATCAGCGGTCAAATTACCGACATGACAAGGAATAGTGAAACTCCCGGATCTTTGATTTTCTGAGGTAACTTGTTTTGCAAAATTGCCGAGCATTCCTCATTTAATTGCACCATGGATATTTCTTCAAGCTTCTTCTTATTTGAAAGAAGATCTTTTAGGAACTTGGCATATTTTGGCATCTGTGAAAGGGCTTCAACAAAAGGAATATTGATGTGCAATTGTTTAAATAAATCCAAGAACTTACCAAATTGGTCGTCATGTTTGTCCTTACGCAATCGACTTGGATACGGAATAGGTGGTTGGAATTCTGGTACTATTTTCTTTGTTTCCTTGGATACTGTTCGTCTTTTTTGTTGTATGGGTGTGGGTTCGTCCTCCCAAGCATCCGCATTCGTCTAGCTTTGTTCCACTCCTTAGAGTAATTGCTTTTACTGTTCTCTTGGATTTGGCTCGGTGTTGCTAGGTAAGCTCCCTTGTGGCCTTTCGGAGATCATTTTGGCAATTTGACCAATTTGATTTTCCAAGTTGCGAATAGATGCTTCTTGGTTCCTTAAGGATGTTTCGGTGGCCATGAAACGGGTTTCCGTTGTTTGGACGAATTTGGATGATAAGTCCTCCAAACTTGGTTTTCGCGGTTGGAAACCGGAGGTGCGATTTAATTGGGGAGTGCGTTTGGATTAGGTTTTTGTTGACCTTGATTTCCCAACTAAAGTTCGGGTGTTGACGCCAACCTGGATTATAAGTGTTCTTGAAAGGATTATTTTGAAAGGGTCGAGATTGATTACCTAGATAATCCACTTGTTCATGCGGTATCGCGTGAGGGCAATCTTGGTGGTTGTGTGATCCTCCACAAGTCTCGCATGAGAAGGCTTGTTGTGGTGGTGGTTTTGGAGCCGCCAACCCGTCGATTTTTCGAGTCGAGCTTCGACCTGTGCGGCTAGTGTAACCACCGCGTCCGCATTATATACTCCCACTGACCTGTTGGTTTTTCCTCGTACGGATTGCCATTGATAGCCATTCATGGCCATTCCTTCTATGAGATCTTGGGCGGCTTCGGGTGTTTTATTGTTCAATGTTCCCCGCCGCAGATCGATCATCTGCCTTGTTGATGGGAGCAACCCATTGTAAAATGTTTGGACTTGCATCCAAATGGGAAGACCATGATGTGGGCATTTTCGCAGTAATTCTTTGAATCTCTCCCAAGTGTCGTACAAGGTTTCATCGTCTTCTTGAGTGAATGAAGAGATCTCATTCCTCAATCGTGCGGTTTTAGCGGGTGGGAAATACTTTAGCAGGAATTTTTCCGCCATAATGCTCCATGTTGTGATTGTTCCCTTCGGTAAAGTGTTTAGCCATTGTTTAGCCCGTCCCCGAAGAGTAAATGGGAACAAGCGTAAACGGATGGCATCGTCGGAGACTCCATTTATTTTGAAAGTATCGCAAATTTCGAGGAAATTCGCAATATGATTATTTGGATCTTCGTCCGGTAGGCCGTCGAATTGAACAAATTGTTGCACCATTTGAATGACATTCGGTTTGATTTCGAAATTATTGGCTGCAACAGCGGG
The DNA here is from genome assembly GCA_016081115.2 of Rehmannia glutinosa. NCBI lineage: Eukaryota > Viridiplantae > Streptophyta > Magnoliopsida > Lamiales > Orobanchaceae > Rehmannia > Rehmannia glutinosa. Next base: position 427,957 of record JABTTQ020003454.1, read on the forward strand.
CCTTACGATACTAGACGACGTACCATCCATAGATGGCTTGGCGTAGTCGCATACGGTTCTTTGTTGTTCATCCGCCATATCGGGATCCTTGCTTTCGTTAGTATCCTCCTCGTGATCTGTACTAATACTTTCCTCCGTGTTGCTACCGGCGGTCTCGCTTCCAAATTCGGCGACGAGTAGGCATTTTGTGGTAAACAAGGAGGATAAGTATAATCCAAGACTTACAAAGATAGATACCTAGAAAGACAATTAATGAAAATAAAAAAAATGATTAAATTAACAAAAATAAGGTGTTTTTAATATTACAATCCCCGGCAACGGCGCCAAAAACTTGATGGCTCAAAAGCTACTCTAGAAAACCATAGGCAAGTGCACCTATCGTTTTGTAGTATAGATTATTGAGTACCGGTGTCATTCCCACGAGGATTATAAGTACTAATAATTACCGTCTTTTTGTTATCTAATCTAGTAATTTTCAGAGTTTTGTTTGTTAAAATGGAAAATGAAAAATAGAGAATTTAAGATAATTGCAACTTACAAAAAGAAATCAAATAAAAATAAATTGTAGAATGAGAAATCAAGAGATAGAAATGTGTTGAATGTAAATCCCTCTAGAATGTTTTTGTGATTCAATCAAGATAAAAATACAACCATAAACCCTTAAGCAAAAACCAACCTCTTTTAATAAAATCTCATGTTATGTGGACCGTAGAAATTCCCGATTTAAGTTAAACCCTTTCTCAAGGCGAAAAACTCCTAATCTCAAGTTGATTAATGAAATCTCTTTCTAGTTAAAACCCCCAAAATTGCATTATAACGATTTATGAATTCCCATATTAGGTTTGACCCTAATTCGGAAGATTTATGTCGTCTATATCTAGGATTGCATGCAACTCTTTTCACTTATATAGGTTCTTTCTCACCATAAATCTCTCGATTACCGATGAGGAATAAATATCAAATTAATATACCTAGGAAATATCAACTTGAATGAAATAAACATGATATAAGTGAATCACACAAGACATGAGAATTTTATTGAAAACATACAAACCTTAATCACAAATCCATTCTAGAGTTCATTACATTCAAACACTAGTAGTTTAGCTACTCATGATTTTGACAAAAGAATAAATTACACAAGAAGATTTAAGTGTTGTAAACATGGTGTACTTATCTTTCTCAAAATCTCAATGACTTGTTCCTTTGATAGATGATGTTGATCCAAGCCTTCTTCTCCAATGTTGCTACAAGCTTACTCCTCCAAGACCTCTTGATCCCAATTCCACTCAAAATGTTAAACACTATGAATCTCTCTATGAATGAATATTACATGAATGATTTTCCAACTCAAACTCTTGGCTTTTATAAGCACCATCTTGTGAAATACCATATTAACAAATGCCCCGTTTCCATGCTTGTTAGTTGAATCATTGTGTACACTTGTTTATTCTTCATAAGAACTTTGATATTGAATATTGAATTGAGATTATTCTCTCCAACCCTTTGGGTTTTTTGTAAGAGCTTCAAGATTGTTCATCTTGTTGCGAATTTCGACTTATCAAACAAACTTCCGCATTTGTTTGTGGCATCTACGCATACCGAGGTTCTTGCTTTGCTAAGCAACGGGTCGAGATTTCCACCAAATTAACCAAACTAGTGAAGATCTTGGGTTAACAACATATTGTTGTTGGGTCGTATGCACAGTTGTTGTTGCGGTTCACATAGTTGGTAATCAGAGCCATCTAGCAAGGTTAAGTCTATCCTTGTTCTTTAATTCTTTTTATTTTTCAGATTTTCTTTGTTATCTATAAACCCTAGTTCTTCAAGGGTTACAAAAAAAAATCAAAAATTGCAAAAAATAAAATCAGCGGGTAAAAAAAAATCGTAATCCGCGTGCATATAAAAAAAAGTGAGAGAGTTGATTTCGTGGTTTGTTGGGAGCATGAGATTGGGTTTTTAGGATTGTTGTTGGTATTATTGCACTTATTTATACATCATGTCTGAAGAAAAGAGACAACCGTTGGATCTGACCAACAAATTACACATAGGCGTAATTGAGGGTCTTGTGAAGAAGATGATGTTAGAGATGTATGGGGAGCCGAGTGAAGATAGTAGTACCCGAAAATAGGAGACCAAGGTGCAAAGACAAAGGCTGTAGATCCGGTTGAGTTAGATGATGAATTTAATGAGTACATTGAGGGAGACCAGAATTATAGCCCGGGTAGAATGAGGACTCGTGTTGGTTGGACGGGTACAAAAGTTGAGCAACCGCTCGAGATGAGGGGTGTCACAAAGAAAACCTCCAATATTAGTACCAACACTTGGGATTTTGTTGACAATGATCCACGTTTTGCGTCGATTTTTAAAACCACGGAGAACCCTTCAGTAAAGGTAATCAAGTCGGAGTTGAAGGAAGTTCGAGAAGTTGTCGAATCAAGATTAGAATTTGTCAAGCCAGAGATAGATATTGTAAAGCCGGAGTTGGAGGATGTTCCTGTAGTACTCTATCCGGTGAAAGAGGATATGTTATCATTGGATTTTGATGATATGTCGGGTATATCGATCCAACAATTGAATCTAATGATTCATTAGAAATTGAAGTTGGTGGGGCAGATGAGATAGAAAATTCGGTTGATGTGCAAAACAAAAATTATGAAGCCGAAGACAATGAGAGATTGAGTGAGAAAAAAATTGAGAGTCCGGCCAAGGGTGGAAGTGAGATTCGAGTGATGGCCGAGAAAAAGGTGATTAATAATTTAGAATGGGCCGAAAACATGGGGGTAATGGCCATTGAGGTAAAATTCGATGGAAAATCTATATTCATGGCAAAAGAGAATAGAGATACTAGGACTAAGTTTTCATGTTCTAACACTTTTATCTTTGTTTTGCCTAGTATTATTATTTCTTGGTTATAGGATTATGGAAAAACGGGTGAATGTGCATGCCGTTTAATATTTGATCCGGGAGGATTGACATGATCGTTCAACCGTTGGGGTCCAACATTTGGATTCGATGAATCCCTTTCAAGAGGAGGGGAATGATGAGAATCCATCTACGAAGGATCCGGGCAACACCAAATGCAAGTTATCTCGAGTTCTTGAAGACTATGTAATTGAGTTCTTGGATTTGTTTATCATAGATTGGATATTGATTTCCATTGTTTTGAGTCATTTGAGTGGCCAAGTTGATGTTAGAGGCCAAGTATATTGAGTCTAGAGTCATGTTAGTTAATCATGGGTCGAAAACAAGCATTGACGATCGAAGAACAAGAGGTTGCGTTCAAAAACGTCCAAACGCTTCAACAGTTTTCAACACTGGCAGGGTTTAGTATTTTGGCCATAACTTTATCTACAAAATTGATATTGAGCTGATTCAAGATGCTATGGAAAGCTAAGAGAAAGGGCTACAACTTTCATGAAGACGTCAGGGGCTACTTACGTGAAGAACACGGCCTGGCCATGCTCTTTTTGCACGGCCATGTTCGTGAAAACGTGACGAACACGGCTAGGCCGTGTTCCGAAGCACGACCGTGCTTTTTGCCGCGTTTTTTGTGTCTATTCAGTTTTTCGTTTCCTTTTTGGTTTTGAGTTGATTCCTAGTTGGTTTAGGGTTTATTTTGAGTCATATATATAAGGCAAACACTTATTTATTTTTCATAAGAACTTTGATATTGAATATTGAATTGAGATTATTCTCTCCAACCCTTTGGGTTCTTCCAATAGCTTCAAGATTGTTCATCTTGTTGCGAATTTCGACTTATCAAACAAACTTTCGCATTTGTTTGTGGCGTCTACGCATACCGAGGTTCTTGTTTTGCTAAGCAACGGGTTGAGATTTCCACCAAATTAACCAAACTAGTGAAGATCTTGGATTAACAACATATTGTTGTCGTATGCACAGTTGTTGCTGCGGTTCACATCAGGTAAGTTCTTCTGAAATGAATGAACATTTGATTTTTTTTGAAGTCTGGACTTTTACTAAAATGGTATTGAATTTATCAACCAATTTTATCCTTTTGCACATTTATTTAAGCCTGAATAAATCATGCAATTAATAGATTTTCACTATTATGTGGAATATATTAAAACAAAAATGTGATTATCAAGATAATTGTGTTTATCATTATATTACTGCAAGACCAAATAATTTTTAGAAAAAAATATTACAGCACTCATGAGTTGTTATATATTAACTCAGTTAAACTTCTTAGGATCCAATTTTAATCCATATAAATCAATACTGGTGCTCAAATTGAGTACGGACTTCATATGGAGAAAGTCATTGAATTTCGTCTTATAAAATGAAGTTAACAGTACAAAATAATCACATTACTAGTGATAATTTTACTTGATAAGAACTGTGGGTAATTTTTTTAATGAAAAATATCCAATAATTGCTGTGCTTGAGATATATAATTAAAAAAAAATGATGGATGAAATTATGTCAAGCGAGAATGCGCTATAAATTGTTAGGTACAAAAACTGTTTAGAAATATTAATACGAGGGAATTGGTTCAAGTTATACCATATACAATGGCGTAGCCAGGAAAATTTACGGGGTGGGCCGATACACGAAATCGGGGTAGGCCAGATAAAAATTTAATAGAAAAACCATATAAATTTTAACTAAAAAAATTTTTTTAAAAAAATTTACCTTATAAATTTATTTTTTTTCAAAAAATGGGGGGGGGGCCAGGGCCGAGGTTGGCCCCCCCCCTCCCTCCGCCACTGACCATATATATTTTTGGGGTGAGATAGTATCGACCAATCATAGCTATTCATTTTTTTTTATGGTTGTGATTTTTCTAGGATTTTAGATGGGTTTTTCATTTATTTTAATTTATTATGAGTAAAATGATAGTTTTATCATCCAACAATTTTCTTTTTTTGTTTTTGGTAACCTTTGAGATTTTATCTGATTTTAGAGTTATGGCAAGATTTTTTGGATTGTGATTTGGCAGATTTTTTCGGTATTGTTTGTCTTTTCGAAACCATTTTTTATAGGGATGAGATTGTAACTGTCTAATTTAATGGCGTGATTTTAGGAGGTAATTTTTTCAAAAAGGTGTTTTTTCCGGAATTCAGCATATTTATTGTTATTTTGCTGCTTAAATAACATCTGTTAGTTAATACGCGTATCATACCCGTATAGTACCCGTACGTACGAATAATTGAAAAATACTTTCGTTCCCCGTACACATTCTTAAGCAGCGTTAAATATTCCATATTTTTCAAATAAAACGTTGAATACTCGTATTATAGATATTCGTATAATACTTGGCGAATAAAACTTTATTTTAATATTTTTATAATATTTAAATAAATCAGAAAATCATTAAAAATTCATTTATAAGTATAATTACAATATTGTAAAATAATAAATAAGAATGTTAATAATATATAAATATATTAACTATAATTTAATATAATAAAAAACTATATATTAAGTTTTATATAATCAAAGTATAAATACAATTTACTTAAAAAGTCACTAACTATTATTAAATAATTATTTTTATTTTGTGTTAATATAAAGTAAATTAATAACGGACCTAAAATTAATTTTAATATAATCTAAACATAAGTATGAATCACGATCTATGTAAATATAATGTTAAAATAAGCCGTATTATTACTCCCAAAAAATTATATTATATACGTATTAAATCCGTACATCTATGTATTCGTATATTAAATATTTCCGTATGTTTTGCCAATTTTTTCACAGTAACTTTCAGAAAATATTCATAATATACTTGTACGTACTAAATAACGAACTTTTCCCATCCCGTATTTAACTAACAGAGTAAATAACTATTCGATAATACATATTTAATTATTTTTGGTTGCACTATTTGTGACAATTATAACATAGTTTTGTATATGTATTGCCTACTTAGTTTTCCAAAAAAAAAATATTTTGTTTCGGAATTCAGTATAGTTATTGTTCTTTTGCTGCTTAAATAGCTATTTGATAATGCACATTTAGTTATTTTTTGTTGCACTGTTTATGACACTTATGACATAGTTGGGTATGTGTACCGCATATTGGTTTTTTTATACTGCATAGATAGCTTTAAGATAATGCATAGTTAGTTTATTTTTATTGCATAGTTCATGATATCATGCATAGTTGGGTATAATGTACCGCATATTTGGTTTTTTTTACACCACATATATAGCTTCTAGACAATGCATAATTAGTTGATTTTTGTTGCATAGTTTTTTAATTATGCAACATCTTATAGTTATATGCATTGTTTCATAAGTATCTATGCATCGTCTCTTTCGTGAAAATTATAATTTCAAGAGTTTGTTGTTAATGACCAAATTCGAGTTCTCGATGGATGTCTACATCATCAACGATGTCCGTAGGAGTTTCTTAGGGCATTAACAATGTTTCTTCATCTTGAATTATAGTATTCATTTTCTGTAGGTTTTATTGTTGTTACAGAGAATTGTAAACCTCTCCGTGAGGGGATGATGAACCTCAAAATAATTTTGAGTTTTTTTTTAATTTTAGAAATTAAAATATTTTTCAATTTTTCAAATAAATTTCAGATTTTTAAAACAGTTTATAGATTTTCTTAATAATTTTCATTTTATTCATAATTTTAAAATAACTTCAATTTTTTATTGTTTTTATTTTTTTAAAGAAATTATCAGATTTTATATATTTTAATTTTTAGTTTTTAAAATAAATTTTTGAATTTTTTAAAACTTTGTTACAAAAATTCAAATAATTTTAAATTTTGGTAAAACATTTTTTAGAATTGTTAGATAATTTTTCAATTTTTTTCTTTTATTTAATTAATTTTTCCCTCCTTTAAACTAACTAGGATTCCATGTAAGATTAGATATTAATTTTTTAAATAAAAATTAAAAGTTTTAAAATAAAAATGACAAATCAGATGAACATGTCAAAATTACCTACTACAGGCGGCAAGAGAACCAAATCTCAATTTTTTGTTCAAAAAAGGACTATTTGTAAAAAGTAAAAAGAAAAAGGACGGGATCTCAAAGTGGTGTTAGTTAGAGGACAAAAAAAATTGTCTTATAATATTGATGCTGCTTTTTAGGACAAATCACTCCAAGTCAACGGGGTTGACAAAATCCTCTTCCCAAAGGGTCTCCAAGTCTTCTTCTCCGAGAGCTAGAAAATCTTTCGACTGGGAACTTACCTACATAGACGCGCAAATGTTAGAGGGCCCGGGGGTTGTCCCAAAGAGGCCCCTCCGACGCTCAAGTCAGTACGGTGAACGAGAGAATAAAACAGTAAATGAATACTGAATTAAAATCCGTAGGAGGATCATGAATTAATTTACTTACAGATAATAAGAGAAACCTTTTTATACCTGGGAGATGGACCATGTGGGTCATGTAGGAGAATTCGGCATATGGGCTAGTCCACGTAGGAGAAATCGGCCTATGGGCCAGTTCCGGACACATTATTTTATTAAGAGCTCATTGGACAATTAATATTAAACAAATATATAAACTGAATTATATATTAATTAATTAAATATTGTTTTCGCCCCCACCAAACATATCTTGTAAAATATATGCACGTTCGCGATTTTTTGTTCATGATCAAAGCTTATTCAAACTTAATTTGATTGATAGTAACTATTAATAGTCAGACCAATCAAGTTCGGACAAAAAATCATTATAGGGATAATTAAAAAAAAAACCCTCATGTTCGGAAAAATTATATAAAACGTCTGTGTACGTTTGGATGTGGAGATTAGAGAGGGGATTGGGGAGGGAGTTGTAATCCTTAGCTAAATTCATACACTTGTTTAAGTTATAAATCAAAATAAATGGACTTCAAATCCATCTTTAAGTTTTAGTTTATTTTCAAAGAATTTTAAATCCCTCCTAAAACCTAGTTATTTGAAACCCATTTTTTCCCCTTTATGCTCGCTTGCATATTCACTCACACATTTACACGCACTGAACACACACTACACGCACTGCAAACAATGGCGGAGGGAAGGGGGGGCCACTCCGGGCCCCGGCCCCCCTATTTTCTACAAAAAAAAAATTATACACTTGAAAATATTTTTTTAAATTTTTTTAATTATAATTTATATGATTTTTGTGTATCGGCCCACCCCGTTTTCATGTATCGGCCCACCCCATTTTAATTCCTGGCTCCGCCCTTGACTGCAAATAGAGATGTTAAACAGGCCCTAGCGGGTTCGGGCCAACCCTAATGGGTTTCGGGCTAAACGGTCTCAGGCTAAACAGACCGCTATTAAACAGTCCGATAATATTGGAACCTAATCCTAACCCTAACGGGCTTGGGTCTAAATGGGCCACTAATAGGCTATAAGTCAAAAAATTAAAAATTATATATTTAAATCTAAAATTTTAAACTCGAACATCTATAAAATTTAAGTTTAACATTTTAAGTTAAAGTATTCATTATAAAAAAAGTCATGCATAGGTTATTATTACACAACATTAACAAAATTATAAAATTTAAATATATTATGATCTAAATTTCAAAATAAAACTATAGTAATAAAAGATAGCATTATTTAACCATATAAAAATGGGAAAACTAATACTTTTTTTTAAATTACTCATATGACTATAAGTCATAATTTTTAAAATTATATATTTAAATCTATTAAAGATGGGGAGATGTGAATTTTAAAAAAAAATATATTTAGTAATATGTAGTAAACTAGATATATAATAGTAGAATTATATATGTTTTTTTTAAAAAAAAAACACTCGCTGGCTCGGTTAACCTACGGGCTAGCCCTAACGGGCTTCGGGCTAAACGATTAGGACCAAAAAGGCTCGTATTTAAACGGGCCAACATAATTAGGCCCTAACTCTCTTTTTTGTCGGTTTAAATGATCGGGGCCAACGAGCCACGACCCGTTTAACATCTCTAAATGCAGACATCTACACACACTACATACACACTGCACATATTTACACACACTAAAAACAATGCACACACACATTCTCTCACGTATTCATGTTAGATAAATGTTTTTATCATGATTTTGATGATTTTGTTCGATTTTGTTCAAATGAGTTTTTAAACCAAAATAATGTCCCTAAATGTTGTCTAAATACTTCCGATCGACTTAAAATATTTTTACTATTTTTCGGAGTATTTTTTGGACTTTATTTTCGATAAAAAATTGGACAACACATTTGTGTAAGGCTCGACCGGTCGCCCTATAGGGCAACCCGTACCTGAGTTGAGTTTTGAAACAGAAAAAGGGACGTAGAAAAATTGAGGGAGGGCGACCGGTCGACCAGGTGGTCGACCGGTGAGGGCGACCGGTCGACCGGTACCTGGGAGTCCCTCTTTTGGTTCAGTCTTCTCTGTTTCGTTTTTTTATCAACCCCAACCGGTCAACATCGAGGGCGACCGATCGCACCCCTCTCCGACCGGTCCCCGTGTGTAAAAATTGCAGAAATTCAATTTCAATCTTATCTCTGCGCGACCGGCCGCACTGCTTTATCAAGAAACTATCCGTTGCATTTTCGCATGACTTTTCCCTATTTTGTGGGATTGATTTCTAACAGCTATATTGATGATTTTAAATGGTTTCTTTTGCAGCAAATCACTCCCCAAGGAGGAGCCTATGTCTGGAAATCAAAGCCAAGACCTCTCCTATAAATAGAGGCTTCATTCAAGCAACAAGACACAACACTACACACAAGCAAAGAGCAATCAAACAAACACTTTCATATATCTTGTTGTATTAGCCTTAGCACTTTCACTTGCACAAATTTGAGGTCTAGACTTTCAATTCTTGATTACACTTGTACTCATATTGTATCAATCATTATTGAGTTGTAATCTTGATTTTGGTCATCATTCAACACAAGACGTCCTTGTGAGTATTCTTGTGGTAAGAATACACTTGGGTGATCTAGGTGATAGGTGTTTGAAGGTTGTGGTAATCTTCAAAGGTGTTGTAAGAGGGTTGTGGTAATCCTCAAGGTGGTGAAAGAGGGTTGTGATAATCCTCAAGGTGTTGTATTAATTTTTGGTAAATTAATAAAATCTTTTTTTCTTTTTGAAATCCATCCCGGATATACTGGGGTGGTAGAGGATTAGGCCTTAGGTGGGTTGAACCTCTTTAAATCGAAGTGTGTTGTTTAAATTCCGCACTTAGCATTTCATCTTTGCTTGAGTTTTTCGAAAAAGAGGGCAAAATCTGAAAAACCGAGATAATCTATTCACCCCCCCTCTAGATTATCGTAGCCACTTGGACTAACAAGTGGTATCAAAGCCAAACTCTTTGGCTAGCTCGTTCCGAGTAAAGAGGAAAGATCCATGGCTACAAATTATGCTCATCTCACCACCGGCGCCTCCACCAACAAGCCACCACTATTCGACGCCAACAACTATGCATTTTGGAAAGACCGTATGGAGTGCTTCCTACAAGGGTGCGGGTTCGACATTTGGAATGTGGTCATTGAAGGAGTTGATCAACCAACCAAGAAATCGGAGGATGGCACCTTGGCTCCTAAACATTTCAAGGAGTTCGATGAAAACGACAAAAAGCTTTCTCTCTAAACGGTAAGGCCTTAAATATTTTGCATTGTTCTCTTACCGCCACCGAGTATAATCGCATAAGAGGCATAAGGTCGGCACATGAGGTTTGGAAAAATTGGAGACAATCTATGAAGGGACTAAGAAAGTCAAGCAAGAAAGACCATGCTTGTTAAAGACTTTGAAAACTTTAACATGCATGATGGTGAAAGCATCTCCAAGGTGGTGGAAAGGCTTGACAATATTGTCAATCCTCTTGTGGCCCTCGGTAAAGTCATCTCCGAAGAAGACAAGGTGACTAAGGTATTGAATGCTCTTCCCGGCTCATGGTCCAAAAAAGTAACGGCAATCACGGAGGCACAAAATCTTGAGACACTCAAGTTTGACGAGCTTATTGGAAATCTCCTCATCTATGAAGTCTATCTCAAGGAGAGGAAAAATTCCAAACCATCCATAAATCAATCGGGTATGCAAATTATTCCTAAAGGTCTTGCTTCTTCTTCTTCTAATAATGCATACTATGATAATGATGATGATGATGAGGAGACGGCCGCACTTGTTAGAAAATTTGCAAAATTTGTGAATAAAAATAAAGCAAGAAAACCAAGTGATAATGCTTGCTTTAAATGCGGAAAACCCGGGCACTTCATTGCCGATTGCCCAAAGCTCGATGAAGAGGAGCAAAAGAAAAAGAAGTCTTTCACGAAAAAGAAGGCTCTAAATGTGGAGGTCAAAACGTGGGATGAACTACTCGAAACAACCGACGAGGAAGGAGAGACCGAACATGGTCTCATGGTCATAGACGATGAAAATAATGAGGTACGCTCTAATTCTTCTACTTCCTCCATAGTTAATGATTTGCAATGTGATTTTGATGAATTGCAAATTGAGTTTCAAAATTTAATTGTTAAATACAGAAATTTGAAAAAGGAGCATAAGGAGCTTAAGGTTGAAAAAGAAAAATTATTTACCTCTTATGAATCTCTAGACAAAGCTCATACTCTTACTCTTACTAGAGTTCACTCTCTTGAAACCGAAAAGGAATTGCTCACAAAAGATATTGAATGTTTGAAAAATGATGTGCATCGTTTCAACATAAGCACGGACAAAGTCACAAAAATTTTAGATGCACAAAGAGGTGAGCATTCCAAATTGGGACTTGGTTATAAACCATTTCAAAGCGTTTTTAAAAAGAATAACCAAGGTCCGACTTTTGTACATGCTAGTAATTCTAATACTCCTACTTGTTTTTATTGTGGCAAAGTTGGACATTATGCTAATAATTGCAAATTGAGAAATAGCTCTAGACATGTTTGGAGACCCAAAGGTTTCAAGACTAACTCCCATGGACCCCAAAATTATAGGGTACCTAAAAGAAATTCTTTTGTAGGTAATAGGGGCTATAACAACAATGGAAGATTCAAAATGGCTCGTGGATAGCGGATGTTCACGCCATATGAGCGGGAGGAGAGAACTTTTTACCAATATTAAGCTCCAAGAAGAGGGTATGGTCATGTTCGACAATGGCAGATGAAGAATTCTTGGAAATGGAGAAATTGGTAACTCTTCTTTCTCTCTTAGTAATGTTCTTTTAGTAGAAGGGCTTAAGTTTAATTTGATAAGTGTTAGCCAACTTTGTGATTCAAATTATGATGTTTCCTTCAATAAAGAAAAATGCCTTATACTTAAAAAATGGTGAAATTATTTGTGAAGCAAATAGAAAATGCAATCTTTACAAAATTTGTACAAGTGATTTGGTTAGCCAAAATGTTTCTTGTTTAGTCGTCAATAATGATTTAACTAGTTTATGGCATAGGCGACTTGGACATGTTGGATACAAAAATTTGAAAAATATTTACAAAAACCAACATGTGAAAGGACTACCCAAATTGAATTTTGAAAATCTTGGCTTATGTGACACTCGTCAAAAGAACAAATTAGTTAAAAGCAGTTTTAAGCCCAAAAATAAAATTTCCACAACCAAACCCCTACAATTGCTTCACCTTGATTTGTATGGGGATATTGGTACGGCAAGTCTAAGTGGAAAACATTACAATTTCGTTATTGTCGATGATTTTTCTAGATATACTTGGGCTCTTTTTCTTACCAATAAAAGCGATGCTGTTAATGAGTTTGTTAAGTTGTGTAGACTTATTGAGAATGAAAAGGAAGACATTATTAAGTCTATTCGAAGCGATCGAGGTGGAGAATTTGATGGTGAATTTAGAGTCTTTTGTGAAACTAAAGGATACGCTCATAATTTTTCGGCTCCAAGGACTCCTCAATAAAATGGAGTAGCCGAAAGGAAAAATCGGACACTACAAGAGATGAGTCAGTCCATGCTCAATGAATTTTCACTTCCAAAATATTTTTGGGCCAAAGCCGTAAGTACCGCTTGCTATGTTATTAATCGAGTTTATATTCGTCCTAAAATGAATAAAACTACATATGAGCTTTGGAAAGGTAGAACCCCAAATATTAGTTATTTCAAGATATTTGGTTGTAAATGCTTTATTTTGAATACCAAGGATCAATTGGACAAACTTGATCCTAAGGCCGATGAAGGGATATTTATGGGATATTCAACAAAAAGCAAAGCATATCGGGTTTACAATAAGACTAGTGGAGTTGTTGAAGAATCCATCCATGTCAAATTCAATGAAGCTTCGGGTGTTGAAAGAATACCCAATGATGAAAGTGATGAAGAGGATATTATTGAACCAATTGTTCAAGTTGATGATCAACCGTCTACATCAAATGATCAACCGTCCACTTCAAATGGTCCTCAAGAAGATATAGGTGATACCTCGGATCTTCCCGTTGCATTGAAATTTAAGGGAGATCACGCAAAAGATCTTATTATTGGTGATCCCCTTGACAAAGTGATGACCTAGAGAAAATTTGCCGAGAAAGCTCTTATTTCTCAAAAGGAGCCTAAAAATGCTAATGAGGCTATTGAGGATGAGGATTGGTTCTTAGATATGCAAGAGGAGTTAAATCAATTTGAAAGAAATGATGTATGGGAATTGGTACCTTGTCCTCCATCTTAAACTATTATTGGTACAAAATGGGTATTCCGGAACAAACTTGATGATCAAGGCAACATTGTTCGAAATAAGGCAAGGTTAGTAGCTCAAGGGTATTGTCAAGAAGAAGGTATTGACTATGATGAAACTTTTGCACCCGTAGCACATTTAGAAGCTATTCGTATTTTACTTGCCTATTCTTGTTTTAAAAATTTCAAACTTTACCAAATGGATGTTAAATCCGCTTTCTTAAATGGTATTATTCAAGAAGAAGTCTATGTAAAACAACCACCGGGGTTTGAAAATTTTTCTAGGCCTAATGATGTTTATAAACTTAAAAAGGCCTTGTATGATTTAAAGCAAGCACCCCATGCATGGTATGATAAACTTAGCTCATTTCTTTTGCAAAATGGTTTTATAAGGGGTAAAGTTGATACAACTCTCTTTGTTTCTGAAAAAGGGCAAGATTGCTTACTTGTGCAAATTTATGTTGATGATATTATCTTTGGTGCTACTAATGATTCTTTGTGCAAGAAATTCTCTAAATTGATGCAAGGTGAATTTGAGATGAGTATGATGGGGGAGCTCAACTTCTTTCTTGGACTCCAAATTAAGCAATGTCAAGAAGGCATATACATTTCGCAATCAAAATATACAAAAGAACTTTTGAAAAAGTTCGGCATTGAAGAAGGAAGAACCGTTTCCACTCCCATGGCAACTAATGTCAAAATTGACAAAGATGAAAAAGGCAAGTCCGTGGATGAATCAAAGTATCGAGATATGATTGGTAGTTTACTTTATTTAACCGCTAGTAGACCGGACATTCTTCATGTTGCATGCATATGTGCTCGTTTTCAAAGCAATCCCAAAGAATCTCATATGAGTGTCGTTAAAAGGATTTTTCGATATTTGAAAGACACTATTCAATATGGTCTATCTTATCCAAAGAATGAAAATTTTTCTCTTAAAGGTTATAGTGATTCAGATTATGCGGGAAATATTGATGATCGGAAAAGTACTTCCGGATCATGTCAATTTTTAGGCGATTGTCTAGTTTCTTGGTTTTCAAAGAAACAAAACTGTGTTTCTCTTTCAACGGCCGAAGCCGAATATATTTCCGCCGCTTTTTGTTGTACTCAACTTCTTTGGATGAAACAAACCTTAGCGGATTACAAATGCTCTTTTGAAAACGTACATATCTTTTGTGATAATATATCCGCTATAAATATTGCTCAAAACCCGGTTCATCATAACCGTACTAAACTTATTGAGATTCGACATCATTTTCTAAGGGATTGTGTTTCAAAACGAAAAATTGAGATATCTTTTGTACCATCTCAAGATCAATTAGCGGACATTTTTACAAAACCGCTATCTTCCGAGACATTTGCGTCCATACGAGCTCGGTTAGGCATAATGCATATTGAATGAGGTTTACGTTTACATTTTGCATATTTTTAAAACTTAGGGGCGAAAAATCGGATTTTTGGTTGAAAATTCAGATTTTGAAAAACTTGACAAAACAATGGTTGAAGAGGTTGAGGGCAACCGGTCGCCCTCAACGCCGACCGGTTGCCCTCAACCACGACCGGTCGCCTGTTTGTATTTTGGATTAAAACCGTTCTGTCTTCAAAGATTCGACAGTTTAACTTATTTTTGCCATTTCTCGTCCCCTTTGCCAAATTCACACAAATTTCACTCAAAATTGATTTTCATGCATTCAATTCATATCTTGGACCTTATATAGCATGTTTATCATCATCATTGCTCATCTTTACCGATCGAATGGTAAGAATTTTCCTTTCTTTGCTCAATGGGTTGAACCCTTGAGCTTGTGGCTTTCTTGTATATTTTTTATGAAATTATCTTATGATCATGTTGAGCTTAATTGTTATATTGTATTGTATGATGTTTGATGTGAATTGGTGATTAAATTTTTGGCTTGATTCATTTACAAGGGCTCTATACAACTTCTTTTAATTTTTACGCCCACAAGGTGTTCGATGAAATGTCACAATGAATATTTCAACTTCTACATGATTCTCTTGCTTCCAAAAGTCTTAAATACTTATTGCGATCATGTTTTGGCAAATAAAACGAGCATATGAACTCTTCATGATACATTTCTCCCATTTTCCTTGGATTTTAAGCCTAAATTGCTCAATGGTTGATAAACCGTCTCTTTGGCGCACTTTGATGTAATTGTATGGTGTTTTTATCATCCTAACATTCTTTTTGATGATTCCAAAGGGGGAGAAACAGGAAATTGGCTCGTTAGCCAAAAGAAGCTAATAAAAGCTCGTAATAAAAGCTATAAGCTATGGCTTCCTAAAGCCAAGTATACCTAGTCCATGACTTGTATTATTGACTCAATTGCAAAAGATTATAAGTATTGTGATAGGGGGAGCTTCTTAGCTTATGATGTTTATATGCATCTTATATAAGCTTGTTATAGCTTGTACTTCTAGCTTATGCAAATCTCTTGTTGATATGCTCATAGATAGGGGGAGCTTTGTATGGAATGTTTTTAACGGATAGTTCACTCGTAAAACCGGAAAACTTATTTGTTTTCAAAATCGTCCTCGAGAAAATTGTTTTGGTTTGTAATCATCAAAAAGGGGGAGTTTGTTAGATAAATGTTTTTATCATGATTTTGATGATTTTGTTCGATTTTGTTCAAATGAGTTTTTAAACCAAAACAATGTCCCTAAATGTTGTCTAAATACTTCTGATCGACTTAAAATGTTTTTACTATTTTTCGGAGTATTTTTTGGAGTTTATTTTCGATAAAAAATTGGACAACACATTTGTTTCAGGCTCGACCGGTCGCCCTATAGGGCAACCCGTACCTGAGTTGAGTTTTGAAACAGAAAAAGGGACGTAGAAAAATTGAGGGAGGGCGACCGGTCGACTCCTGGGCGACCGGTACCTGGGAGTCCCTCTTTTGGTTCAGTCTTCTCTGTTTTGTTTTTTTATCAACCCCAACCGGTCAACATCGAGGGCGACTGGTCGCACCCCCTCTCCGACCGGTCTCCCTGTGTAAAAATTGCAGAAATTCAATTTCAATCTTATCTCTGCGCGACCGGTCGCACCCCTGTTTTATCAGCAAACTATCCGTTGCATTTTCAGACAACTTTTCCCTATTTTGTGGGATTGATTTCTAACAACTATATTGATGATTTTAAATGGTTTCTTTTGCAGCAAATCACTCCCCAAGGAGGAGCCTATGTCTAATGTCTGGAAATCAAAGCCAAGACCTCTTCTATAAATAGAGGCTTCATTCAAGCAACAAGACACAACACTACATACAAGCAAAGAGCAATCAAGCAAACACTTTCATATATCTTGTTGTATTAGCCTTAGCACTTTCACTTGCACAAATTTGAGGTCTAGGCTTTCAATTCTTGATTACACTTGTACTCATATTGTATCAATCATTATTGAGTTGTAATCTTGATTTTGGTCATCATTCAACACAAGACGTCCTTGTGAGTATTCTTGTGGTAAGAATACACTTGGGTGATCTAGGTGATAGGTGTTTGAAGGTTGTGGTAATCTTCAAAGGTGTTGTAAGAGGGTTGTGGTAATCCTCAAGGTGGTGAAAGAGGGTTGTGGTAATCCTCAGTCTTTGTATTAATTTTTGGTAAATTAATAAAATCTTTTTTTCTTTTTGAAATCCATCCCGGATATACTGGGGTGGTAGAGGATTAGGCCCTAGGTGGGTTGAACCTCTTTAAATCGAAGTGTGTTGTTTAAATTCCGCACTTAGCATTTCATCTTTGCTTGAGTGTTTCGAAAAAGAGGGCAAAATCTGAAAAACCGAGATAATCTATTCACCCCCCTCTAGATTATCGTAGCCACTTGGACTAATAATTCATACGCACTATCCTCTCACAATTATTCACAAATAATAAAAATTACACATCTCATATTTATTCGTGCATAAAATTAATTATTTATAAAACAATAAGATTATTTATTTTATTTTATTTAATAAGTGCCAATTAAAAAAATGAATAGAGCTTTTTATCAAAATTTTGCGATGGATACACAAATTCATATCATTCAAACAAGAGTTTGGATTTTAAATTCTAGGTATTTGAAATCCATTTATTTTCAAATACACTGGATTTGAAATCCCTCCATCCAAATGCACCATCTCATAGATTTTTTAAAATTATAAAAAAGAAAGCTTGAGTTTTGATTCGCTCTTCCATTTTCTTTTTTTATAGGCAAACATGATTTGCAAAACCTCCATGATATTTATAGAAATATTACAGTAACCCAATTAAATTTAAGGTATAATCAAATCTGAAAGAGCTTTTTGTAATATTGAAATATCTCTTTATTTTTTTTATAACTAGCCCAACGTTTTTTTAAATTATCGCTTCGTTATATTTAATGACGAAGTTAGTGTTAGAACAATATTTTTATTTTGATTTTGATGATTTCATATAAATGAGTTTTATATCAAAACAATATTTCCAAAACTTGTCCAAATACTTCAAAATATTTTATTTAATTTTTACTAAGTTTTTGAAATACTTCTTGAACTTTATTTTTGTTAAAAATTGGACAACCTCTCTGTAATGAGGTCGACTGGTCGCCCTAGTAGGGAGACCCGTACCTAAATGTTTGAAAACAGAAAATAGAATAGAGAATATTTTTGGAGGAGGACGACCGGTGCCTAAAATTTGTGTTTCCTGTCTGTTCTTCTTTGTTTCTCAAAGCGAACGGTCACTATCCATAGCAACCGATCTCCATAGGTAGCAACCGGTCGCCCTAGACAGTGACCGATCGCCCTCGATGACGTACTATATCAAATCTTGATCCAATAGTTTAAACTTTCGAATATTCAGCATAGCCACCGGTCGCTATAAGGTTTTTGACAACAAATTATATTTGTTGCTTGAGCACTTAACAGCAAGATTTATTTTATAAATTCTTAACCATTTTTTTGTAGAATTTTTGAACATTCTTTTGCAAACAAATTTCAAATTAGATGAGTCTGTGTTGGAAATCAAATCTTGAAGCTTCTCTATAAATAGTTGAAGAACTTGAAGGATAAAACACAATACATTATTCTACAATCACAACAAGAAAAACACAACAAACTTCTCAAGCTTTTATTTTCATACTCTTGTTGTAATAGTCTAAGCACTACACTTTCACATTTTGATTATTAGTCATTCTTTCTTGATTATAACTGGACTTTCAATGTTATAAACTTTCATTTGAGTTGTAATTTTGATTGATCAATTCATCCGATCCAAAACAAGATATACTTGTTGAGTGTTCTTTTGGCAAGGACACACTTGGTTGATTCATTAGGTGTTGAAGGGTTTGGTGTTCTTCAAAGGTGAAAGAAGAGTTTGGTGCTTTTCTAGATTGTTGTTGTAAGGAGAAGTTGGTGTTCTTCAAGGTAAAGTTGTAATTACTTGGTATCAATTAATAAACTTTTTCTTTTCGAAATCCACTCGGACATACCGAGTGGTAGTGGATTAGACTCTAGGTAAGTTGAACCACTTTATATCATGTGTTCATTCATCTTCTATATATCTCATTCTTGAAGAGTCTTTCACTATTCGAAAAAGAGGGCATAAATTAAAAATTTGGGAAACATTATTCACCCCATCTAGATTTTCGTAATCGGTTAGACTAATAGTTAGGATGAGCAAATGGTGTCGCATCTTTAACTCCATATATACTTAAATTAGTCTACATGTTGTCTTAAATGTGTTATTAAATATACCATCTTTCTCTCTCCATATAAAATAATAAACTTGCATTTAATATTACTGATTATTACTATTATTCATAAGGATACAATTTAATATTGCTCTCCCAGTTGATGTGATTCTGACTCGGATTATATTATATATCATGTTTTACAGATCCAGGCACACGTACTGTTATACGTAATAAAGATAAAAATCCAAAGGCACAAAACTTGAACTATTTGACTTGTGTCCTACACAAATATTATGGGCACGTATCTGGACAAGAACTTTGATTGGTCCAAAGAAAGAACCGCTCAAGATCCCTAGCTTGACCTTCTGCTGCCTTCCTACACAAGACTATCAAAGGATTCCGGTGTTAGCACTCCGACGATCAAATTAGTAAGGGTTGATTTAAAAATACACTCAAATAAAAGACCAGAATAATATATATGAAAAAAGATACCTCAATCTCTACCTTCTTCTCTTATTTATAGCTTTATACAAGGACTTCATGATCCACCTGTCTCTTCCCTAGTGGTTCTTCTATCTGGGTGCCAGGTCATACATTCCCGACCTGTTTAATGAGTAACTAAATGTCAGACTGACCTTTGTCCTAGTTACTATCTGTCACATCAAGCCGTATGAGCATTTAAAGCCCCTCAGGTCGTGCTCTGCATCTCATTAATGCCCCGCAGGTCTTGCCTAGGATGCATTAAATGCGCATCAGGTCGGTTTTGACACCGATGACTTTATGTCCCTTCGCGCCTTTTCTGAAATGGTACTCCCGTCATAGCTAGTTAATGATAGTCAGGTTACCTCTGACTTTTAACGTACAGCCCTTTCGAGCCTCAGTAGTTCTTCCTTATATTAGTACCTTCTAAGTCTGGACAGGAAGGTCTGGGATAGAACCAAATCGATCATTCTAATCCAGGCTGAGGCTGGTATCATCCAGGTCTGACTTGGAAGGCCTGGACTGGGGCCAAATCAACTAGTCCACCGCCTTACACTGGTATCCTCAAGGTCTGGCTGGAATGACCTGGAATTGGATATCCTCCGGCCTTCCTTTATACTGGCCTCACCTGTGTCCTGGTGGCCGACCGAATAGACCGTAGCGACTCATCCAAATTTACCTTTATATGGCCTCACCTGTGTCCTGGTTGGGATGACCTGGAATTGGACCGAATCAAACTTGAACACTAATAATAATTTTAATGTTGCAATAAAATAATGTGGGCGTTTATGATAAAATTTTATGGTTCCTTCAAATTATAAAAAGTGTTGTTACAGATGGAATTTGCTAGAACGATTCTCTTATCCAATAAAAATATGATGATTTCTTTTAATGTTTCTATTTACTCTGAGGGTGACAATGGTGACCAAATCCCAGCTAAGATATTTTAATTAAATTAAAGTAAAGAAAAAGAATAAAAACACTGCAAGGAACTGCTGGACCGTCACCGAAAATTGGATATGCTTTTATTTTGAAAATTTTATTTTTACTAGAGAATAGTGGTAAAAAATATATTGGAAGAAAAAAATAAATTTTAAGAGTTTGATTGGACATGAGATGAAAAAATAATTATGAAAGTTGATTTGATATATAAATAGTAAAATAATGATTGGTAGTTAATTAGAAATGTGTGAGTAGTTGAATAATGAAAGTTGTGGGAGGATGTATAATGATGATTAGTTATTTGCGAAAAAGTGTGTAGATTTGATTGATACGAGAAAAAATAAAAACGAGTAAATAGTGTATTTTCTGAATTTTCTTATAAACAATCACATGTTGGGTTGAAAAAATTTCTCTAGCGGAACGAAAATCAAAATAATCTCATATCCAATCGCAGCCTCAATTGTTTCTTCTTCCCAGGAGAAACATGTGTGTTCATAATAATGATTTTTTTATAGCCGAGATTTTATGTTCCCACATGACTAGTCTTAGTGTCTTAGTGGAAACAGTCCAGGCCCATCAGGAACTGCCCCATGTAAACCGCGCGAATGCACAATGGCTCAGGTCCCTAATATCCTCAACTATTGTGTACAAGGAGTCATCACTTGGGGCGACTCCCCCAAGTGATTGCTCAATTACCGCGCACAAGGAGTTCCCAGAGGGCCTCCCTCACTGCCGCTTGAAACCTTCAATATTAATTGTTCCATCATTGTGCCCCGGGAGCTCAAACCATTGACCTCTCTAAAGGGAGACCAAGAGTTACCTAACAAAGATTTGTAGTGCTTTATTTGGATTTTCTAATCATTTTTGTAAAATTACAGGTACAAATTTAGTATTATTTTTATTTCACTAAAGATAATTGTTTGGATTTTTTTATAAATTGAGGGTACAACCATACCCTCATGTTTCCATGTGGATCCGCCAGTGCCCAAATCTCACTGCACTGCCAATCATGAAAAACAAATTGTTTTGACCCCCAAGGGTTAGCCTAGCAGCTTTGACGTGCAATTGTACCTCAAGACAGTGTTTTGAAAAGTGTTAGCGCTATTCGGGCGGCAAACTGGGCCCTAGCAACTAGGTGGAGTCTAGACGGGGTTAAGTGGAGCCTAATCGGAAGAATATTGTAAGCGGACAAGGGGGACCTAACGCCTAGGCATGGATTAATTGAGGCTAAGGGGGATTTTAGAACAGTGTCTCACTTTGATTAACGCGGTGTGAGGGGTTGAAGTTTGTCATTCCTCTCCCAGAGATTAGGACCATCCCTGGGAATGATGGATGTCCCATTGTCCAAATAAAGTATGTAGTCTGTGTTCTCATCTAGTGTAGAGATAATGTGGGTCGACAAAAAAAAATGAAAAACAAATTGTTTTGACTTTTGACTTGATTCCAAAGAAAATGTTTTCGACGTTGAATGTAAAAATTTGTAGATTTGGTCTCTTGTCAGACGTTCTAATGAATCTAAATCCGTTAGATGGATCTCACCACCCCGACCCGAATATTAAAAAAAAAAACCACAGTCACATTCCCCCGAATTAACCTGGACCTAAAAACTGAATCGTAAAACCTAAAGCGGCCGCTAATATCTAATCCCAATACAGTTACGTCCCTGATCTTTCACCAACTTAAGATGTCTCACTTCACAAGTTTTAAGATAATTATACAAAAACACACACACACATACATATATTATGTATATATGTATATATTAATATACACATACATAATGACCTCATGATGGAGCAATATGAAAAATGTGGGGGAACGAACCGAAAAAGGCTTAGCCTAAGTGGAATGTTGTTGTTTTTTTTAACAAAAAATTAATATTTTTATCAAAACTAATAATATTTTTCAGGGGATTATTACTACTTTTCAAATATAAAATTAATATTTTTGAAGAAAACTATTAAGTACATTTCAGGTGACTACTAATATTTTTCAAAAGAAAAATTAATACCTTTTAAAAGACTATTAATACTTTTCAGTGAGACTGTTAATACCTTTTATGAGAAAAAACTAATACTTCAAATATTTTTTATGTGGATAACTAATATTTTTTCACAATAAAACTAATACCTTTCAAGGAAAATATTACAGATACTTTCCAAAAGAAAAACTAATACATTTTAAGGGAACTATTAATACTTTTCAGTGAGAATATAAATACTTTTTAGGAGAAAAAAATAATACTTCTTAGGAGAATTACTAAATATTTTTTAGGTCGACTGTTAATACTTTTCACAAGAAAAACTAACACATTTTAGGGGAACTAATAATACTTTCAGTGAGACTATTAATACTTAATTAGGAGAAAAACTATTATTTCTCAGGAGGATTACTAAATATTTTTTAGGAGGATTATTAATACTTATTAGGGGACAACTAATACATTGGTGAAAAAAAAAACTATACTTTTCAGGGCCATAGTGATACTATGTTACTGTCTAATATTACAAATATTACAAAAATACTTTTCGGTGGAACTATTAATACTTTTCAATAAAAAATTAATACTTTTGAGGGTCATAATGATACTATGCTACTGTCTAATATTACAAAATATTTTTTCGGAAACTACTAATAATTTTTAGAAAAAAGTTAATCTTGTATTTTCAAGATCTTAGTGAAAATATTTAAAATATGTGTGTTTAGAAATACATTGGGATGACCTGAACTAAATTATTTTAACTAAATCATATATAAAGTGAACCAAGATAAGTAACCACCCACGAAAATGGGTAAAACTTGCAAAAAGAAGCCACATAATTAATCCAACAACCATCACTTTCTCAAATTGAAAGCAGTAGGGGTCCACCCCAAGGCCATGCCTATAGGAGGCATCAGGACCACTGTTTGTGACGCGCGGGATTATTGCATGTGGCTAATATTGAATTATTTGAATTTGGGTTAGATCCGTCTGACGACTTTTGACCCGTCAGACGGTTTGACAGACGTTTTTGTCAAATTTGTAAATATATTTATCTTATGATCTTTTTGTTTTTATATTTTCATAAAAATAGGGGAAAGAATAATTTTCATGATGGTAGGAAAATATGAAATGTTAGTGGACTATATTCGGATAGGCCCAAGAGGCCAAAACCAAGAGAAATATCTAGATTATAGACCCATAAATAAATTAAGGGTCATATAATTAATTTGGGCAATACTCATTAAATTAAGCCCAACTGGGCCCTAAGGCCGAAAAGCTTAGGAAGAGCCACATATTTGCCTATAAATATCGTCAATTCTCATTATTGAAAGGTACACGATTTATAAGCACTTAGTTCGTCTTAAGTTTTTTGGTTTGTTCTTACTTGCTCTGGAACTTACTTTAGCGTTGAAGGGTCTTCGCTGGGTCAACCCCCGACACCTCAATGATTTTTTGTGATGCAAGTAGTGACCAACTCAAAAATTAGATGTAGCAAGACAGGAGTACTGCAATCGAAATGATGCCAAATCAGTTAGTAAATATTTTAAAAGATGAAAAAAGTATACTATATATAAACTTTTGAAAATCAAACACAAACGAGCATCCATGACCCACCTATAAGAGTTCTTCAGTTCGGCCATAAGGTCATTTGATTTAGCCCTCATCACATGACCCGAACTAATAGTCAGTAATTACCCTTTGCAAATGCCACGTTAACTAATACGAATAAAGTTGTGGGTCAAACATACATTGTTAGGCTGGAAACCATATTTATTCACATATTGGACAAATTCCATTTTCCATCATCAGCATTTGTTTTCAGAAAATCAGCAACCTTTTGATATAACACAGAGAATATTCTTTGCGTAAATTGTCCGGCTGACTAGAAGCTGTCCAAAGTTTTCAATATGCTTTTATGTTTTATAGCTGCATGAATATATTATTTGTTCAAACTTCAAATTTCTAATTTTGGGGAAAAAAAAAGTCGTCTAAAACACTAAATTCATAATGAATAAATCAACAAGTTGATATAAGGGTATATTAAGTCCTAAACAGTCACGTCTCAGACAAAAATAGATTGTTTATATTAACACGGGATATATACACGATGCTATAATTAATTATAAGTATAGTACTTCTCTAATTATTTAAAAAAAAAAACGAGATATAGCAAATTTAGAACACGAAAACTGATCCACCAATAAAAATATAAAATACATCATGCGCTTTACTTATTTGAAGATATTTGGTTCAAGCCATGTTTTCTTTTATAATTAAATTTCAATAATTAACATGAAAAGTATCATGTTGTTTTGTATAAAAAAGGTATCATTTTCTTTATTCCCGTACCATCATTTGACAAAGCAAAATGGTTATAGCAGTGTACTAAAACTCAAAAACATTTTTTTATTGAAATCAGTGTACTAATTAGTGCATGTTTGAGAGCACTTATGCAAAAGTCCACTCAAAAAAATATAATCTGTAGAATGGACATTTTGGAGAAGCCACTTCTCGAAATTCCAAAAATTCATTCTAAACTGACCACCAAATATCAGTTTTTATTGAAATGATTTTTAGATCCAAAAGTACATCTCAAAAGTGCTCCCAAACAAACACTTAATATCTCTGAAATAAAACATTTAAATTTCAAAGTTTATAATCATCAAACATTCATATCAACCTATTGTTATTTGTTATGGTATATATTATTAGTTAATAATTTTCTTACTAACATTAATTTACAAATCCCTTTGTCTTTTTTATCCTTGGGAGAAAAATACGCAAACTTTATGGCGCTTCATGGCGTGGGTCTAGCCGTCTAGGCGTGCCAAAATTTGGCCCAAAAGTTGACTTCCATGGCTTCAAACTTCAAATCATATTAATGTGAAATAACAACCGTAAAATCGGCAAATTGCAAATTTGATTCCGTAACTATAGGTTAAATTGAATCATTTTCCACCATAAAATGGATTAGTCGATGCTACCCACTTGGGTGAATCATTTTCCACCAGAAAATGGATTAGTCGATCTTACCCACTTGGTAGTTTATCCAGTGGGTTCTATACCTTTGGATTAACACACACCAATGTGGATGTATGTGTGTATGTATTGATCTAACGGTATAGAGCCCACTTAAATAGCTACCCAAGTGGGTAGCATAATATCCAATTTCTGAACAAATTTCGCAATTTTCGGTGGAAACTTTCCCGAATTTTTACACGTGATTTTTTAGGGTTCAATAGTTCACGTTTGCACCCTACATTATGAGACCAAATTGCAATTTTGCCCAATAATATCAATCTAAAACTCTAAATCAAAACTTAGGCATGAGCTGATCTTGGTTTGATATAAGTTCTGTAGACTGTGGCTGTAAGCCCTAACAAGAGAAAATATTGGGATAATATATGCTCGATCAACCCAGTCGACCTGATTTTTCATGTATAATTTCGTGTGTTGGGATGGGCTAACAGGCCCGGTCCTACTATGAGACAAGTCAGTTGACTATCTCTGGCAAATTTGGCCAATCCATTTCACGACTACTAAAAAAAAAATCACAATTTTCACATTTGTATATCTTCTTCATTTTCTCTACATAAATATATCAAACCAAAATCAATTAAAATCAAATGAAATTACAAAATTACGTATGAACTATAAACTATATCCAAGAGTTATTCCCCATTTATTTTAGCAAATCTTATTTTTTTTGCCTCCAAAATGTTTTCTTTTTGTAGTGAGCAACTTCGACCATTTTTAGTGATTAAATCTTCAAAAATATATTTTTATTTGAAAGTCAACATCGTGTATAAGGTTTTAATCCCCACTTGAATAAATATATTCGGATGTTTCAACATTTTATATATCGATATTTTGTTATTTTGTCAGCTTATATGAATTTTTCTTTGTTGGTGGGTTATTATGAATGTGGCATTGTTAGCTTATATTTGTGATAATTTTACAAGTTAATTAATAATTAACAGTATATAATTTAAAAAATTGTTGTACCGTCCACTACGGCTCCAAATTTATGTATTGCCTTGGGCTATAAAAATTTTAGGATTGGGCTGACCCTCAAAACTTGACGGAGCGATGAAATTTCGACCCAACTCGATTTCCTTTCTTACTTGAAGGGCTAGCACTGATCCGACTTAAATTTATTTGACAACTCTAATTGGGCCTTGGAGAATAATCCCTAAAACGTATAAGAGTTTGCATGTGCTTGGCCCATTTAGCTGGTTCAAGTCGAACTCAGCATTGATATACTATAGGTTTATGGTATGCCCTACAAGCCCAAATATGTCCAGGTCCATTAATTCCAGTACGATAACAACAGCAGTTAAAACATGACATCGAATAAAGTTTTATGTCTTTTTTTTTTTGATAAAAATGTGAAAATTTCATTAAAAAAGGTGAAAGAAACTTACAAATTAAAAGGGGTATACCCCAGTGAATGAAAAAGTGTGTAAAAATGGACAGTCCCAAAAAAACACACCAAAATAACAAAAATCAACAACAATCCCAAACCAAACCTCAACAGAGGTTTACTAAAAAAAACAACGAAAGATCTCCAACCAATTAATTGAGGGCAAAAGGAAGTTGACGATGACGATCAGTCACTCCCAAGAGAACCTCAAATAAGGGTGGCGAGAGATTTACATGAAAATTTACAAGTTCGTGGAGGGGCATACCCCATCATTTCAAGAGGATCTGTAGGAACTTGTACACCCCATTTAAGACAAGATGATATAAGCCCACCAAAAAGAAACAAACATCTCATAGATTACCTCTAGGTTGCTTCAAATTTTTTTTTTTTTCAATAGAGAGAAACCTGTTGGGCACAGATTGGGATCCGGCCCGCCCAAAGGGCTGGGGATCCAACATTTGCACCACAAGCCGTTTCAAAAAATAGAACAGGAACAACCATGAATGGGGCCATAGCATTGAAGCCTTCCATTAAAGGCAATCTCACAAGTTCAGCAGACAATCTGAAAAAAACCTATCAGGGATGGAAAGGAGCAACAAATGTGCCTTGAGCATGTTCTGTTGGGCAGAAAACAAGTCAAAGGCCCAGAAGGTGCACCAAACCATCATTAAAATCAATCAGCCCAACAAATTAATGAATTAACAAAAGAAATCATCATTTGGGCATCAACTTGTTTCAACCTGGGAGTGTACAACCTGCTACAGATTTAGTCAAGCATAAGAGCAGATACAACCATAAAGAGACCAAGCAGAAGAAGGAACAAATCCAACATAGAAAGGGATGGCCAAGAGGCGGGGAGTTCAGGGGGGAGTCCACTAGTACACGTTTGTTACAATTTACAATCCCGAAGCGATCAAATACACCCACACCCGGTGAAAAATAGCCCAAAATCGGGGCCTAAAAATCAACCAGGTTAACGGGAAATGATTATAGACAACTTTATATACATCTTTTTGGATTTTAAAAAAGATCAATCTTTCGAAAAATTCAAGCCCTCAAATACCCGAGGCGTTACGGGCCTTCCAAACGGTAAATAGTGCAACAAACCGCCACACACTCTAGCCTTTTTTAAAAGGGGGGAGCAACTTGTTCTTTTTTGGTCCATTTAAGGGCCCCAACAATTGTGCTCATGGTATGGCTAAATTTCACCATCTTTTAACACGATCCCATAGTAACCTAGTGACAATACAGTCAAAAAATAAGTGAGATGCATTTTCAAGGTAATTGCCGCACAATTTACAAGTAGGATCAACATCCAAATATTTTAAGTTATTAATAGTAGCTAATCTATCATTAATAGCAAGCCATACACAAAAGGAAAATTTGAGAGGGATAAAGTTTTTCCAAACAGCAGAGTGCCAAAAGGCTTTAGGACCAGATTCTCTAAAAAGATTATACATTTTGGAGGAACAAAGACCTTTTGGATTTGAGAAAAGAGCAAGGTGGGAGATAGCAGAGTCAGGAGAACCAAACTTAGCTAAAATTTCATTTCTGATATCACAAATCCTTTTCAAAAGGCAAGAATCAGAGTTTTTGGGGTTCCAAGTCCAAATAGATTGATTTTTTAAGTAGAAAGAATGGACCCATCTGACCCAAAGTGAGTCAGCTTTTGAATGGATATTCCAAAGAATTTTAGCAAGAAGAGCTTTGTTCCAAGAGTGCACATCTCTTAAACCCACGCCTCCCTCATCAGAAGGGAGACAGACTTTAGACCATTTAATGGGAGATGTATTCTTCCCCCAGAGGAAGACTCTACAAAGTCTATTAATCCTGTCAATAACAGTACTAGGGAGTGGAAAAATTTGAAGCCAAAAACACTCCACTCCCTGTAGCACTGATTTAATAAGAAGAAGCCTGCCAACATAAGAGAGGGAATTAGCAGTCCATTTATTAATGTAGGATGCAATTCTATGTCATTTTATGTCTTGACTCTTGAGCTAAGACGTGAACAAGAGAGAAAAAAAAAAAAAAAAAAAAAAAAAAAAAAGAGGACGAGAAATATGGCCAAAGAGGAATGAATGCTGACAGCATCTCAGATCTCAACTGCCTTATGATTGCCAAAGAGGACGAGAAAATATGGCCAAAATCGACAGGAACCCATGATGTTTTTTCCTTTTTTTCTGGTGCAAAAGAGAGAGAACTAGAAATTATTTGTTTTTCGGACACAAAAAATAGTACAAGGAATCCTATTTAGTGCTCTCGTTGAGAGTCGAACTCAAGACCTCCCGCTTACTAAACGGGTGCTCTAACCAACTGAGCTACGAGAGCCTTGCGCACTGAACTTTATCTTATAACAACGTATATTATCTCTATTCGACCAACACCTCGTGGACATGAAAACTCACTCAAAGAATTAGACTCATAGGCCATAGCGCACGGAGGAGATAAAAGGTGAAACACATTTAACAAATCCGAAAACAAAATATCAACAAATGCACAGCGGGAGTTCTTGATGAGATCCAATTACAACTTTCCTCTTGATAACAATTTATCATCGAGAAAAGAAGTTCTTATAGCTGATTTCAAAAGGAGTTCTTGATGAGAGCACAGACAGTCTTGAATTCTAAGTTAATTTAAAAAACTCATAAATTTTTATATTTTAGAGATGGTCTTATATGAGACCGTATCATAAACTTAAATTCACTAGATGGGTTTTAAAACACATAAAAAAGTATGAACTTTTTATAGGTTTGGGTAGAACTTATATTTAAATATATGATCAATCTACCGTCAAATTTGTCTTCATGCTCAACCAACTATTTGATCTTATTAATAGTATTAATAATAATTGTAATTACTTTTTAAAAAAAAAAAATATAAGTTCATCTTTTAATATAATATTTACCAAATATTTTAGAACATCATACAAATTATATAATATTCCAAAAAACTTTTAAGTTCGTCGATGCACTCTCATAGTAATAATGTAATAATGCATATTATATAATGTAAAATATAATAACAATATGTGATGTTATAAATTATAATGGGGAGTGTAGGATCCACAAAAAAGTTGTTTAGAGGTTTTTGGATTGTGGAGAAAAATATGAGATTTTTTCTTTTTGAGGTTTTTATGATGTGGCACCATGGGCTCCACCAAAAAGTAGGTTTGTAGAGGTTTTTTGAAGTTTGGCATTGGAAATGCCCTAATACTTATTTTATGGTGGACCCCATAGTACAACTCATAAAAACCTCAAAAATAAAAACCCCAACTTTTTTTCTCCATAATCCAAAA
Organism: Rehmannia glutinosa; assembly: GCA_016081115.2. Lineage (NCBI taxonomy): Eukaryota > Viridiplantae > Streptophyta > Magnoliopsida > Lamiales > Orobanchaceae > Rehmannia > Rehmannia glutinosa. Next base: position 458,331 of record JABTTQ020003454.1, read on the forward strand.
ATCTACTAACAACTCTTTGTGTGGACCTTACACCACAACATAAATCTCTTAAAAATATCCCAACCCACCATTATCATATTTTAAAAACAAATTTGTGAAAATGCGGTACCATGAATATGATATTGCTTTTTTGGGGACAAAAAAAACCTCTAACCCACAATGGGGGTTAGCTTTTGGTATTAGGTTTTTCACTACAAAAACCTCCCCAAAACCCTTGCATTGCTTGTGCCCTTATATACGTTTCATTTTTTAGATGTGCCTGACATGTATAGACCAAAACAAACATGGATACGAGAGTAGTCAGCTACGCACGTGCGCCCGACTTGATGTCAAAAACTGGAACCTATGAATCCCGACCTAACCACTCTACCGAGCCATAAAGGAGATATTTTTGAATCCTCGACCTTGCCCCTCTAGTCTATTTAGGAAAACTTTAATTCATTGGTAACTCGGCAAAAAAACTCAGATCCCAATAAAGTCAAACACTAATAGTTAATACCAGTCACATCCATCACTCAAGCCGTCCTCTTGACATCGTTGTGTTATGATTAGGAGATTATTTGGATTACTTTCTTATGAATGCTTAGACATATGCCTAGTGGTACCACATGTATGAGATTTTTCTCCCCTGTAATTACTATCATTTATGATTGAAAGATGGTTCGAACATCTCTATATTCAAATCATTTAAAAGAATATTTATTGTCTTAAGCTAAATGAACATATATCCGACATGCTCCGCTTGTTATAGGCAGTTAATTTGTTACATTTCTATTCTTTTAATTTCGTTAAAGTTCAATACATGTTGTCTCCATAAGACCATTTTCTTTATTTGACACGGGGAATATTGAATCCCGACGTCAACAAGATGTATGCAACATATCACATTAATCATTTAGACGTCAGGGGCGGTCCTGAAACCACCAAGGTGGTGCTGCTGCACATGCCCCCGGTGAATTTTTTAATATATATACATGTAATGAAATATAAAGGTGGACATTTATTTACATGTAAAAGGTTTGGCGGAGCGGTCCACTTAAACTCTGGAACTTCAGAGTTTGAATCTGAACAGCCTCAAAAAGAGTTCTCTATTTTTTTCCAGAATATCAAAAAATAGAGCTGCCAAGACCGCCACCACTTTTTATTGAAAAGGATCTTATTTTGCAAAACCAAAAAATAAAAAACAAAATTATAAAGAATAAAAGAGCTACAGAGTTTAAGGGAGTGATTGCTTGAGCTTTCGTTTTGCTCATTTTTACTTATGGAGAGAATAATGTGAAAACAATATTTTAAAAAATGAGAATGAATTTTGAAAATGTGATTGAATATAAGATAAAAATGTGATTATTATAGTTGATGTGATTTTTTTTTTCCAGTATAATAATGATTGAATGTGATTGGTGACTTGAAAATTAAGAGAGAATGAATAGTGTATTTGTGATATGATTATATAATAATGATAGTTGATATAATATTTTTTTGTTTAAATTATAAATGGATGTGATTGATGATTTGAAAAGTGAGAAAAGTGAATAGTATATTTTTTGAAATTTTTCACAAACAAGCACATTTCCATGAAAAAATTTATTCAAAAAGTAGAAGAGATGAAAATTAATTCACAAGCACTCCCTAAACCTCTCATATTTTATCAACTCTTGAAAATAGAGTTGCAACCCTACCCCATCTTCATCCCCCAAATATCAAAAAACAAAAGCCCCACCTCCATTAAGATATATTGTCTCTCCACTCTACATTCACATTAGTAAGACGATCTTTTAAATTTGAGAATTATTTATATTTTATTATTTTATTTTCATTATTAGCAAGAATTATTTCTTTATCTATATATGTTTGCTCTAGGGTTTTATACTCTTTACATCAAAGTAACTATTGTTCTTCTATCTTTGTCTGAACCTTTTTTCTCCAATCAATTTTCAACCTATTATATATATTCATGCTATACCTTGTTGATAGTTGATGTGGAGTATTTAACAATTTATTGTTTGTATTTGTTTCTATGAGTTGGAGTAACAATATGTAATTAAATTTAATGATTTGATACGGTACTAATAAAATTTATTTGTATATTTGTTTTGAATAGACAATTAAGAATATCTCCTACTCGAAAATATCAATTTGGATATGAAAAGCGTAAGAGAATAAAACATGTTGAACAATTTATTGAGTCTCAAAGTAGATAGATTTATTGTGAAATAACCTTCAAACCAGTTACTTGAAGATTTAGGCGATGAAGAAAATAATGATGTAATGAATCGCATGAAGACTAAGCTTTGGAAAATAGTATAGATGAAGATGTGAATGAGATTAAAAGCAATCAAAGTATTAATGACTTGAAAAATATTAATGATGTTGATGATGCAAGCTTGGAATATGATGATAATGTTGACTATGCTCATACTGATGGTGATGGAGATGACATTATTCAGTCTGAAAGTGATGATGATGATGATCTTAATATACTGAATGAAGAGCCAAGTTTGCCAATTTCGCCTGCCATCTTTGATCCAAGAAATTGGGAGAATTTGGATATGAAGTGGAATGATCTATTAGTCGAAAAAGATCTTATAAGAGACGTATTAACAGGGAAAGGTCCCAAAAGATGAATCAAAGAGGTGTTTTTCTTCAGATTTCTATACTCGAATTTTACCAAATGGTCAGAAATACCATAAAGATTGGTTGGTGTATTCAAAAGCACTTGACAAACCATTTTGTTTTGTTGCAAGTTGTTCAAAAAGGGGACCTCAACCAAGTCAATTAGCAAATGAGGGATATTGTGATTGGGCACATTTTGGTAACATACTTAAAATACACTAGTCAAGTATTGATCATGTTAACAATTATTCTAGTTGGTATGAGTCACATATCAGATTGGAGAAGAGTAAAACAATTGATAATTCTAATCAAGACCAAATCAAGAAGGAAAAAATGCATTAGAGAATGGTATTGTATCGTCTAATCTCATTTGTGCGATTTTTGGCTAAACAAAACTTAGTATTTCGTAGTAGTAATAAAAAAATGTACGAGGATAGCAATGGAAATTTTATGTCTGCGGTTGAGATGATTGCATAGTGGGATACCGTGATCAAGGGACATCTGGAAAGCAAGGTACATCATCATTATCTTAGCCATAAAATTCAGAATGAGTTGATATATATGTTAGCTTCTGAAATTTTATGTACACTCCATGTGGTTGTCATTGTCTGAACTTAACACTTTGTGATATTGCAAATTCTTGTGGAAAAGCAAAAGACTTTTTTGGAGTGATACAACGGATTTATACATTATTTTCTCATTCTACAAAGAGGTGGAATATTTTAGTAGATCATGTGACACAAAAAGGTTTAACTCTAAAGTCATTATCAACCACTCGATGGGAAAGTCGTATTGAAAGTGTGAAAGCCATAATATTTCAAACTGAAAAAGTTAGAGATATTTTAGTTCAACTTGCAGAAAGAGATACCGATTCTAAAATAAGGAGTGGAGCTAAGTCTTTGGCAACATTTGAACTTGGAAACTTTGAATTTTGGATAGTCATGGTTAGTTGGTATAACATATTGAGTAAGGTTAACTTTATCAGCAAACAATGTTTTGAAACCCGGACCAGACTGGCCGGTTCGACCGGTTTAACCGAGAACTGGTCACATGGCCCGCTCGGTTCTATATTAAAATCGGGTGGCTAAAAAACCATTGTCACTAGGTCAAATTCGGTAAAAATCCCGAAAACCAGTGACCCGGTTAACCCGGTTCAATTTTTTAAGTAATATTTTCTTTGTTTTATTACAAAAATTGAACGGAAAAGTATTTGTTAAATTTATATATAGTTGTTCCTTATATTCAATTTATACATATATTTGGATTTTATAATTTATTAAATTTGATTTTATTTTTATTTTTATTTGTATTTGTTACTTTTTTGTATTTATTTGTACTTGTATTTATCTTTTATATTTATACATATATATGTGTATCTATATGGTCAACCGATTTTTTTAGAACGGTTTAACCGGTTGAACTAGTGACCCCAATGACTCAATTATTAATCCGATTCAATGTCTGATCTGGGTTTAAAAACATTGTCAGCAAAAGTTTGCAATCTGAAGACATGCTTATTGTTGTTGCTATGATCAAGGTTAAATGGCTAATATGGTAAGTGTAATACACGTGTCAATCATCCACACGGTTGGAATAAGAGATGAAATACGGTTTTGAATAGAAGATTCCATCCGTTTTGGCATGTTAATTTTCAAGCATAAATCAAGCAGAAATTGTAGGGTTCTAATATGGTAAGTGTAATACACGTGTCAATTATCCACACAGTTGGAATAAGAGATGAAATACGGTTTTGAATAGAAGATTCCATCCGTTTTGGCATGTTAATTTTCAAGCATAAATCAAGCAGAAATTGTAGGGTTCTAATATGGTAGGTGTAATACACGTGTCAATCATCCACACAGTTGGAATAGGAGATGAAACGCGATTTTGGAATAGAAGATCCCATCCGCATTTGAAGAGTATAGAGAAACTGGATTTAGAAAAGCCCATCAATATTGCAAAAGGGTTTACTTCATCAATGGAGATTGACCCTATTTTTCATGAAAGGAGATAAATATATAGAAAAAGGCATTTTGATGAGATTTCACGTGAGACTTCCCAACAAGTATCTCCAGAGAAAGATTTTAGAGTCCATTACTTCTTATATATAGTTGATCAGACAATTGACTCATTGAAGAAAAGGTTTGAACAATGTGAAAAATATGAAGATTTATTTGGATTTCTTTTTATAGTTGATAGATTAAATTCATTGATTGATGGGGACTTGAAGGCTAGATGCAAAAATTTTGAAAGAAAATTACGAAAAAAAGAAAGTGCAGGACAAGATACTTCAGATTTTGATGGAGATTAGTATCAGATAATGCAACATGCTACCACCATGAAGCAAAAACAGCAAGCGCAATTCTAAACATTTTGCAAAGAATAAATTGTTTCCCCAATGCATTCATTGTATACAAGATATTGTTAACTATTCTAGTGACTCTTGCATCTGCAGAAAGAAGCTTTTCCAAATTGAAGTTGTTAAAAGTCATGTTTGAAATCAACAATGGCGCAAACAAGATTGAATGCATTATCTTTGATTTCAATTAAGAGTTAATTTCTTGAAAAACTTTATTACGAAAAATTGATTGATGACTTTGCAGATAAAAATGCAAGAAGATCGATTTTTCATAGCTAATTTATTAGTATTTTTTTTTTTGTCTTTTTTCAATTGTAAATTGTATATATTGAACAATATTTTCCGTAATTTATTTTAATAAGACCAAAATGTTAAAGTTGGATTATGATATTTTGGTTATTACATATCTTATTATATGTGTTAAATTAATGAAATTACATTTATAATATTGACTCTTTTTTTTTGTAACACTAAGGCCCCTTTTTTTTCTTTGCTCCAGGCCCCTCAAAACTTAGGATCGGTTCTGCGCCAAATATAATTATTATATCTCATAAATAGGTCCAGTGGCGGAACTAAGGGGGGCAAGTGGGGGTCACTCCCCCCCCCCAAAAAAAAAATTTTAAAAATAATTTTCATACTTGTTATTTATTTTAAAAATATATCTATACTAGTTAAAAATTACATTTGCCCACCCAAAATTTTGAAGAAAAATTTACTCTAGGTTTTCAAACTAGGTTTCGCCCCCCAGCTCCCGAATCATGCGTCCGCCACTGAATAAGTCGCATATTCAGAAAATGAAATGCAATTGAAAAGAAAAAAATAAAGGCTACAGTAATAATAAGTCCGAATTAGTCCCTCCTCGGAAATTCATAAAGAATTATTCGTTGTTAATGATTGCCAGATGTAGACGTATATTTGTCCCTTTTTTTTGATAACTCAGCTTTGAGGCTTACGCCTGACTATGCCTGAGGACAACAGCTTTGGCTCCTCATTCGCCGCCAAGGTAAACCGCGGATGTGCACGCACATCGACAAAGTGTTCGGGGTCTCACGACGTACAACCAGATCCTCCTGTAAAGAGAACAATTATGTTCGACCCCCCAATCTACTAATAACGATCTCTCCCCGAATCGAACTCACACGGATGTTATTCAGTATGAGTTCCTACCAAATCTTCACCAGCTCGCATATGCCCCAGGGAGCAATTTGATGGAGAAGGGATATGAACCCCTGACCTCCACCCCACAAACAATTTGATGGAGCAGGGATTTGAACCCCTGACCTCCATCCCACAATTGCTTATGGCCAGGTGGGCTAAGCCACAATTGCTTTTGAAGAAAAATTTACTCTAGGTTTTCAAAATAGGTTTCGCCCCCACTTTTTGACTCCCGAATCATGCGGCCGCCATCTTTGAATAGGTCGCATATTCGAAAAATGAAATGCAATTGAAAAGAAAAAAATAAAGGCTACGATAATAATAAGTCCGAATTAGTCCTCATCGGAAATTCATAAAGAATTATTCGTTGTTAATGATTGCCGGATGTAGACGTATATTTGTCCCTTGTTTCCCCAAAAAGATCTTATTATTTCAAGAACAAATTTCGATTATGACAAGATTATTGATTAATATAGACATTTGGCATAGCAAAATGATATTTTAATAATATTTCTTTTATTATTATATTCCCTCTCCTTTTTCTTTTTTTTTTTGTCTTCAGAGGTATCCCCACACATCCAACCAAGCTATCCCCACACTGTCCTTCAGGCCTATAGGGCGTCACCAATAGCTAGCAATAGGACTAATCCTCTGCAGAGGTGGGCCTACCCCAAACCCACACTCCACGGTAGTCAGGGGGATTCGATCCCGGGACCTCTAACCCACTTAAGGTCCCTCTAACCCACTTAAGTGAGTGCTCGCCATCAGGACAACCCTGGGGGTTCTCCTTTTCTGAAATGCCCTGGGTGGAGATATTGTTAGACTAATAAAAAATTAGTTTAGACAAATTATTTATCTGTAATACCAAATTGATAGGGTCAAGGTGGGTTTGACTATATGTCAATTGTCAAAGCACCATTCTCAAGTCTCAACCATGTAAAATAATTACTTAATAATTAACAAATATGAAACCCCACCCTTTGTCCAATTTGACAAGCACAAAATTCCAAATTTAGTTTAGATTTTGACATTTTGTTATGCTAAATTTTAACTTGGCTATATAATGCCATCTAGATTAACGGTTAAATTGCGTCATCAAACGCATAGTTCAAGTGATAAATAATTTGAGTGATGTGATATCTGCTTTGCTGGCACTTGCAATGTAAAAATTCGAATCTCCCTGATAACAGGGTGATGAATGAGAATTTCTAATTGTATGCTGACTCACTCTAAAGCAGATCAAGACCTTGACTTATTGAGACATATCCCTCGATTCATCTTATACAAACTAAAAACAACCACTTGATAGTTCAACTTTTTTGTGGTTCTTTTGTGGTTCTTGTGGCTCGAGAATTGAAGGAAGACTTAGCTATTTTTTGGGACTGGGTTGTAGTACATGAGTCCACTTGATAGCTTGGACTTATCTTGTTCTTGGGTTTTGCTTATGTAGTTGTTGTGGCTGTTTCTTTCCTTTTTTTTTCTGTTAATTTTGTTTGTATTTTGAATCTTGCAGAACTGAGGCTAGATGCCTCTTGTCTTAGTTGAGTTCTGTTTTTTTTTAGTTTTTCTCTGTAATGGAGATCTGCTCCCTTTCCTTTGGTTAGCCATTTTGCTCCAAATGGAATACCGGGTCATTTGGCCCACGAATTGTAAGTTGCTTTTGAGTTGTGGTTATATATATATCATTCTACCGTTTCGTGAAAAAAAAACTAGTGATTTGGGGTCGAACTGAATTCGAGTCGTTGGTATAATTTAAATTGGAGGCAATTATATTTTAGTCATTATTTATTCCATTTGGCTTAGGACATCAAAAGCTAACACTGACATACTTGAATGAAATTATGACCTATAAACTATATTCATTATATATATATATATATATATTAATAGGATCGTTTTTTTTTATCTAGCTATTATACACAGTGAAAAGATATTTTATATTAATTATCTTATTTTAGGTTAAATAACATTCCACGCCTCATATATTATTATTTTATCACGTTATCCTTTAAGGTAATTTAACTATTTATCCTCTCAATTTATAAATAATATTTTCATTAGCCATGAACCATGAGTGTGCTACTTCAGAATTTGGATTTAAATTATAACGATATGACATTGACACCACTTTCTCCACCATTATCATATAAAAGCAGTTTTCTTATTTTCACACTACTACCACCAACACATACTAATTTGAATTTCAATTGCTATATCACCATTTAGAAACTACTTTCTTCATCATTATCATGCATAAGCACTAATTTAGAGCTATCGAAACAGGCCGGCAGGGCGGGGCGGGCTGGCCCGCCAAGGTGGCGGGCCGAGAAAACCTCAGCCCAACCCAACCCGTCTTGGGTTGCGGGTTGGGCGGGCTGACCCACCAAAAATTAAAAAAATTAAAAAAATGAAAAAAAAATTATTCATATTATTAATTTTAATGAATTAAATATACTAATGGATAACAAGTACATATTTTATAAAAATATTATATACACTTTTATAAGATAAAAATATAAAAATATCAATTATACTAATTTTTTTGTCTATTTTATCTAATTATAGTAAAACTTACGAGGGGAAATGTTTGAGTTGGGATTCTCTATTTCAAAGTGTATTTCATCTTCTATTCCAAATATCCCAAATGTTTAGTCTGGATGTAACAGAAATGTGACGGAATATTCGATGACTGTTAAGTTGGTATTTTACCACAAATGGTCTGGACCATCGCGACTTGAGTTTACCTGGAAAGAGTTTCAATCGAGAATTGAACAATAACACCGGATGGCCGGGTAAGAATTCATGTCGCAGAATCATTTGATCATGCCATTTTTTTGTTTTTTCTTTATATATTTTGGCATTTTCATATGATTCTTGACGAAATTCTTCCATTTCGTTTAATTGAAGTACTCGTTTTTCACCGGCCTCTTTCAAGTTAAAATTCAATTTCTTAATTGCCCAATAAGCTCGATGCTCAAGTTCAAACGGCAAATGGCACGCTTTACCAAACACCAATCGATATGGTGACATACCAATGGGTGTTTTATAAGCCGTGCGATAAGCCCATAAAGCATCATCGAGCTTTTGTGCCCAATCCTTTTGATTAAAACTCACCGTTTTTTCAAGAATTTGTTTCACTTCACGATTGGAAATTTCGGCTTGACAATTGGATTGAGGATGCTAACCAAGCGCAATCTTATGACGCACACCAAATTTAGCCAGAAGGTTATTAAATAATTTATTACAAAAATGCGTACCTTTATCACTTACAATAGCTCGAGGTGTACCGAACCGAGTGAAAATATGCTTGTGCAAGAATTTGAGTACTACCTTAGCATCATTCGTTGGTGTAGAAATCACCTCAACCCACTTGGAGACGTAATCAACCGCAAGCAAAATGTACAAATTTTCATAGGACGCGGGAAATGGCCCCATAAAGTCAATACCCCATACATAAAATGATTCTGCGACGTGAATTCTTACCCGGCCATCCGGTGTTATTGTTCAATTCTCGATTGAAACTCTTTCCAGGTAAACTCAAGTCCTTATGGTTCCGTTGAGTTGAGAGGAAACAATGGGAATTCGTTCCAAGTAAACGGACAACGATTGAAACATTATTTTGGGAACGAAGCAAGGAAGGTTTTAAATCTTCCACTTGGTGATGAAATTTCTTGAGTCCGAATAGTTGAGTCCGGCTAACGACTATAAATTTAGCGCTTCTTGGGAGGCAACCCAAGTGATTTTAGTGTGATCGAATTTTTGTGTGATTTTTTTTTCTTTTAGTTTGGTGTGTATTTATTTGAATCTTGGTGTGATTTTTGTGTGAATTAATTTGTGTGTGATTTTAAATTTTTTGATTAAATTGAAATTTAAAAAAAAAAAAAAAAAAATTAAATGGCAAAGAAAAAGCCCGGTATTTGCGGCTTACGCGCTTATGACAGGTTGGGTTGGACGAAGTGTGCGGGCGCTGCAGCGCCCGCTCGATAAGAGGCAAGGTAAAAGGCTGATTCAGCCTTATTTGTTTTTCACAAACAAAACACACACACCTCAAGCCATCTTACTTTCTTCTACAAAAATCCCACCTAGCATTCACTTATACACCATTCAAGTGGGCAATTGAGCAACTTAATCATCAAATTCATCTTCTTCATCAATTGGGTAAGTGAGCTTCAATTGTACATCAACTTTCTTCAAATTTCCTAGCCTAGGGTTGAAATGTGGGAATTTTCAATATCATCATAATTTCGAAATTCTTGATAAATTCTTGATAAATTGTGATGATATATGACTATATTGTGCTTGAATTGATTGGTGTTGGAAAATGGGCATGAATTGAATTTCAAATTTGGTGTTCATCTCTTCTTTGCATATATGCCTACAAAGTGTTTGTTAAAATGCCTCAATGAAAAATATTACACCTAGGCATTTGATTCTTGTCATCATTGTGTACTAAAGGTTATTTGATCATGAATTGATGACAAGGATGCATAATTCTTGAGTTGTTGCAAAATTCCTAACCCCTAACTCCTATTGTGCGTTCTATGTGTTATTTTGCTTGTGTTATTTTCTGGTGATTTTCAAATCAATTACAATGCCAAGAACAAAGAACCCAAGCAAGGGCAAAAAGGTGGCAAGTACTTCCGAGGAGAATGTTGAAGATCGTTTTCTTCACTTGGACGCACAACAGTTGTATTATGACACATTATGCTCGAAGAGTATAACGGCGGAACGGGGGTTACAACCGGAGCCGAATGATGGTGAACTTGCACAAATGATACATCAGAAGCAATGGAAAAAACTTTGTGCACAACCTAGACCATTCGCACCGAATATAGTCCGAGAATTTTATGCAAATACGAAGACCAAAAATGGCTATAACTCAAAGGTTTTCATACGTGGAGTAGACAAGGTATACACTCATACAAGAGTGATAAGAGAATATTATGGACTCCCGGAGGTGGATCATTCACCGTATGTCGAATTTATCTCACAACCACCGAGTATGGAGGAGATTTGTAATACCTTATGTCGGCCTGGAACTGTGGTACGCCATATAAAAGTTGTGGGAGATGCTACTACTTTTCCGCACACGAGTCTTAGTCGATATGGGCGAGCTTGGTACCACTTCATATGCAACAACTTGATACCAACCAAGCATGGCAGTGATGTAACTAAGGAACGAGCTCATCTTCTATATGCCATAGTTACTGACATACACTTCGACCCAGCGGTAATTATTGCAATGTCCCTTTATAACAAAATGCTACATCCCAAAACAGGGGGACTAATTTTACTGAGTTTAATTTGTGGGTTATGTAAAAAGAGCGGTGTTAAGTGGGATAGCTCCGAGCCGTTGGAAAATCTTAAGGGACCTATAGATTTGGCTACTATTGCTTCTTATGACGAGTGGGCAGACGGTGTGCCTAATCCGAAGGGTGCGGGATATATTCTTGATCCCAAATTTGCTCTACCAGCTATTGAGCCTGATACTCATGCCCAACCACATAATATCGATGTTCCATCCGGTTCAGCGGCAAGACGTTCTCGTTCTAGACGCTCACATAACAGCCCTTCAGACGCACTAGTTCGCGAAGTACGAGAATTGAGAAGGGCTTTTGTAGCTGAGCAACGCCATAGAGTGGCACGCGAAGAATATGAGAATGAGCACAACCGAGTACTTGCCCAGATATATAGCCAGACACGCCCGCAATTCCAGTTCCCAATACCACCACCACCTGGTCCTATTGCTCATTTTCACCACACGACTCCGATGAGGAGTCCTAGGCGCTCCGGCTATCAGGAAAGTTTTCTCATTCCCCATTGAGGACAATGTTCAATTTAAGTTTTGGGGGGGGGTGTAATTTGTATTTGTGTCTTTTGAGTCGTGTCAGAGTCGTGTTTTGAGTCGTGTCAAAAAAAAATTTGAGTTGAGTCTAGTCGGGTAGTTTGTTGAACTATAGAACTCCATGACTAAGTAGATTTGTTGATCACGAGTTGAACTGTCACGAAAGCATGCTTTTAAGTGGTGATCTATATTTTGCTTTATTGATTTCATATTCATGCATAACTCTGTTAACTTATTTGAAAATGATTAATGAAGTCGAGTGTTGCTTGTATGATCCCACCAGATTCTAGAACTTGTTTGATCACTAATTGAGGCGAAATCCTAGGTGAAATAACATAAGGAAATGATTTAGGTCATCTTTGAATAAGCTAGAGCCAAAATGACTACCTTTGTACGATATAATTTCACTAGTGTCCCCTTTTGAGCCTATTAAGCCTGTTCTTTGGCAACCAAATTTTTTTACCTTGAGCTTACATGTGAAAATCCTAATTACCCATCACTCATACACACAAAATGATTGAAGGTTGAGGAGGATGTGATAAGTAAGGTAGATGTTCACTCGCATGAAGTTGCCGAGAAAAAGAAATAGTGAAACCCCATGTGTTAAAATATGCAAAAGATTAAGTTTGGGGGTTTCGGAAAAACAAATATGTTGAAAATAGAGGCTAGTAAAGGGAGAATAATTGAAAATTCAACAAAAGTGAAGGCAACCATTTTGTTTGGCAATTGGAGTTGAAGAGATAGTTGTGTGTTTAGGTGAGTTGAGCCACTTAATCCTAAATTTTCCTACCCGATCCTAAGCCACATTACAAGCTTTGAAAGTCCTATTGATCCATTTGTTATATTAGCCTACATTAGTGGAGATTAGTGTGAATAACAAGCCTATGGAATCCGGTAGTCATTATCTTTTGATAGTTAGAAGTGGATCATCTTGATAACGTTTGATTGCATAAATCAATTTGAATAATGTAAACGGAATTTTCATGAATATTCAACACTTTTGATCACAATGTTAAAATGCATGCTTGATTGATAGTGAAATGAGTTTTTTAGATAAATCTTATTGGTTTATGGAGTTTTGTAGTTGCTTGTGTTGTTGTATTGTTTGTCTTTCATTTCGGAGTTATAATTGTTTGAGGGCAAACAATAGCTTAAGTTTGTGGGTATTTGTTAAGTTGATATTTACCCAACTTATTTGAGTATTTTAGAGTAGAACTTGGTTTTATTTTGGGTGTTTTTAGAGTCGTTAGAGTCCAATTTATTTCAATTAGAGTCGATGTAGAGTCAATACAGATTTGGTAGCCGTGAAATGAAGAAAACGATGAAAAACGGCTCGAATAAAGAAGAAATCGCGTATAAAGAGGAAAAAAATCACACTTTGGCCAAGGACGGGCGGGCGCTGCAGAGCCCGACCCTGGGCGTCGCAGCGCCGCGACAGGCGCGCAAGTGAACGAAGGCATGTGGGCGCTGCAGCGCCCAACGCCCGGCGCTATAGCGCCCGGGCGGAAAAAATTGCTATGAAGGCCCTGGGCGCCGCAGCGCCCGTGCGATGAAATGGTACGAGATTGCTGGGCGCTGCAGTGCCCGTGCGATGAAATGGTACGAGATTGCTGGGCACCGCAGCGCCCGAGGGCGGAAAAACCTATGCTTACCTACTCCATTTCTTGAATTTTTGTGGCATATAAATACTAGCCTTGGGGCTTGAAATTGGGGATCTTGGAACCCTTGGGAAGAGAATAAAAACAGCTACAAGACAAGGAAGAAGGATTTGGGCATCTTGAGAAGAATTTGGAGAAGAAGATTGGAGGCTTCTATCATCTAGAAATAGAGAAGATCCCTCTACTCTTGTTCTTATTTTGTTGCTTTCTTCATATCTTGTAAGATGTATTATTGTATTTTCATGGATTCATTTTCTTTAATCATGAGCTAAACTCTATAATTCTAGATGAATGATGTAATCTATGTTTGAACTTATGTTTTGAGATTGTGGTTTGTCAATCTAGATATATCAATTTATTTGTGCTATTTGGATCTATTGCTTCTAAATTACTTGATCAATAATTTAGATTGTTTGGTGTATTTGATTTGACAATTGAGAAAGGTAATTGAATACATGACCTTGGAATAGCATAACCTAGGATTTCATAGAATTGAGAGATTTGTGAATCCTTTGAAGTCTTTTATCAAGATTCATAGTTTTTATTGAGATTTTAATTGGTGATTTTTATAGAGATATTGATTTCCCAATTGAATCTAAAATCATTTGACACTTGAAAAAGGGAATGATTATTGTAGAAATCTTGACTTAGAAATTGATAATTGATGATTGATAAACCATATTGACAACATAAGGGATAACTAGATTCATCATACCTCTAGAATTCATTTAATCATTTGGATAAACTCATTAATATTTTCATATTCTTGATTTATTTTTAGTATTTTTAGTATAATCAGCTCCATCATATATTGAATTTCTAAATAAAGTTAGACTATTATATTATAGTACTTAGCAATAATTCGATAATTATTCCCTGTAGATTCGACAACCCTACTACTCTATATTAAAACTTGACACCGTACACTTGCGGTTAGAAAATTCTCTAACAAGTTTTTGGCGCCGTTGCCGTGGACTAATTCATCTTATTTGCGCTAATATTATTACTTAGTAGTTTTCCTTTAATTTAGATTGGTTTTTTTTGTTACAATAGGGTCATTGTCATTTTTGTGTTTTCTTGTTGATACGAAAAAATAAAAGTGCTAATTTAATCTTATTTGATCCAGAAATTGAAAGAACGCTTCGAAAGATTAGAGCCGCACGAAGAATCGAATTCACAAAAATGGCAGGAATCGGTGATGATGAAGAACGTATACCTATTGTTGCACCACCGGAAAGGGCCATTCGGGACTATTTTCGACCAACCACGAATCAAAACTATTCGGGTATTGTTCGCCAACCTATCAATGTGGATAATTTTGAATTGAAACCGGCCTTAATAAATATGGTGCAACAAAATCAGTTTGGGGGTAGTGCCGTAGGCGACCCGAATGCTCATTTGGCTATTTTTCTTGAGATATGTGACACTATCAAAATGAATGGGGTTTCCCATGAAGCTATTCGGTTGAGGTTATTTCCGTTTTCACTTCGTGATAAAGCTAGACAGTGGCTTCAAACCTTTCCACCTAGAAGTATCACTAGTTGGAATGATCTCACTGAAAAATTCATGGCAAAATTCTTTCCACCTAGTAAGACACTTCAACTGAAAAGTGAGATTGCTCAATTTCATCAACTCGACTTTGAGCCACTCTACGAAGCTTGGGAGCGATTCAAAGAATTATTGAGGAAGTGTCCACAACACGGGCACGCAGATTGGCAAAAGGTTGATATTTCTACAATGGTATGAATGGGCATTCAAGAACTATTATAGATCTTTGCGCAATGGAGGTACATTGATGGCTAAAACTCCAAGTGAAGCCATGCTTTTTTACTCGAAGAAATGGCTGCCAATAGTTATCAATGGCCTTCTGAAAGATCTACGCCAAGAAAAGTTGTCGGTGTTCTTGAACTTGATACTATGTCCGCATTGGCCTCTCAAATTTCCGCTTTGTCAAAGCAAATTGCTACTCTAAATTCGGGTGGAAAACAACAACTAGAAGCAGTCATGGAGATAAGTCAAGAAATTGTGAATCCCGATACGGAGCAAGCGAATTATGTGAACAATCGGGGTTTCAACAATCGAGGGAATCAATTACCGACGCATTATCATTCGGGACTTCGCAATCATGAAAATTTCTCGTATAGCAATACGAGAAATGTGTTGCAACCACCTCTGGGATATCAGAATTAAGCAAGTACGGGTACACATGTGGGAGAACAAAAGACATCTTTGGAGGAATTACTTAGTTCATTCCTTGTAGAATCAAGAGCAAGGATGAACAAGGCCGATTCTAACATAGAAAATTTGGGTTCAAGGGTTACAACAATTGAAAGTCATCTCAAATCTTTGGGGACACATGTGGGTCAATTGGCCACGCTATTAATTCACGAGAAAGTTGATACGTTCCCAAGTAACACCGAGGTGAACCCACGGGAGCATTGTAAGGCCATTAAGTTGAGAAGTGGAATAGAATATGATGAACCAAAGATGCCTACTCACGCCACCAATGAACCAGAAGCAAGCTCTGAAACACTCCACAATGAAGAGGGCATTAATAAGCAATTAGAAAAGGCAAAAATTGAGGTAAAACCAATTTCCAATTCTGATAATGTGTTACCAAATTCTCTTCCTTTTCCACAGAGATTTCAGAAGAAAAAATTGGACGCTCAATTTTCCAAGTTTTTGGAAATATTCAAAAAAATTCACATCAACATCCATTTTGCCGATGCACTTGCGCAAATGCCAAACTATGCAAAATTCATGAAGGATGTGATGTCGAGAAAGAGAAGGTTGGAGGCATACGAGACGGTCAATCTCACAGAAGAGTGTAGCGCCATTTTGCAAAGAAAGCTACCACAAAAATTAAGAGATCCGGGGAGTTTCACTATCCCTTGCACTATTGGTGATTCTTATTTTAATAAAGCTCTTTGTGATTTAGGTGCTAGCATTAATCTTATGTTGTTATCTGTTTTCAGGAAACTTGGCCTTGGAGAAATAACGCCATCTACCATCACATTGCAATTACCCGATAGATCACTCACCTACCCAAGAGGAGTGATTGAAGATGTGTTGATCAAAGTGGATAAATTCATATTTCCGGCGGACTTTGTGGTGTTGGATATGGAAGAAGATCATGAAATGCCATTGATTCTTGGAAGACCTTTTCTAGCAATGGGACGAGCTTTAATTGACGTGCAACGAGGAGAGTTAACATTACGGGTAAATGATGATGAGGTATTGTTTAACATTTATAAAGCAATGAAATTTCAAGAAGAACCTCACACATGTCATTTTATTGATAAGATCGAACAATGTGATCAAACGAAAGTTATAAAACAAGATTTAAAAGATCCGTTAGAACATTGTTTGATTAATTCAATAATGAAATGTGATGAGGAGATGGTGATGATATTGATTTGCTTGAGTTTATTCTTTCTCTTGAGGCTAAAGAAATTGTAAAAGAAAAACAAAAGGAAGCATTAGAAAATGCCAATATTGAAAATATTCCGAAAGGTACTTTAGAGCTAAAGGAACTTCCGGAACATCTTCAATATGCATTTTTGGGAAAAGATAAAACTTAGCCGGTAATTGTTTCTGCTTCATTATCTTTATCCGAATTGGATAAGTTGTTGCGTGTGCTTCGTGAACATAAGTCGGCTTTGGGTTGGTATATTTCTGATTTGAAAGGTATAAGTCCTTCCATTGTAATGCACAAAATTTTAATGGAAGAATCTTATAAACCATCTATTGAGCATCAAAGACGACTTAATCCCGCAATGAAAGAAGTTGTGAGAAATGAGGTTTTAAAGTGGCTAAAAGCGGTATTATTTATGCCATTTCGATAGTTCATGGGTGAGTAGACAGTTGTTCCTAAAAAGGGAGGTATGACAGTCGTGAAAAATGATAACAATGAATTAATTTCTACACGAACTGTCACAGGATGGCGAGTATGTATTGATTATAGAAAATTGAATAAAGCTACTCGTAAGGATCATTTTCCCCTCCCCTTTATTGATCAAATGTTGACAGGTTGGGGTTACGAATACTATTGTTTTCTTGATGGCTATTCAGGGTACAATCAAATCGCCATTGCCCCGAAGATCAAGAAAAGACTACTTTTACAGTCCATATGGTACTTTTGCATTTCGCAGGATGCCATTTGGATTATGTAATGCACCGCTACTTTTCGAGGTGTATGATGGCGATTTTTCATGGTATGGTTGAGGAAATCATGGAGATTTTTATGGACGATTTTTTCTTTTTGGTACTTCTTTTAGCCATTGTTTGCATAACTTATCTCTTGTTTTGCAACGTTGTGAGGAAACTAATCTTGTACTTAATTGGGAAAAATGTCACTTTATGGTCAAAGAAGGGATTGTACTTGGGCATCGTATTTTTTTGTACAGGTTTGGAAGTTGACAGGCGAAAGTTGTGGCTATTGAAAAGCTACCCCCACCTTCAAATGTGAAAGGCATAAGAAGCTTTTTAGGGCATGCAGGATTTTATAGGAGATTCATAAAAGATTTTTCAAAAATTGTTAAACCACTTTGTAATCTCCTTGAAAAAGATGCTATCTTTTGCTTTGATGAGTTGTGTTTGCGAGGCATTTGAACAGATAAAAAAGGCACTTGTTTGGCTCCAATTATGATAGTGCGGATTGGACTCAACCATTTGAGATTATGTGCGATGCAAGTGATTATGCAAAGTGGGTGCCGTTCTTGGTCAAAGCGAGACAAAATTTTTAAAGCTATTTATTACGCAAGTAGTAGACCATGGACAACGCCCAACAAAACTACACCACCACATAAAAAGAGATGTTGGCGGTAGTTTTTGCATTTGATAAATTCCGAGCTTACTTGGTGGGTACAAAGGTGATTGTTTATACGGATCATGCGGCAATCCGATATCTTTTCTCCAAAAAGGATGAAAAACCTCGGTTAATTCGATGGATTTTGCTCTTGCAAGAATTTGATATTGAGATTCAAGATAAAAAAGGAAGCGAGAATGTGGTTGCCGATCATCTATCCCGCCTTGAGCAACCTTACGAGGTGATTGAAAGTCCAATAAAAGAATCATTTCCTGATGAACAAATTATGCGTGCCGAGACATCATTACCTTGATACGCAGATTTTGTTAATTACCTCGCGGGAGGAGTTTTGCCACTGGACTTGACTTCACACCAAAAGAAAAAATTCCTACATGATGTTAAGTCTTATTTGTGGGATGATCCGTTACTGTTCAAGAGATGCGCTGATTCCATCATTCGCCGTTGTGTTCCGAAGGAAGAAATTGGAGAGATTCTTCAACACTATCATTCCTCATCTTACGGTGGACATTTTGGGCCAACCCGAACAGCTGCAAAGGTACTACAATCTGGTTTTTATTGGCCAACATTATTCAAAGATTGTTATGCTTTTGTAAAGACTTGTGATCGATGCCAAAGGGTTGGTAATATTTCACGGCGTCATGAGCTTCCTTTGACAAACGTAATGGAGGTGGAGTTGTTTGATGTATGGGGTATTGACTTTAGGGGCCATTTCCGCCCTATGGAAATTTGTACATTTTGCTTGCGGTTGATTACGTCTCCAAGCGGGTTGAGGTGATTGCTACACCAACGAATGATGCTAAGGTAGTACTCAAATTCTTGCACAAGCATATTTTCACTCGGTTCGGTACACCTCGAGCTATTGTAAGTGATAAAGGTACGCATTTTTGTAATAAATTATTTAATAACCTTCTGGCTAAATTTGGTGTGCGTCATAAGATTGCGCTTGATTACCATCCTCAATCCAATGGTCAAGCCGAAATTTCCAATCGTGAAGTGAAACAAATTCTTGAAAAAACGGTGAGTTTTAATCGAAAGGATTGGGCACAAAAGCTCGATGATGCTTTATGGGCTTATCGCGACGCTTATAAAACACCCATTGGTATGTCACCATATCGATTGGTGTTTGGTGCAAAGCGTGCCATTTGCCGGTTGAACTTGAGCATTGAGCTTATTGGGCAATTAAAAAATTGAATTTTAACTTGAAAGAGGCCGGTGAAAAACGATTACTTCAATTAAACGAAATGGAAGAATTTCGTCAAGAATCATATGAAAATGCCAAAATGTATAAAGAAAAAATGAAAAAATGGCATGATCAAATGATTCTGCGATGTGAATTCTTACCCGGCCAATAGGTGTTATTGTTCAATTCTCGATTGAAACTCTTTCCAGGTAAACTCAAGTCGCGATGGTCCGGACCATTTGTGGTTGAACTTGTATTTCCTTATGGTGCCGTTGAGTTGAGAGGAAACGATGGGAATTCATTCCAAGTAAACGGACAACGATTGAAACATTATTTTGGGAACGAAGCAAGGAAGGTTTTAAATCTTCCACTTGGTGATGAAATTTCTTGAGTCCGAATAGTTGAGTCCGGCTAACGACTATAAATTTAGCGCTTCTTGGGAGGCAACCCAAGTGATTTTAGTGTGATCGAATGTTTGTGTGATTTTATTTACTTTTAGTTTGGTGTGTATTTATTTGAATCTTGGTGTGATTTTTGTGTGAATTAATTTGTGTGTGATTTTAAATTTTTTGATTAAATTGAAATTTAAAAAAAAAAATTAAATGGCAAAGAAAAAGTCGGCACATAATCGCGCTGGCCCTGGAAAATGGCATGGGGCGGCGATGGTTGGACGAAGTGTGCGGGCAAAATGGCCCGGCCCCTATGCTGCAGCCTTACCGCCGATAAGAGGCAAGGTATAAGGCTGATTCAGCCTTATTTTTTTTCACAAACAAAACACACACGCCTCAAGCCATCTTACTTTCTTCTACAAAAATCCCACCTAGCATTCACTTATACACCATTCAAGTGGGCAATTGAGCAACTTAATCATCAAATACATCTTTTTCATCAATTGGGTAAGTGAGCTTTAATTGTACATCAACTTTCTTCAAATTTCCTAGCCTAGGGTTGAAATGTGGGAATTTTCAATATCATCATAATTTCGAAATTCTTGATAAATGCTTGATAAATTGTGATGATATATGACTATATTGTGCTTGAATTGATTGGTGTTGGAAAATGGGCATGAATTGAATTTCAAATTTGGTGTTCATCTCTTCTTTGCATATATGCCTACAAGGTGTTTGTTAAAATGCCTCAATGAAAAATATTACACCTAGGCATTTGATTCTTGTCATCATTGTGTACTAAAGGTTATTTGATCATGAATTGATGACAAGGATGCATAATTCTTGAGTTGTTGCAAATTTCCTAACCCCTAACTCCTATTGTGCGTTCTATGTTATTTTGCTTGTGTTATTTTGGTGATTTTCAAATCAATAACAATGCCAAGAACAAAGAACCCAAGCAAGGGCAAAAAGGTGGCAAGTACTTCCGAGGAGAATGTTGAAGATCGTTTTCTTCACTTGGACGCACAACAATGATTGTATTATGACACATTATGCTCAAGAGTATAACGGCTGAGCAGGGGTTACAACCGGGGCCGAATGATGGTGAACTTGCACAAATGATACATCAGAAGCAATGGAAAAAACTTTGTGCACAACCTAGACCATTCGCACCGAATATAGTCCGAGAATTTTATGCAAATGCGAAGACCAAAAATGGCTATAACTCAGAGGTTTTCATACGTGGAGTAGACAAGGTATACACTCATACAAGAGCCATAAGAGAATATTATGGACTCCCGGGGGTGGATCATTCACCGTATGTCGAATTTATCTCGCAACCACCGAGTATGGAGGAGATTTGTAATACCTTATGTCGGCCTGGAACTGTGGTACGTCATATAAAAGTTGTGGGAGATGCTACTGCTTTTCCGCACACGAGTCTTAGTCGATATGGGCGAGCTTGGTACCACTTCATATGCAACAACTTGATACCAACCAAGCATGTCAGTGATGTAACTAAGGAACGAGCTCATCTTCTATATCCCATAGTTACTGACATATAATACGACCCAGCGGGAATTATTGCAATGTCCCTTTATAACAAAATGCTACATCCCAAAACAGGGGGACTAATTTTACCGAGTTTAATTTGTGGGTTATGTAAAAAGAGCGGTGTTAAGTGGGATAGCTCCGAGCCGTTGGAAAATCCTAAGGGACCTATAGATTCGGCTACTATTGCTTCTTATGACGAGTGGGCAGACGGTGTGCCTAATCCGAAGGGTACAATCAAATCGCCATTGCCCCCGAAGATCAAGAAAAGACTACTTTTACATGTCCATATGGTACTTTTGCATTTCGCAGGATGCCATTTGGATTATGTAATGCACCTGCTACTTTTCAGAGGTGTATGATGGCGATTTTTCATGGTATGGTTGAGGAAATCATGGAGATTTTTATGGACGATTTTTCTGTTTTTGGTACTTCTTTTGGCCATTGTTTGCATAACTTATCTCTGGTTTTGCAACGTTGTGAGGAAACTAATCTTGTACTTAATTGGGAAAAATGTCACTTTATGGTCAAAGAAGGGATTGTACTTGGGCATCGTATTTCTTGTACAGGTTTGGAAGTTGACAGGGCGAAAGTTGTGGCTATTGAAAAGCTACCCCCACCTTCAAATGTGAAAGGCATAAGAAGCTTTTTAGGGCATGCAGGATTTTATAGGAGATTCATAAAAGATTTTTCAAAAATTGTTAAACCACTTTGTAATCTCCTTGAAAAAGATGCTATCTTTTGCTTTGATGAGTTGTGTTTGCAGGCATTTGAACAGATAAAAAAGGCACTTGTTTCAGCTCCAATTATGATAGTGCCGGATTGGACTCAACCATTTGAGATTATGTGCGATGCAAGTGATTATGCAGTGGGTGCCGTTCTTGGTCAAAGGCGAGACAAAATTTTTAAAGCTATTTATTACGCAAGTAGGACCATGGACAACGCCCAACAAAACTACACCACCACATAAAAAGAGATGTTGGCGGTAGTTTTTGCATTTGATAAATTCCGAGCTTACTTGGTGGGTACAAAGGTGATTGTTTATACGGATCATGCGGCAATCCGATATCTTTTCTCCAAAAAGGATGAAAAACCTCGGTTAATTCGATGGATTTTGCTCTTGCAAGAATTTGATATTGAGATTCAAGATAAAAAAGGAAGCGAGAATGTGGTTGCCGATCATCTATCCCGCCTTGAGCAACCTTACGAGGTGATTGAAAGTCCAATAAAAGAATCATTTCCTGATGAACAAATTATGCGTGCCGAGACATCATTACCTTGATACGCAGATTTTGTTAATTACCTCGGGAGGAGTTTTTTATCGGACTTGACTTCACACCAAAAGAAAAATTCCTACATGATGTTAAGTCTTATTTGTGGGATGATCCGTTACTGTTCAAGAGATGCGCTGATTCCATCATTCGCCGTTGTGTTCCGAAGGAAGAAATTGGAGAGATTCTTCAACACTGTCATTCCTCATCTTACGGTGGACATTTTGGGCCAACCCGAACAGCTGCAAAGGTACTACAATCTGGTTTTTATTGGCCAACATTATTCAAAGATTGTTATGCTTTTGTAAAGACTTGTGATCGATGCCAAAGGGTTGGTAATATTTCACGGCGTCATGAGCTTCCTTTGACAAACGTAATGGAGGTGGAGTTGTTTGATGTATGGGGTATTGACTTTAAGGGGCCATTTCCCGCGTCCTATGGAAATTTGTACATTTTGCTTGCGGTTGATTACGTCTCCAAGCGGGTTGAGGTGATTGCTACACCAACGAATGATGCTAAGGTAGTACTCAAATTCTTGCACAAGCATATTTTCACTCGGTTCGGTACACCTCGAGCTATTGTAAGTGATAAAGGTACGCATTTTTGTAATAAATTATTTAATAACCTTCTGGCTAAATTTGGTGTGCGTCATAAGATTGCGCTTGATTACCATCCTCAATCCAATGGTCAAGCCGAAATTTCCAATCGTGAAGTGAAACAAATTCTTGAAAAAACGGTGAGTTTTAATCGAAAGGATTGGGCACAAAAGCTCGATGATGCTTTATGGGCTTATCGCACGGCTTATAAAACACCCATTGGTATGTCACCATATCGATTGGTGTTTGGTAAAGCGTGCCATTTGCTGGTTGAGCTTGAGCATTAAGCTTATTGGGCAATTAAGAAATTGAATTTTAACTTGAAAGAGGCCGGTGAAAAACGATTACTTCAATTAAACGAAATGGAAGAATTTCGTCAAGAATCATATGAAAATGCCAAAATGTATAAAGAAAAAACGAAAAAATGGCATGATCAAATGATTCTGCGACGTGAATTCTTACCCGGCCAACAGGTGTTATTGTTCAATTCTCGATTGAAACTCTTTCCAGGTAAACTCAAGTCGCGATGGTCCGGACCATTTGTGGTTGAACGTGTATTTCCTTATGGTGCCGTTGAGTTGAGAGGAAACAATGGGAATTCATTCCAAGTAAACGGACAACGATTGAAACATTATTTTGGGAACGAAGCAAGGAAGGTTTTAAATCTTCCACTTGGTGATGAAATTTCTTGAGTCCGAATAGTTGAGTCCGGCTAACGACTATAAATTTAACGCTTCTTGGGAGGCAACCCAAGTGATTTTAGTGTGATCGAATGTTTGTGTGATTTTATTTTCTTTTAGTTTGGTGTGTATTTATTTGAATCTTGGTGTGATTTTTGTGTGAATTAATTTGTGTGTGATTTTAAATTTTTTGATTAAATTGAAATTTAAAAAAAAAAAATTAAATGGCAGAACAATCGGGCATCAGAAAATTTAGCTTAAGATGTAAAGCGCCGCATTTGCAGCGGCGTAGGGTTTATTTACGAAAACATATCAAATAAGCCCGCTTCGATAAAAGCGAGTAAAAGGCGATTGACCTTATTTTATTTTTTTCACAAACAAAACACACACACCTCAAGCCATCTTACTTTCTTCTACAAAAATCCCACCTAGCATTCACTTATACACCATTCAAGTGGGCAATTGAGCAACTTAATCATCAAATACATCTTTTTCATCAATTGGGTAAGTGAGCTTTAATTGTACATCAACTTTCTTCAAATTTCCTAGCCTAGGGTTGAAATGTGGGAATTTTCAATATCATCATAATTTCGAAATTCTTGATAAATGCTTGATAAATTGTGATGATATATGACTATATTGTGCTTGAATTGATTGGTGTTGGAAAATGGGCATGAATTGAATTTCAAATTTGGTGTTCATCTCTTATTTGCATATATGCCTACAAGGTGTTTGTTAAAATGCCTCAATGAAAAATATTATACCTAGGCATTTGATTCTTGTCATCATTGTGTACTAAAGGTTATTTGATCATGAATTGATGACAAGGATGCATAATTCTTGAGTTGTTGAAAATTTCCTAACCCCTAACTCCTATTGTGCGTTCTATGTGTTATTTTGCTTGTGTTATTTTCAGGTGATTTTCAAATCAATAACAATGCCAAGAACAAAGAACCCAAGCAAGGGAAAAAAGGTGGCAAGTACTTCCGAGGAGAATGTTGAAGATCGTTTTCTTCACTTGGACGCACAACAGTTGTATTATGACACATTATGCTCGAAGAGTATAACGGCGGAACGGGGGTTACAACTGGGGCCGAATGATGGTGAACTTGCACAAATGATACATCAGAAGCAATGGAAAAAACTTTGTGCACAACCTAGACCATTCGCACCGAATATAGTCCGAGAATTTTATGCAAATGCGAAGACCAAAAATGGCTATAACTCAGAGGTTTTCATATGTGGAGTAGACAAGGTATACACTCATACAAGAGCCATAAGAGAATATTATGGACTCCCGGGGGTGGATCATTCACCGTATGTCGAATTTATCTCGCAACCACCGAGTATGGAGGAGATTTGTAATACCTTATGTCGGCTGGAAGCGTGGTACGTCATATAAAAGTTGTGGAGAGATATTCGCTTTTCCGCACACGAGTCTTAGTCGATATGGGCGAGCTTGGTACCACTTCATATGCAACAACTTGATATCAACCAAGCATGTCAGTGATGTAACTAAGGAACGAGCTCATCTTCTATATCCCATAGTTACTGACATATAATACGACCCAGCGGTAATTATTGCAATGTCCCTTTATAACAAAATGCTACATCCCAAAACAGGGGGACTAATTTTACCGAGTTTAATTTGTGGGTTATGTAAAAAGAGCGGTGTTAAGTGGGATAGCTCCGAGCCGTTGGAAAATCCTAAGGGACCTATAGATTCGGCTACTATTGCTTCTTATGACGAGTGGGCAGACGGCGTGCCTAATCCGAAGGGTGAGGGATATATTCTTGATCCCAAATTTGCTCTACCAGCTATTGAGCCTGATACTCATGCCCAACCACAGAATATCGATGTTCCATCCGGTTCAGCGGCAAGACGTTCTCGTTCTAGACGCTCACATAACAGCCCTTCAGACGCACTAGTTCGCGAAGTACGAGAATTGAGAAGGGCTTTTGTAGCTGAGCAACGCCACAGAGCGGCACGAGAAGAATATGAGAATGAGCACAACCGAGTACTTGCCCAGATATATAGCCAGACACACCCGCAATTCCAGTTCCCAATACCACCACCACCGGGTCCTATTGCTCATTTTTCACCACACAACTCCGATGAGGAGTCCTAGACGCTCCGGCTATCAGGAAAGTTTTCTCACTCCCCATGGAGGACAATGTTCAATTTAAGTTTTGGGGGGTGTAATCTGTATTTGTGTCTTTTGAGTCGTGTCAGAGTCGTGTTTTGAGTCGTGTCAAAAAAAAAATTTGAGTTGAGTCTAGTCGGGTAGTTTGTTGAACTATAGAACTCCATGACTAAGTAGATTTGTTGATCACGAGTTGAACTGTCACGAAAGCATGCTTTTAAGTGGTGATCTATATTTTGCTTTATTGATTTCATATTCATGCATAACTCTGTTAACTTATTTGAAAATGATTAATGGAGTCGAGTGTTGCTTGTATGATCCCACCGGATTCTAGAACTTGTTTGATCACTAATTGAGGCGAAATCCTAGGTGAAATAACATAAGGAAATGATTTGGGTCATATTTGAATAAGCTAGAGCCAAAATGACTACCTTTGTACGATATAATTTCACTAGTGTCCCCTTTTGAGCCTATTAAGCCTGTTCTTTGGCAACCAAATTTTTTTACCTTGAGCTTACATGTGAAAATCCTAATTACCCATCACTCATACACACAAAATGATTGAAGGTTGAGGAGGATGTGATAAGTAAGGTAGATGTTCACTCGCATGAAGTTGCCGAGAAAAAGAAATAGTGAAACCCCATGTGTTAAAATATGCAAAAGATTAAGTTTGGGGGTTTCGGAAAAACAAATATGTTGAAAATAGAGGCTCGTAAAGGGAGAATAATTGAAAATTCAACAAAAGTGAAGGTAGCCATTTTGTTTGGCAATTGGAGTTGAAGAGATAATTGTGTGTTTAGGTGAGTTGAGCCACTTAATCCTAAATTTTCCTACCCGATCCTAAGCCACATTACAAGCTTTGAAAGTCCTATTGATCCATGTGTTATATTAGCCTACATTAGTGGAGATTAGTGTGAATAACAAGCCTATGGAATCCGGTAGTCATTATTTTTTGATACTTAGAAGTGGATCATCTTGATAACGTTTGATTGCATAAATCAATTTGAATAATGTAAACGGAATTTTCATGAATATTCAACACTTTTGATCACAATGTTAAAATGCATGCTTGATTGATAGTGAAATGAGTTTTTTAGACAAATTTTATTGGTTTATGGAGTTTTGTAGTTGCTTGTGTTGTTGTATTATTTGTCTTTCATTTCGGAGTTATAATTGTTTGAGGGCAAACAATAGCTTAAGTTTGGGGGTATTTGTTAAGTTGGTTTTATTTTGGGTGTTTTTAGAGTCGTTAGAGTCCAATTTATTTCAATTAGAGTCGATGTAGAGTCAATACAAATTTGGTAACCGAGAAATGAAGAAAACGATGAAAAATGGCTTGAATAAAGAAGAAATCGCGTATAAAGAAGAAAAAAATCGCACTTTGGCGCAAGTGAACGAAGGCATGTGGGCGCGCAAGTGAACGAAGGCATGTGGCGCTGCGGCATTTAACGCCCGTGATTTGCAGCGCCGCGGCGGAAAAATTGCTAGGAAGGCCCTGGGCGCCGTGGCGCCCATGCGATGAAATGGTACGAGATTGCTGGGCGCCGCAGCGCCCGGGGGCGGAAAAACTTATGCTTACCTACTCCCTTTCTTGGATTTTTGTGGCATATAAATACTAGCCTTGGGGCTTGAAATTGGGGATCTTGGAACCCTTGGGAAGAGAATAAAAACAGCTACAAGACAAGGAAGAAGGATTTGGGCATCTTGAGAAGAATTTGGAGAAGAAGATTGGAGGCTTCTATCATCTAGAAATAGAGAAGATCCATCTACTCTTGTTCTTATTTTGTTGCTTTCTTCATATCTTGTAAGATGTATTATTGTATTTTCATGGATTCATTTTCTTTAATCATGAGCTAAACTCTATAATTCTATAGGAATGATGTAATCTGAACTTATGTTTTGAGATTGTGGTTTGTCAATCTAGATCTATCAATTTATTTGTGCTATTTGGATCTATTGCTTCTAAATTACTTGATCAATAATTTAGATTATTTGGTGTATTTGATTTGACACTTGAGAAAGGTAATTGAATACATGACCTTGGAATATCATAACCTAGGATTTCATAGAATTGAGAGATTTGTGAATCCTTTGAAGTCTTTTATCAAGATTCATAGTTTTTATTGAGATTATAATTGGTGATTTTTATAGAGATATTGATTTCCCAATTGAATCTAAAATCATTTGATACTTGAAAAAGGGAATGATTATTGTAGAAATCTTGACTTAGAAATTGATAATTGATGATTGATAAACCATATTGACAACATAAGGGATAACTAGATTCATCATACCTCTAGAATTCATTTAATCATTTGGATAAACTCATTAATATTTTCATATTCTTGATTTATTTTTAGTATTTTTAGTATAATCAACTCCATCATATATTGAATTTCTAAATAAAGTTAGACTACTATATTATAGTACTTAGCAATAATTCGATAATTATTCCCTGTGGATTCGACAACCCGACAACCCTACTACTCTATATTAAAACTTGACACCGTACACTTGCGGTTAGAAAATTCTCTAACAATGACAATGGGGTGGGACGGGGCGGGTATCTCAATACCCAGACCCGCTCCATCCCCTCCACGGATCGCCCTATGTTGAATCTTTTTTATATATTTTATCTTATATTTTATATTATTAATAATATTTAATATTATATTTAGTATTATAAATACATATTATTTATAAAATTTGTCATTATATATGTTATATATAATATTAAATATATAAAACTATATTATTTTATATAATATACATTAAATATATTTAAAAAACGTGATACCCAGACCCGCCTGCCCTGCCACGGGTCATGGGGTGGGGCGGGGCTGGTATCCGTCGGGGCGGGTCATTTTTCCATCCCTAGAATATTCCCGACCGATGGGCTCCGGGGGCAAAGTGCAATCTCGTGTAGTTTGGATGATAATGTGTCAACAGGGGCGGCCCTGAGGCAGTGTAGGTGGTGTCACCGCACAGGGTCTCCCTCCGGCAAGGACCCCAAAGTGTTTTTTTTAATAGGATCCTATAAATTTGTTAGAAAAGTAAACTAGTTTAGTGGTAGAGGCTTTTATCACAAAACTTAGAGTTCTATTGTTTGATATTCAACAAATACGAAATAGTTTTTTTTTAAGCAAACCAAAAAGTGGATATGCTTTTCTCGCAACCCAAAAAACAGCCGCTCACCTTCACACTCTTTTTCTCTTTTGCAAAACACAAACACTAAAAAAAAGAGCTGGAAGAATCTGAATGCATTATATCTCATTCAATTGAGAATGAATTTCTTTAAAAACATGATCAATGCAGATAAAAATGCAAGAATATCAATTTTTCAACTAATTCATTAGTAGCTCCTTTTCTTCTTTGTATTTTCTCTATGATAAATTATACTGAATGATCTTGTTTAACTTTATTTTAATAAGACCGAAATGTTAAAGTTGAATATGATATTTTTGGTATTGCATATGTTATTTTATATGTAAAATTAATGAAATTATATTTGTTACACTGATTTTATTATTTTTTATTTATTATACATGTAAAAACAAGAGGGTCCTCAATTTTTTTTTGCTCTAGGCATTTCGAAACTCATGACTGGCTCTGTGTGTAAAAAAAAAAAAAAAAAAACTTAGTATGCAAAATGTAAAAATGACCATAATTGGAAAACTATTTTTTCCCCTATTTATAATGAACCAACTTTAGTACTTTACCAACCTCAGATGCCAAATTCAAAAATGGCATTAAAAACCAACAATGATTATCCAAAGGAATAAATGCCTCTGCTTTTCTTTCACTTCGCCCAAAGCAGGAAAAAAATACTAATTAATTTTATAGTTTTTTCATCAACACCACTGATCCCTCCGCCCTTAAACCCCCACTAAACCACCGCCATTTACCGGTGGCGGATGAATTAAAACCCCCAAAATTTAAGCTGTTTTCATTTATTGCTTAGTTTTTTAAATCAAAATTCCCTCCGTCACCTCCACTCTCTTTTTCAAATCTTATTTGCTGATAAACTCAGCTTTTTTGGAAGCGTTCGAAATTTTTCAAAGGCTCCGCCAAATCTTCGGGTATTTTTAGCTGGTGACGCATTAATTCAATTTTCCAGAAATCCAGATGGCCAAGCAGTTTCGCTACTAGACGAAAAATTTCCGACGTAACCAACGTGGGAAGTAATTGGGGGGTTGTTGTTTTTGATTTATAATGGTTTCCCCAGAGCTAATAAACCACTCCCAAAATCTACCAATGGCTAGAAACAACGGTAGGAGCAAAACGGCATCGTTTCTATCCGACGGATTTCTCTTCGCCGGCGGAGCTCTGGTTGCTTTTTTGGTGGTTTGGGCTCTCTGGTCTTTCTTCGGCCCAAGCCCAAATCCAAACCCTAGTTTCTCCCCCTCCTCCTTTTCCGATCGGGTTTTCACTCTATCGCACGGTTCGGACAATTCCTCCTCCTCCTCCGCCGCCGTCGCCCAGTCGTTGCGCTGCCTAAACGGCGCCGCGTATCCGAAGCCGAACTCGATCCATGACCCGCCCGGCCCGAATTTCTACGACGATCCGAAACTCAGCTACGCCATCGATGCGGCGCCGGTTAAGAATTGGGACGAGAAGAGGAGAGAGTGGCTGAAGCAACACCCGTCTCTCGCCGCCGGATCGGAAAATCGGATCCTTATGGTGACCGGCTCTCAGGCCACACCGTGCAAAAACCCGATCGGCGATTATTTGCTGCTCAAATTCTTCAAGAACAAAGTGGACTACACCAGGCGGCACGGCATAGATATCTTCTACAACAACGTGTTGTTCCAGCCCAAGATGTTCTCCTTCTGGGCCAAGACGCCGACCGTGAAGGCCGCGATGCTGGCCCACCCGGAGGCGGAGTGGATCTGGTGGGTCGACTCCGACGCCGCGTTCACGGACATGGATTTCGAGCTCCCACTGGACCGGTACAAGGCCCATAACTTAGTGATCCACGGCTGGCCCAATCTGATATACGAGAAGCAGAGCTGGACCAGCATCAACGCGGGGGTGTTCCTGATCCGGAACTGTCAGTGGGCCATGGATTTCATGGACGTGTGGGCCAAAATGGGCCCACAGGCGCCGGACTACGATAAATGGGGCGAGATTCTTAAAACAACTTTCAAGGACAAGATTTTCCCAGAATCGGACGATCAATCAGGGTTGGTTTATTTGCTGTTAAAGGAAAAGGATAAATGGGGGGATAAAATTTATTTGGAGAGTGGGTATTATTTCGAGGGGTATTGGATGGAAATTGTGGGCAAATTTGATAATATTACGGAAAAGTACATGCAGATTGAGAAAAAGGAGCCGAGGTTGAGGAGAAGGCATGGGGAGAAGGCATGGGGAGCTATGCTAGGGTGTGGGAGGAGTACCTTAAGGATGCTGGGTACGGGAGAGGGAGCTGGCGTAGACCGTTCATCACGCATTTCACCGGTTGCCAGCCGTGCAGTGGGGACCACAACCAGATGTACTCCGGGCAGACTTGCTTTGATGCCATGCAGAGGGCGCTGCTGTTTGCGGATAATCAGGTGCTCAGGAATTATGGGTTCGTGCACCCGGATTTAGTGGATCCATCCGCGGTGTATCCGGTGCCGTTTGATTATCCTGCTTGAGAGATCCAAATTAGAAGTTGCATTTCTGTTTTTTTTTTTTTTTTTTTTTTTCAGTTGAACAAATTGCAGATCTTCCCTTTTTTTTTTTTTCTTTTTTGTTTTGTTTTTTCTGTTTTTAATGATATGATGGTAAGGAGTATGTAATTTTCGATGAGCGTATATATATATGATTAATAGAATATGTATATATGTTAATATTTGAGTTTCACTTTCTTGTATGAAAACCAAAACTTTTTGAGTTTTGAGTCTTTTGACACGCAAAGTCGCAAACTAATTAATTTTATGTTTTGAGCGCGTATAAAAAGCATCACCAATGGGGGTTTTGGGGGAGGTTTTTGGGAAAAAAACTATGGAAAAAACCTTATACTATTGTGGTGACGAGGTTTGAGGTTTTTAAATACAAACCTGGTTTGTAACTAAAAGCCAGGTTTTTTCGGGAAAATAAAATTTATTGTGAGAGGATTTTTAAGAAATGTAATGGAATTGTGTAGTCCATAAAAAAGTTGTAGGAGGTTTTTTGATTGTGGAGAATAGAGGGAGGTTTTTTGCTTTTGATGTAGCAATGTGGGATCCACAAAAAAGCAGGTTTGTGGTTTTTACCACTGGTGATGCCCTAATAATTTCATCATTTTATGATATGCCTAGTGCCTCCAAGAAGGCAATGATCATACTGCTAGGAGCTAGCAATATCTGTCGGTAAAATATATTGTATATACTTGTTCAGTAGATCCTCTATAATTTAATATACTCCATTAATTAATAAGTTCGCTTAAATAATATTTTTATTAGGTCATAACCCCATGACAACGTGTTAAATTAATAATTTGCTAAATTTATAAAAATAATACACATACGAGAATTTATTAATCTTATAATATATTTATAATTAATCTATGAAGATCGAATTTATAAAATATAATTCAATTGTTATTTGTTTGTTGTTGAAATTAATATCACGTTGAGTCACATCTATGACTTTCTTATGGTAGTAAGAACTTTTTGTGTTGTTTTCTCGTAATTCAACAAAAATTATTTAATGTTAATGTTGTTAAACTTCTTATTGAGAATGAAGAGATCTATAGTAGAAGTATTATATTCATTTCATAATTCATATGTCGTTCTCAGTTTTTTGTTCATCGATAAAAAACTATACAATTTCAACATCTCAATAGTTGTATAATACCCACATAAGGTTAAATCTTTTGATATTTTGTTTAGTGACAAGAAAAACAATTCATTATTTTGTAATTCTTCAATTATTTTTAGATGAGCATGACATTTATCCTTAAAAAAAAAAAAAATCAAACCACATTTTAATAACTTAATAGATTATTAATTTATCGATTATTTTGTATCTCACTAAATTAATAGATTTTAAGAGTCCCAAGTTTATTAATTATACAGAATAAGGGTAAAATAATTGAGAAATAAATAGTTTTCTTTCGTTTAATGTTTAAAATTAATGAATAATACATTTATTTGAAAGGTGAAAAATGCGTGGTAAATGTATTATAAGTATTTTTAATCCCTACTTGGTGGATAATAGTTAACGTTAACAAAGACTTAGGCCTTGTTTGTTTATATTTTCAAGCCACCATTTCCAATTTCCAACTATTCATAGAAATGAAATCATGTTTGTTTATAAATTTTCCAATAGAAATCAACATTTTCACTTCTCATTTTTCACACAAAACAAGATATTAAACCTATAATTTCAATTCTCAACCATGTACACTACCCTACATCACTCATCAATCATTATTCTCAATTTTTTTAATCCAAATACATATGTGGGACCCTCCATTATCAACTTTATCTACTTAAAATATTAACATATATATATAATGAGACCCACTAGCCTACAATCTCACAAATATAATACTATATATTCAATTAAAATATGCAATCACTATCAACTTTTCAAATTATTATATACATAAAATATTACTTCAAAACTACTCAACCAAACATA
This sequence comes from Rehmannia glutinosa, assembly GCA_016081115.2. Taxonomy (NCBI): domain Eukaryota; kingdom Viridiplantae; phylum Streptophyta; class Magnoliopsida; order Lamiales; family Orobanchaceae; genus Rehmannia; species Rehmannia glutinosa. The sequence goes on from JABTTQ020003454.1 coordinate 492,208, forward strand.
ATCTCACTTTCAAACCTACTTAAAACTCATTTCATTCACTCATCCAAACACAATTCCAGTTTTCACACAAAAACCAATAAATTCTCAAAATTCATTTTTAACACTAGAAACTAGAAATGGTCTATGGAAACATAACCATACAAGGCCTATAAATTCAGTTAAAACTCGAAACTATTAATTGTAAGTATTATATACAATTAAGATATTATAATATCATTTCCCTCATCTTCTTGCTCTCTGCACTCTCTGCAAAAATAATATATTATCCTCCTCTTTGGCCAAGGGAGAAGGAAAAAATAATTTATTTTGTTTCTTCTCTTCTTTCCCGTCCCTGATTTCATTTTTTTCCCTTGGTGGGTGTAGGCTTCTTCCCTCTATGCAAGTAGGTTTCTCCCATTTGTATGAGTTGGTTTACTTTTTCATTTTGTCTTTTTGCTATTTTTTTCTTTTATTCTCTAGATATAGTCAAATAGTAGATCTGTTCTTCTTGGATCTCGTTTGGAGTTCTACATCAGTTTTTGGTAGATCTGCAGATCAGAAATGATTATAGTATTGATGGTCTCGATCTTATTTGGAAGTGCACGCAGTCACTCATCCATCCAAAAATCTTAACACATTGAGTTTGATTTGCTTCATTATGACCTATTGTATTTGCTTAGTTTAGATTTTTGTTTGATTTTTGTTTATTTCATATTAATTTAAAAATACAATTTCCTTGCAAAAAAAGATAAATATATAATGATCCATATTAACTATTTTTATATATATTTTAGAATAAATTGCTAGAATGATACTTATAAATAATATCAGAATAAAATATATTTTTATTCTTGAATAATTCTTCATATTCATATTTTATTCATACATTTACAAAGTCGATTTCCTTGTCACTTTCAAAAAATTATTCATATACTCATCATATATACTTACTAATTAGGGACATAAATTTATGACACAACAAGATAAACCGGCACGAATCTAATACGAATTTAGCATGTACACATATCAAGGACATGAGTATTACACGGTTCATATTATTTGTCTCGTACTTCATTAGTAGCAAAACCCAAGAAATTTTCTTGGATTTCATATAGATGCCTACTTCAAGATTAAGACGTAGACTTCAAATGGAGAAAATAGACAAAATAAATAAATAATGCACAAATCAACTAAGCTATTGTGTCGATGATATGTTAGTATCATGTTAAATGAAGTTCAACTAGTGTAATAAGTTATATGGTCATTAATCTAATTTCTAATTGCATTCATAATTAGAATTAGTAGATAACTCTATACAACTTGCGCTGTTTTTGTTTGAATTAAAAGAGTAAAATGGGATTCTTTATCTCAAACATTGTCATATATATATTTCAATATTATAGTTATACATCAAGTGTAAAAATGATTTTATGAATGCATGCATATTTAAAAATATTATTGAAATAGGAGATGAAAAAATTCAGAATGAAGAAAACAAGGTTGAAAAGCTACCCGTGTCAGTGTAGGTCCCATAGGCACAAAATAAAACTTGATGGTTTGATTTGGAAAATAATCAATTAACTCTTGGATTAATGTTCATGTCTCCATGGAATATGAACAAATATATGACCTGTATGAATATATGTATTTTTAACATTTTGATCGTGACAAAATTCTTTAAGAAATATCTCAAAATAGCAAAATAGCCTATCATCACAAAATCATTGAGCATGATTGTGGTGGTTATTGGGATAAACTTTTTTTTCTTTTACCCCAATGCATGTAGTTTAAAATCTCAACTTTTATGAGGGTAAAAAAGTAAAAGAATCGGGAACACTCCCATAATTAATTTTGCTCGCTTAGTAAATTCTGATATCTGGCCACTCAGAATTCTCTCTCTTTTTATTTTTCAATTTCATATTTTGAGTTCTAAAGTAATACATATATTTTGTCAAATAAATGTAAATCGAACAGTTGAGCCATCAAGTCGTTGTAGTATAGTGGTGAGTATTCCCGCCTGTCACGCGGGTTACCCGGGTTCGATCCCCGGCAACGGCGGTTTGTTTTTCTTTTTATAGTTTGTCATCCTTTGGTCAAACAAAAAGCAAAAAACACAGGCAAACGATAAGACCAGTCTGGCTCTACTTCCATTATTCACAATCCTTTTTCTTTTTTTTCCAATTTTTTTCACAAATCCTTTTTCTTTTTTCAAATTCATTCACAAAACATTTTTCTTTTTCAAACTTATTCACATTTTTTTTTCCTTTTTCAAATTTATTCACAAATCATTTTTCTTTTTCAAACTTATTCACAAATCCTTTTTCTTTTTTCGAATTCGGAAAAAAGAAACTTCAATGATTTCATAAAATGATAGAATTCTTTCCATTCGTAATATGTTAAATTCTTCCAAGTAATTCACTAAAGTAATTATTCTTGAGCTTTATTACAGACTCAACTACAATTAAATAGTTAGAGATAGTTAATACTATATAAAAATAGTTCGTTTATACATTATTACTCCCGCAGGGAACTCAACCACTGAAAGATGCACCTCTCCTGACCAGGGACGTCGCAGGACTTCAGCGGCACGTCAGAATTCTATGCAACGGGGTCGTTCCAGGGTCCGTAAAGTTTACCGTCCGGTGCAGCAGGACAAGGGCAAGGCCGTTGTTGACTCCATGGGAAATACGGGTCATCAAGGTCGTGTTAAGGAGGGTGAACCTTCTCCTTTACGTATTCACGCTAAGAATTCTTTTGATGTTTTGGGTGCTGATTCAGATGATGTGGCATGTGATAATACGAATTTGGAGCCCAAATCTGATAATGAGAATCGGATTATGGCTTCGGAATATAATACTAGCAACACGCATGAGCCATGGTTCCTTATCAACCGCATGGACAACAAATTTGGATGAACATGGACATGCTAATTTGCAATGTGGAATGATAATAGTTTCAAATAGCCTTCCTTTTAATGATTATGTTCATAGCTCCAATGATCCTTCCGAGGGGTTCAAGGCTATGGCCGTTGCTGCCCAGAAACGTTGGTCAGATATGGCGTGAAGACGATCAAGATGATGCAGACAAATTGGAAGCTTTAAAGACCAAGTTAGACGACTTTTATCTGCTCCGATTGTCCTTCACTCAAGTGATTCGTCAGAAGCTATGAACGCTCTGACAATTGTGGCTGGAGGATCCTGGACCGATATTCCGCATGATACATCAGACCATCAGGAGGATACTCAAGCACGTGCAAAATAAACACATGCCAATGTCCTTCGAAAATCCTCTAGAAATAAATGTCCATCATTTCGATTAAGATTTTAAGTTATTTCTGTTGTTTCTTTTATGGGGTACTATTTTTCCTATCAAAGGTTTTTCCCAATGGGTTTTACTTTGGTAAGTTTTAATGAGACCTCTTTTTTAAAAAAGCTAGCTTCTTGGTTTGTAAGCAGTGCAATATATTTTTTTAATAATATTTTGCATTTATTAAAAAAACATTATTACTTATTTACTTTGTATACTCTATGAATACTTAAGTTTTAAATATTCTTGCTCACAAATTATTATGTTCACGAATATAGATTATTATGATATATTTTTGAAATATACAATTCTTAGAGCATTTAAATTGGCTAAAATGCCAATTTCAGCAAAAAAAAAATATGTTCAACCAGGATTCAATTTCATGCACCAAATCGAAATAATAAACAGTGCTGTGACGATGTAGCATTATTCATTGCATGCACTATCTTCAATTGTTCTTTAGATAATGCTTAGATTCAAAATATTACCTATTATTTTTTGGAAAAAATACCTCTTTTTATATCTTACATGTACATAAACTTTTTTAATACAGATAACTATTTTTATTGATAATTATTAATACGTAATTTGCTTCTTTCTTTTTTTGGTCTAAGTTGTATTATTTGTAATATTCTTTTTACCGTAAAAAAATAATAATGTTCTTTTTTGTGTTTTCTTTGTACTTTTCGGTTAGAATTTTTTATTAACTAACTTTTAAATTATTTATATCTGTATTTAATGTACCATGTTTAGTATTAGATTAATAAACTATAATAACTTAACAAAATAAACGATACAAATCGAATATCTAATTACATTAATATGTTAAACAAAATTGTGAAAAAATATTTATGGATTAAAATTATAAAATAATAGAAAACTTCATGAAGGGGACAATTCAAATTTTACAAAAAAAAAAAAAAAAAAAAAAAGTGATGGCACCTAAAATTCACACCAAATCATTTAAACTTTTAAAACTTATTTCCTATTTTATTAACATAAGTTTATCAAGAAAGTAAAAAACTCAACGGAGATGGAGGAAAAAAGTGGCGAAAACCAGGACAACATCAAATCAAATTCCTATATAACTAAACTGCATTATGAACAGATTAAGCAAGATGACATGAATGTCCAAGGGCAACATAATAAAACCACAAAATATCGAAAAATTCTTCTCACAAAACCATAGCATTGGCGTCATCTTCATACCCTTCTCCTGCAGGCACCTCACTGAACATATACTGGTTTTGATATTCCATTAAGTACTGCGTCGATCTTTTCACGTCATAAAATAGCTCATAAACTCGTTTCACATCTTCCAATTCCACGATCGTGCCCTTCCGTTTCAAGCACGCCAAAGCCGAAGACGTGATAAGGTTTATAGCATATCTCAGAGAGATATCTTCTCCAACCTTTGTTAGGAAAACTTTCGCTTCTTCAGACATTTCCACGTCTTCCTCTTGGCATCTGATGTCCAATATTTTTCGAATATCGTCCCATGTGTAAGGTTGTGTGGAGATGATGAGTAGACGATCGAGAAAATCGATAGGGATACCGTGTGGGGATCGGTAGTTAGTGCCCCTAATGGAAGTAATTCCTCGGTTGGTGGCGACAACTAATATTGGTGCCATGTCGTTCTCTAATGCTCGATTTAGGAAAGAAAAGCATTCGATGTCTAGCATGTGAACTTCATCGATGAAAAGGACACCGGGTATAATTTCGGCTTTTCCTTCATCTCTCCACTCTGCGACCTTTGTGTCGATTTGATCTCTAACTTCTGCACGGATTTCGCCTGTATCGCCGGTGAACAGTGCCAGAAATCCCTGTGTTCTGACATTGAGAAACAGAACTGTGATCATTTTTACTATTAACTTGATTGCTCTTCACACAAGTGATTACCAATTGCACACTACTTTTTAACATCTCTAATTACATAGGGAAGATTACAAGACATCCATCAATGAAAATCACACATTAACTTTGTTCTTTGGCAGAAGTTAGAAAATTGCCTACAATAAATATATATAGTTTTTTCACTCCTGATTTGCAACATCTATTGGGTCATTCAATATTGCCTTCACTAGCTTCAATCTACCCAATTGAGATCATATATTCCATTTAGTGTTTTATCATATACACCTCTTAACTATGTAAATGAAACATGATGTCATTATGTACACATGACATGTATCGATACCGTTAAAATAGAAGATGAACCACTAAATGGAATAGAGGATCTCAAACGCAATTTACCAGTTATGTTCAATCTCAAAGGTTACGAAAATCCCCACAACCTAAGCTTTGTGCAGGGGAACATTAATTTATGCACTCAGTTAGCCGGCGAAATGCATTTTCCTTTTCGCTTGCACATATAATACAACATGCGAAAAAGACGAATTTGTCGAACCAGGCAAGTCTTTAAGCATCAGTATAAGAAATTCAAAACATTCCGTAGACAATGAATGATTTTGACAATGCAGCAGACAACTAAATCTTATAAGCACACCATAAACAGAAAACCACTAAGCATATAATTAACGGATAATCACAATGTATCAAATATCTACCTGCTGTTGATAACATCTATCTCGTGAAGCGTAACGCAATGCACAACTTCCTTCCTCTTCTGCAACTCACCGTCCGGGCACTGCACGAACTTGGTCTGCGGCCCCATGGCATCGTAATCCCGAGACCTCGAAAAAGATCTCCCAAGTTTTGTAATCTTTCCAGATGCCTTATCAATCGCAATCACATCCCCACTATGCACTTTCTCCTTCCCCAATGCCTCAATCATTTTTGCCCCCAAATCGTACACTGTCTCCATCTCCGTCGTCTTTAGAGTCAATTTCCCCGTCTTAGAAGCTGCCCCAGCCACAGCCGGCCGATCAATTTGAATCTCCACAACCTCTCCTTCAATCATCTCCGTTTCCTCCTTAATTCTAACCCCAATTGATTTCCTAAAGGCCTGCATTAGGGCTTCTGTCTTCGACATCTCGAGGGAGAACAGTTCGCTGCCCGCGAGCATCGCGAAGGGGGTTTCTTGCCCTAGGGATTTAGCCATGCCCATGGCGATTGCGGTTTTTCCAGTGCCAGGCTGGCCTGCGAGGAGGACGGCCCGGCCCGCGATTTTTCCTTCCTGCACCATCTTCACGATGACGCCGGCAGCTTTTCTAGCGGAAGTCTGGCCCACCATGCCCTCGGAGGAGGATCGGGCTTCAAGGGCAGAGTCGAGACCCAGGCCCCGGATGTGGGAGTGCGCCCCGATTCTTTCAATTCGTGTGAGGTCTCGCATCTCTGAGAGTTTTATCTCCACCATGGATGAGTATGGGAAATCAGTGAAAAAAAGAGGTAAAGAGAGAGGAACACAGTGTTCTTGTCCGTGAGTGGTGATGGTGATGGTGGGGTTTAGGGTTTTGGTGCTTCTAGTTTAAAGAAGGTTTTCCTGCCTCGTCTTAGGGTAATTTCATAAATGGCATTTTTACTAGGTCAAACAACAATTTTGGCTTTACTTATAGAAAACTGTTATGACTAATTTGTATTTATATGGACTTTAGCACTCACAAGTCTAATAGTACTAAATCTTGTGATTATTACTTGCACATGCAAGATTCCATTTTATGTGTATAAATACCTTGATTCAATGAAATGAAAGGACACGGTTTCAATAGCCAACAAATCATTACTTGCTTTCTTTACTTTATCTTCTATTAATTACAATTCTATCATATTATTAGCCTATACAATTTGCCATCTATCATCCTTCTCCGAAAAACTGCATATTAATCTAAGTAATCTTATCATATCATAGTAATAATTTATAACACGTTATCAACACGAATTATTGCTCGAGAAAAGGTTTGTATATTTCAAGTTTGAATTTTTGTGTACTAATTTATTTTATTTCTTTTGTAGAAAAATGGTCGGAATTGAAAAGCAAAAATTCCAGATCCTTGACACCACTGGTGAAAATTATTTATCATGGTGTCTGGATGTTAAATTGCACCTTCAGGGTCAAGATCTGGCAAAAACCTTGAAGCCTGTAAAAATCGAGGAGGTCGTTGTGAAAGATGAGGCGAACGCAATGATATTTATTCGCCATCATTTATCTCATGATTTAAAAAATGAATATATACAAATTGAAAGACCTTCTGAGCTATGGCAAAAGCTCAAAGAAAGGTTTGATCACACTAGAACAGTGATACTCCCTCAAGCACAATATGATTGGAAACATCTAAGGTTGCAGGACTTTAAGTCCGTTCTCGACTATAATTCGGCATTATATAAAATTGAGTCCCGATCGCTCTTTGTGGGACTAAGTTGTTCGAATATGATAAATTGGAGAAAATATTCTCCACTATGCATAAATCAAATATGGTGCTACAACAAAGCAGATATAGACAACGCTTGATTTAAAACATATTCAATTAATCTCGGTTCTTCTCACAACAGAGAAAACCAATGAATTCTTTGTTGAGAAATCACGATTTGCGACCTTAGGGTCTAATGCACGTGCACGCTCAAGCACATGCTAACTCCGGTAGAGGAGGGGGCCGATTTAGAGGCCGTGAGTATAAACCCGGGCGTGGGGGCCGCAGGGGTCGTGGTCGTGGTGGTCCACATCAAAATACTCACAGATATGATCGTGGCGGTCGTAATTATTATAATAGAGATAATTATCACTATACCCGCCAAAACGATTATAATGCTAAACATGGGCATCAAAATCAGCCAAATCGTGATAAGGGAAAATTGCATATGGAAATAACTGGTGATGACCTGTGTCACAGATGTGGTATGACAGGTCATTGGGCCAAAACATGTCGAACTGCCCAGCACCTGGTAAAATTATACCAGGAATCAAAGAAGAATAAAGGAAAAAATGTTCAAACACATGCTACTGAGGCAGTGGAGCCACCTACTATCAATGAGGCCTACACATCTGAAATTATACACGATCAAAACATGTCCAGGACTGGAAACCACTTGATATATCCGATTTTCTTGAGGATAATGAGGCACAAGGTGCCGACTGGATAAATTGAAAAATAAACTCAATGTTTGTATGATATTTTCTCGGATGATATATTCACGAGACTAAATTTGTTGTACCATGTTTGTACTTGTTCCGGATGATATATTCCCGGTTTTATGCTTTACTATGAAATAATAAATCTGTTTGTGTTTAATATTTTTGATCATGAAATATCAAGTAAATTTCTACCAAACTATTCACAAATTTTACATTCAAAATTTTCACATTATTTTTTCCCCTCCAACGGCTATAATAAACGGCTATGAACAGTAACTTTTATCTATAAATATACCAACATTTTATTCAACAAATTCACACATATTCTCTCATCTTTCTAAAAACTCCTCATTTCTCACATTCCAAAAATGGTTAACTTTATGTTAGTATTTATCATTACATTGGTCTTCATATACACAATCCTGCTTTTTGTTGGAGAATATACACCAGGAGAATTTTGGATTTTTATTGATCTTCTTGTCTTAATTCTTCCTCTGTTAGCCATAGCAATTTATCTTAGCATGCTGTAATAATTAGATGATTATGTATGACTATGTTATCGAATAAAATACTTTATTTAAATTTTTGTTATGCATAGATGTTTTTATCGTATAATATTAATTCGATAACAATTATACCAGGTACACATGGGAAACACCGAGAAAAGAGACTATTGTCTACTTGATAGTGCAACAACGCACTCAATATTAAGAAATAAAATATATTTCTCAAGTGTGAAATTGTGCAAGGCACAAGTTACAACTATATCTGGTCCCGTTGAGATTATTGATGGCTCCAGGAATGCAACTGTGGTGTTGCCTAATGGTACAATATTGAATATTGAGAATGCATTGTTATCTAGTAGATCAAAAAGAAATCTACTAAGTTTTAAGGATGTGCGTGATAATGGCTATCACTTGGAGACACTAAATGAAAATAATAAAGAGTGTCTATGTATTACATCCTATAAAATGGGAAAAAGAATTGCCCATGAGAAATTTGAAGCAACAGCTTCTGGATTACATTGTGTCCAAATTAAAGCTTTTGAATCCTATGCCACTATGCCTTGGAAGCTGGTGAATCCTGATATATTTGGGTTATGGCATGATCGCCTAGGACACCCAGGAATAACTATGATGCGTAGGATTGTTGAACATACTAATGGACATCCATTGAAAAGCACGAAGATGCTAATGTCCAAAGACTATTTCTGTGAATCGTGTTCACAAGGAAAATTTATTACTAAACCTTCCATGAAAAAGGTTGGTTATGAATCACCATCATTTTTACAACGTATTCATGGTGATATTTGTGGACCAATACATCCTGCAAGTGGACCATTTAGATATTTCATGGTCTTAATAGATGCATCGTGTCGATGGTCATACGTATGCTTATTATCTACTAGAAATGTGGCATTTGCTCGATTATTAGCGCAAATTATTAAACTTCGAGCACATTTTCCTGATTATCCCATCAAGAATATAAGGATGGATAATGCCGAGAATTTACATCAAAAGCTTTGATGAATATTGCGCAAAGATCGGGAATTAATGTTGAACACCCAAGTAGCACATGTTCATACTCAAAATGGATTGGCGAATCCCTGATTAAACGAGTTCAAATCATTGCTCGTACATTATTAATGAGATCAAAGCTCACTAGTGCAAAGCATGAGGTCATGCAGTATTACATGCATCAGCACTTATTAGATTACGCCTCACTGCTTATCATATGCACTCCCCAATGCAATTAACTCTTGGTTTTGAGCCAAATATTTCGCACCTACGCACTTTTGGGTGTGTTGTTCAGGTGCCGATTCCACCTCCTCAAAGGACAAAAATGGGTCCACAACGTAGACTTGGTATATACGTTGGATTTGATTCTCCATTAATTGTCCGGTATTTAGAACCGATGACGGGAGATTTATTTACTACTAGATTTGCGGATTGTCATTTTGATGAGACAATATTTCCATCATTGGGAAGAGACAATGATATTTTAAATAAACAAAAACCAGTTGAGAGTATCTCCTGTAATGAACAAAGCTTATCTCATTTAGATCCACGTACTTTTGAATGTGAAAGTGAGGTGAATAGAATCATTCATTTGCAAAATATTGCTAATAGACTTCCTAATGCATTTAATGATGCTAGTAAAGTCACGAAGTCTCATATTCCGGCTGCAAATGCTCCAGCCAGGATTATTGTTCCAGATGAAAATAAGAAGATGAATGATGATAACCCACGACAAAAACGTGGTAGACCTATTGGCTCAAAAGATATTGTTCCTCGAAAAAGAAAGGGGAGAATTGATAGTAATGATCATGCTCCAGATAAATCTGTCGAACCTAACACCTCAGAAAATGTACAAAATTCTGGTAGCACCGAGAATCCCATGAGCTATTGTAATGAAATATGGGATCGAAATGAAATAATTATTGATGATAATTTTGCATTCTTGGTAGCTCAAGAAATTATAAATGATGATTATAATAACGAACCACGTTCGATAATGGAATGCCGTCAGAGGCCTGATTGGCCTATGTGGGAAGAAGCAATAAAATCTGAGTTAGCTTCCCTAGAAAAACAAAATGTATTTGGACAAATTACGAGAACTCCAAATAATGTAAAGCCTATTGGGTACAAATGGGTATTTGTTCGAAAGAGAAATGAGAAAAATGAAGTCGTGAGATATAAAGCTCGACTCGTGGCTCAAGGATTCTCCCAGAGACCTGGGATAGATTATGATGAAACATATTCACCTGTGATGGATACAATCACATTTCGTTTTCTTATCAGTATGGTTGTCCACGAGAATCTGGACATGCGTCTAATGGACGTAGTGACGGCATATCTATATGGTTCATTGGATTCTGATATTTATATGAAAATTCCCGATGGATATAAAATGCCGAAGTCGGTCACTCCCTGTGAATTATACTCGATCAAATTGCAAAGATCGTTGTATGGATTAAAGCAATCCGGTCGCATGTGGTATCATAGACTTAATGAATACCTTTCTAAGGAAGGTTACAAAAACGATACCATTTGCCCATGTATTTTTATCAAAAGATCAGATACCGGATTTGCTATCATTGCTGTTTATGTCGATGACATGAATTTGATTGGCACCCCTGAAGAATTATCCAATGCTGCTGAATATCTAAAGAAAGAGTTTTAGGTGAAAGACCTTGGAAAAACTAAACTTTGTCTTGGTCTTGAATTAGAGCATAAAGATAATGGGATACTTGTCCACCAATCTGCTTACACTAAACGGATTCTCAAACGATTTAATATGGACAAGGCTCATCCCTTAAGTACTCCTATGGTTGTGCGTAGTTTAGATCCCGAGAAAGATCCATTTCGACCAAAAGAATCTGGTGAAGAGGCTTTGGGTCCTGAAGTGCCTTACCTTAATGCTATTGGAGCATTAATGTATCTGGCACAATGTACTCGACCTGATATTTGTTTTGCTGTCAATCTACTTGCACGATATAGCTCCGAACCAACTCGAAGACACTGGAATGGTATTAAACACATCTTTCGATATCTCAGTGGTACTACAGATTTGGGATTGTTCTACTCCAAGAAATCCACTAATTCTGGGTTAGTGGGTTATGCTGATGCTGGGTATAGATCTGATCCGCACAAAGCTCGATCTCAATCTGGTTATGTATTTTGCTATAATGATACAACTATATCATGGAGATCTACCAAACAAACATTAGTTGCTACTTCTTCCAATCATTCTGAAATTATTGCTCTTCACGAAGCTGGTAAAGAATGCGTTTGGTTAAGATCAGTTATAGCTCATATACGAAACGCTTGTCAACTGAAACCAGCTACAGACACTCCTACTATTATTTATGAGAATAATGCGGCATGTATAGCACAAGTGAGAGGTGGTTACATAAAAGTGTAAGTCCAAGCGGCTACGATAATCTAGAGGGGGGGTGAATAGATTATCTCCATCTTTTCGATTTCGCCCTCTTTTTCGAACCGAATGCTCAAAGACAATAATAAAGGTGCGGAATGTAAACAACACACGTCGATTTAAAGAGGTTCAACCCACCTAGGGCCTAATCCTCTACCACCCCAAAGATATCCGGGATGGATTTCGAAAAGAGAAAAAGATTTTATTAATAATTACCAAAATTATTACAACAAAATCTTACACACCAACACCTTGAAGAGCACCACACTCTTCTTCAACACCACCTTTGAGATTACCACAATCTCACTTGAAGATTACCACAATCTCCAACGGCACCTTGTGAAGATTACCACAATCTTCACCCTTCAAGAGCACCACACTCTTCAACACCTCAACAAGAAGATTACCACAATCTTCTTACACCTAACACCTAGTTCACCCAAAGTGTGTTCTTACCACAAGAACACTCACAAGGATATCTTGTGTTTGAATGACGACCACAAATTCAAGATTACAACTCGATAATTGATAATACAATAGAGTGCAAGTGTAATCAAGAATAGCCTAGACCTCAAGAATGTGAAAGTGAATAGCTAGGCAAATTACAACAAAGAAATAAGACAAATGTAAGAACAAGTGTATTCTTGAGTGTATCTTGTTGTGTTGTAGTTTTCTCTCTTATTGTGTTGCTTCAATTCTTCCTCTATTTATAGAAGATGTCTTGTACATGATAGGCTCCTCTTGGGGACATGAATTTCGTAAAAATTGCAAGACAATTGAAGAAAAGAGTGTTAGAAATCAATCCCACAATTTAGGGAAAAGCATGTCACGCACAACGGTTAGAATTTTTTTGTCAAACTTGGCGACGTCGCGACAAATACAAATAGAGCGTTAGAAAATGAGAAAACACATTTACAGGCGGCCGGTCGACGGGGTCCGACCGGTCGACCCTATGTCCGGCCGGCCGAAAGCGAGAACCAAAAACGAGTCCAGAAAGTTCTCGCTTCAGAAAATGCTCCAGTGTACGGTCACCCGCCGGTCGACCGTCGTCGACCGCTGACCGGTCGACGCCTTGGCCGATCGGCCGTCGACCACACCGTCTACCACCCCGTTGACCGGTCAACCTACCTTTTTTCAAAGAAATAGCTTATTCACTATTTTTCACAATTTTCGTGCACGGATGCTCTATAGGCGGACCGATTGGCCTCAAAACAAAAGTATTGTCCAATTTTATATCGAACATAAACTCAAGAAATACTCCAAAAATTAGTAAAAATATTTTAGACCGATCGGGAGTATTAGGACAATATTTTAGAACCATTGTTTTTGGTGTAAAAAAACATTTACCAAAAAATCATTAAAAGTGTTGTCCAATTTTGTCGAAAATAAAACTTGAAGAAATACTCCGGAAAATATTAAAACCATTTTAAATCATTTAGGAGTATTTGGACAACCTTTAAAACTATTGTTTTGGTGTAAAATCAAAATCATCAAAATCATGATAAAACCATTTATCAAACAATCTCCCCCTTTTTGATGATTACAAACCAAAACAATTTGACAAGGCCGATTTTGAAAACAAAACAATTTTGAGAGGCGGTTTTGAAAACAAAACAATTTTACCGGTTAAAAAGAACTATCCGATGTGAGCGACAACATTCCATGTAATATAAACACAATGATGGGAGTAGAGATATTTAAACCACATGTTACAAATGCTCATGTTACAAAAGCTCCCCCTATCAACATGCACAACAAGAGTTATATAGAAGCAACTTAAACATAAGCTAAAATATTAGCTTTTCGATATTGAGCTTAAGTATCAATAACTTAAAAACTCCCCCTGTCAAAGATACATCATTAGAACCGTATGTAAGTCCATACTACAACCAATGGACCATGATTCATACATAACCATAATGCACCAAGTGGACTAAATATGATCCACAACTTATGGCTTTATGAAGCCATAGTTTTATAGCTTCTTTTCGTTAAGCTTATCTTAGCTTTTATGAGCTAATGAGCTTATAACCTGTTTCTCCCCTTTGGAATCATCAAAAAGAATGTTAGCACGATAAATACATCATATATTCTTATCAAAGTGCGCAACAAAACCGATGTATCGAGCTATTTGAACATTGAAGCTAATAAACCAAATAAGGAGGTAAAAGTCGAATCATACGACTTGAAGAAGCTTATGAAAACTCATTTGATAAGCAAAACATGATCTCTATAAATGTATAAGACTTTTGAAATCGAGAGAATCATGTAGGTGATGAATTTTTCATTGAAACGTTTTATCGAACACTTGGCGGGCGTCAAAAATAGAAAAAGTTATATATAGTCCTTGTAAATGAAATCAAGCCAAGATTTTCATCACCAAATACAATTTAACAAATATCATTCATCAACAATCAATAAGCTCATCACAAACATATATGAATCACATCAAGAAAAATACATATAAGCCACAAGCTCAAGGGTTCAACCCAATTGAGCTAAAGATAGTGAAATTCTTACCATTCAATCGGTAAAGACGAGCAATGATGATGACAATTGAGCTAGATAATCCCCAAAATATATAATTCATGCATCAAAACTCATTTGAAGTGAATTGTGTGTGAAATTTGCAAAGGGGACGAAAAATGGCCAAAAGAAGTTAAACTTGCGAATCAAGACAGAACCATTTTAATCCAAGATTTTGCTTAGGGCGACCGGTCGTGGTTGAGGGCGACCGGTCGACGTTGAGGGCGACCGGTTGCTCTCAACCCTTTCAGCCCACTGTCTCTCAGTTTTTCCAAAATCCGAATTTTCAACCAAAAATCCAATTTTTCGCCCCTAAGTTTTAAAAACGTGCAAAATGCAAACGTAGACCTCATTCAATATACATTATGTCATAATCAAGCTCGAAATGAGGTAAAATACTCGTGAGTTAACGATCAAAAAGTCCGCGAGTTATCCTTGAGACGGAATTAAACACATCTCAAGTTTTTGTTAAAAATCACAATCCCTTAAAAAATATATCGAATCTCAATATGTTTAGTTCGATTATGACGAACCAAATTTTGAATACGAATACCCGTATAATAGATACCAAACTTGTTATCCCGAAAAAAATAAGAACGTTTTAAATCTTTGGATACAACAAGTCATAAGAAGAAGTGCCTTTCAAATATTTGAAAATTTCTTTTAATAGCACTTTAATGAGATTCGTTGGGATAGTTTTTGAAGTCGAGCATATAGACATAAGGCATATGGAATGTCGAGTCTATAGGAATAATACAAGAAAACATACCTCGAATTTGTTTGTTGGCCGATATGCCTTTCTCATCCTTTGTCAATCTTTAGCCATAGAGGTTGAGAAGGTTCTTCTTCCTTCAATGCTTAACTCCTTCAAGAGTTCTTATATAACCATCTTCTTGGCATTGAATAATTTGTAGTCCAAGCAAGAAATTGAGCTCCCCATCATTCTCATCTCAAGCTCACCTAGTATCAACTTAGAAAAACATATCTTGCACAAATATTCATTAGTAGCACCATAAATATTATCAACAAAAATTTGCACAAGTAAACAACCTTGCCCTTTTTCAAAACAAGAAGTGTAGTATCAACTTTACCTTTTGTAAAATCATTTTGCAAAAATAGCTAAGTCTATCAATTGTACAAGGCCTTTTATAAAAATCATTTGGCCTAAAATTTTAGACTCGATAGACTTATATTTGAATAAAACCATTAGAAAGTTGGATTTAACATCCATTTGGTAAAGCTTGAAATTTTCTTTAAAACAAGAATGGGCAAGTAAAATGCAAATAGCTACAAAATGTGCTATGAGTGCAAATGTTACAACAAAATTAATTACCTTCTTCTTGAAAATACCTTCGAGCTACTAACCTCGCCTTAGTTCGACCAATGTTGCCTTGGTCATCGAGTTTGTTCCGGAATACCCTTTTTGTCTTCTTCATCACTAACATCATAGGCCATCCAATTGATCTAAGGTGTTCATAATAGAACATTTACATCCAAATATTTTGAGGGAACTAATATTTGGAGTACTTCATTTCTCATCTACACAACTTAACAAACTCATTACCGGCATCGCTTATATAAGCAAGAAAAAATAGTCCAAGTGTAAAAACATGCCTCAATCATCAATCACAAAAATATCTTGCATAAGAGCATAGTAGAAATAGACACTATATATATAGACCATGAAGCAATAAACACATACTATGCATTTAGAAGATCATCAAAGAGTCTAATAAATCATGCAAGTTCAAATAAGCTTAAGAAAGCTACAAAAGGTCTCTTTTGAAATTTGAAAATCCGAAAGCATATAGTTGAGACCTTATTTAAAAAAGTATTTGAACAAGAGTTGATACGGCAAATATGTGCAATCAAATATCGAATAGTGCCTTTCAAAAAATTTAAAAATCCTCTTAATGGCACTTGTATGAAATACTATGAAAAACAAGCACATAGGCACATGGCAATACATATATCGAGTCTATAAGAGTAAAAATAACACAAGTAAACGTACCTCGATAATTTATGCCTTTCTTGACAAATAATGACGTAAATGGCCATTTGTGAAAATATGTAAATCCTACACAATTCTTAAAACATATCTAGCACAAATCATAATGATAAAAGTGTAGGCTAAGAGATATCACAAGTAAGCTCATGCCATAAAAATCCATAAAAGATGATAACACACTTTAGTCTACAAAAATGCACAAGAGTTTTAAAAACATCATATAAGGTCTTCTTTTTCAAAAATATTTTAAAAGCACAAGTATATATTGAAGACCTTAATTAAAAAATAAATATTTGAAA
The DNA here is from genome assembly GCA_016081115.2 of Rehmannia glutinosa. NCBI lineage: Eukaryota > Viridiplantae > Streptophyta > Magnoliopsida > Lamiales > Orobanchaceae > Rehmannia > Rehmannia glutinosa. The sequence continues at coordinate 509,291 of JABTTQ020003454.1, forward strand.
ACTCATTTTGCAATTAAGACACAAATAAAAGCATGCATAATAACAAAATAAAATGCATATTTAAATAGGGAGATACGGGTTACCAATTACGCCATTTCCATGGGTTGTGTCGTTCCCATTGTTGATGATATCTTCCCCTGAGAAGTCACTTTGTTGATGATGACTTCTTTGATTGCTCCATTTCAAGGTTTGTTGCTTTCCCATTGTTGAAAGTCTCTTCTTCTTTGAAAATCATCTTGTTGATGATGTCTTTGCCATTTCAAGGATTGTGTTCTTCCCATTTTTGATTATACCCTCTTCTTGAAATTGGCTTTGTCGAAAATAGTTTCTCCTTCTTTGATCAAATGAGACGGTCATTTGATGTCTTCTTAGCGGTATAAATTTTCTTCGATCATTATTTCACGGGTACCTACTATGACATTGTTTTGTGGTACCCTTATGTGTTTGGGTCCTTTGGGATTAGTCTTGAGACTTTTAGGTCTCCAACAATAATTGGAGCTATTTCTAGCCCGACAAGTATTTACCGTATGACCCTTTTTACCGCAATAAAAGCATGTAATAATTCTAGGAGCATAATGACCAACGTCTTAGAGACTTGATTCCTTTTCATGTGATTGACACCCTTAGGCTTATGATCAAGTTCTAGTTTGAATTATCACAACAATCAACAATATTGGTCATCTTATCGGTACTCAAGTTGGATTTAGATAAATCATTTTTCAAGCAATTTATATCCTCAACAAGAGTACTATTTTCTTTCTCAAGGTTTCTAACCTTGTCAAGAGTGGTGGTGTGAGCACATGATAGTGATTCATAGGAAGTAAATAAACTATCCTTATCATTCTTTAAAACAATGAATTCCTTTTTCAAATTTTTGTATTTAACAAGTAAGTTTTGGAATTCATCTTGTAGCTCATCATAATCATTTTGCAAGTCACTATATTCATTTTGCAATTCATTGTCATAAGAAGTAGAGGGTTTAGAACTTACCTCGTTTTCTTCTTCGATGCCCATGAGGCATTGTTCAACTTGTTCATCATGGGAGGTTGTAGAAGGCTTATACCATGTTGTTGAATTTGATGTTGTATCCATTTGTGAAGTAGATGCTTTTGAGTTGCTCCTTTCATTTGCATATACTTCATAGATGGCTTCTAATTTTGCCATACTTCATGTGCCGACCGAATACCTACAACATGATCAAATTCCAAAGTGGTAAGTGAACAATGTAAAATATTAAGAGCTTTACCATTTAAGGAGATGATTTTCTTCTCTTCATCATTGAGCTTTTTGAAGCCTTTTGAGGTGTGTGGTGTATCTTTCATCGGAATGGATTCTCCATTGATGACGGTGTTCCAAATATCGAACCCGCAACCTTGTAAATAGCATTCCATTCTTTCTTTCCAAAATATAAAATTTTTGGAATCAAACCGAGGTGGCTTGGTGGTGGAGGTCTTAGGAAAGTTGAGCTTCGTTCAGTAGCCGACGATCGTTTCTCTTCACTCGCGATGTGAAACGAGCTTGCCAAGTTTGGCTCGATACCACTTGTAAGTCCAAGCGGCTACGATAATCTAGAGGGGGGGTGAATAGATTATCTCCATCTTTTCGATTTCGCCCTCTTTTTCGAACCGAATGCTCAAAGACAATAATAAAGGTGCGGAATGTAAACAACACACGTCGATTTAAAGAGGTTCAACCCACCTAGGGCCTAATCCTCTACCCCAAAGTATATCAGGGATGGATTTCGAAAAGAGAAAAAGATTTTATTAATAATTACCAAAATTATTACAACAAAATCTTACACCAACACCTTGAAGAGCACCACACTCTTCTTCAACACCACCTTTGAGATTACCACAATCTCACTTGAAGATTACCACAATCTCCAAACGGCACCTTGTGAAGATTACCACAATCTTCCTTGAAGAGCACCACACTCTTCAACACCTCAACAAGAAGATTACCACAATCTTCTTACACCTAACACCTAGTTCACCCAAGTGTGTTCTTACCACAAGAACACTCACAAGGATATCTTGTGTTTGAATGACGACCACAAATTCAAGATTACAACTCGATAATTGATAATACAATAGAGTGCAAGTGTAATCAAGAATAGCCTAGACCTCAAGAATGTGAAAGTGAATAGCTAGGCAAATTACAACAAGAAATAAGACAATGTAAGAACAAGTGTATTCTTGAGTGTATCTTGTTGTGTTGTAGTTTTCTCTCTTATTGTGTTGCTTCAATTCTTCCTCTATTTATAGAAGATGTCTTGTACATGATAGGCTCCTCTTGGGGACATGAATTCTGTAAAAAATTGCAAGACAATTGAAGAAAAGAGTGTTAGAAATCAATCCCACAATTTAGGGAAAAGGCATCTGTCTGTTTACAACGGTTAGAATTTTTCTTTGTCAAACTTGGAGCGCCGTCGCGCACACAAATAGACGTTAGAAAATGAGAAAACACATTTACGCAGGCGGCCGGTCGGCCGGGGGTCCGGCCGGTCGACCCTATGTCGGCCGGTCGAGCGAGAACCAAAAAACGAGTCCGAGAAAGTTCGCTTTGAGAAAATGCTCCCAGTGCAGGTCACCCGCCGGTCGGCCGTCGACCGCACCGGTCGACGCCCGGTCGGCCGTCGACCCACACCGTCTACCACCTGTTGACCGGTCAACCTACCTTTTTTCAAACCAAATAGCTTATTCACTATTTTTCACAATTTTCGTCACGGGATGCTCTATAGGGCGTAGATTGGCCTCAAAACAAAAGTATTGTCCAATTTTATATCGAACATAAACTCAAGAAATACTCCAAAAATTAGTAAAAATATTTTAGACCGATCGGGAGTATTAGGACAATATTTTAGAACCATTGTTTTTGGTGTAAAAAAACATTTACCAAAAAATCATTAAAAGTGTTGTCCAATTTTGTCGAAAATAAAACTTGAAGAAATACTCCAGGGAAAATATTAAAACCATTTTAAATCATTTAGGAGTATTTGGACAACCTTTAAAACTATTGTTTTGGTGTAAAATCAAAATCATCAAAATCATGATAAAACCATTTATCAAACAATCTCCCCCTTTTTGATGATTACAAACCAAAACAATTTGACAAGGCCGATTTTGAAAACAAAACAATTTTGAGAGGCGGTTTTGAAAACAAAACAATTTTACCGGTTAAAAAGAACTATCCGATGTGAGCGACAACATTCCATATAATATAAACACAAGGATGGGAGTAGAGATATTTAAACCACATGTTACAAATGCTCATGTTACAAAAGCTCCCCCTATCAACATGCACAACAAAGAGTTATATAGAAGCAACTTAAACATAAGCTAAAATATTAGCTTTTCGATATTGAGCTTAAGTATCAATAACTTAAAAACTCCCCCTGTCAAAGATACATCATTAGAACCGTATGTAAGTCCATACTACAACCAATGGACCATGATTCATACATAACCATAATGCACCAAGTGGACTAAATATGATCCACAACTTATGGCTTTATGAAGCCATAGTTTATAGCTTCTTTTCGTTAAGCTTATCTTAGCTTTTATGAGCTAATGAGCTTATAACCTGTTTCTCCCCCTTTGGAATCATCAAAAAGAATGTTAGCACGATAAATACATCATATATTCTTATCAAAGTGCGCAACAAAACCGATGTATCGAGCTATTTGAACATTGAAGCTAATAAACCAAATAAGGAGGTAAAAGTCGAATCATACGACTTGAAGAAGCTTATGAAAACTCATTTGATAAGCAAAACATGATCTCTATAAATGTATAAGACTTTTGAAATCGAGAGAATCATGTAGGTGATGAATTTTTCATTGAAACGTTTTATCGAACACTTGGCGGGCGTCAAAAATAGAAAAAGTTATATATAGTCCTTGTAAATGAAATCAAGCCAAGATTTTCATCACCAAATACAATTTAACAAATATCATTCATCAACAATCAATAAGCTCATCACAAACATATATGAATCACATCAAGAAAAATACATATAAGCCACAAGCTCGAGGTTCAACCCAATTGAGCTAAAGATAGTGAAATTCTTACCATTCAATCGGTAAAGACGAGCAATGATGATGACAATTGAGCTAGATAATCCCCAAAATATATAATTCATGCATCAAAACTCATTTGAAGTGAATTGTGTGTGAAATTTGCAAAGGGACGAAAAATGGCCAAAAGAAGTTAAACTTGCGAATCAAGACAGAACCATTTTAATCCAAGATTTTGCTTAGGGCGGCCGGTCGTGGTTGGCGACCGGTCGGCGTTGAGGGCGACGGGTTGCTCTCAACCCTTTCAGCCCTTGTCTCTCTCGAGTTTTTCCAAAATCCGAATTTTCAACCAAAAATCCAATTTTTCGCCCCTAAGTTTTAAAAACGTGCAAAATGCAAACGTAGACCTCATTCAATATACATTATGTCATAATCAAGCTCGAAATGAGGTAAAATACTCGTGATTAACGATCAAAAAGTCCGCGAGTTATCCTTGAGACGGAATTAAACACATCTCAAGTTTTTGTTAAAAATCACAATCCCTTAAAAAATATATCGAATCTCAATATGTTTAGTTCGATTATGACGAACCAAATTTTGAATACGAATACCCGTATAATAGATACCAAACTTGTTATCCCGAAAAAAATAAGAACGTTTTAAATCTTTGGATACAACAAGTCATAAGAAGAAGTGCCTTTCAAATATTTGAAAATTTCTTTTAATAGCACTTTAATGAGATTCGTTGGGATAGTTTTTGAAGTCGAGCATATAGACATAAGGCATATGGAATGTCGAGTCTATAGGAATAATACAAGAAAACATACCTCGAATTTGTTTGTTGGCGATATGCCTTTCTCATCCTTTGTCAATCTTTAGCCGTAGAGGTTGAGAAGGTTCTTCTTCCTTCAACTTAACTCCTTCAAGAGTTCTTATATAACCATCTTCTTGGCATTGAATAATTTGTAGTCAAGCAAGAAATTGAGCTCCCCATCATTCTCATCTCAAGCTCACCTAGTATCAACTTAGAAAAACATATCTTGCACAAATATTCATTAGTAGCACCATAAATATTATCAACAAAAATTTGCACAAGTAAACAACCTTGCCCTTTTTCAAAACAAGAAGTGTAGTATCAACTTTACCTTTTGTAAAATCATTTTGCAAAAATAGCTAAGTCTATCAATTGTACAAGGCCTTTTATAAAAATCATTTGGCCTAAAATTTTAGACTCCGATAGACTTATATTTGAATAAAACCATTAGAAAGTTGGATTTAACATCCATTTGGTAAAGCTTGAAATTTTCTTTAAAACAAGAATGGGCAAGTAAAATGCAAATAGCTACAAAATGTGCTATGAGTGCAAATGTTACAACAAAATTAATTACCTTCTTCTTGAAAATACCTTCGAGCTACTAACCTCGCCTTAGTTCGACCAATGTTGCCTTGGTCATCGAGTTTGTTAGGAATACCCTTTTTGTCTTCTTCATCACTAACATCATAGGCCATCCAATTGATCTAAGGTGTTCATAATAGAACATTTACATCCAAATATTTTGAGGGAACTAATATTTGGAGTACTTCATTTCTCATCTACACAACTTAACAAACTCATTACCGGCATCGCTTATATAAGCAAGAAAAAATAGTCCAAGTGTAAAAACATGCCTCAATCATCAATCACAAAAATATCTTGCATAAGAGCATAGTAGAAATAGACACTATATATATAGACCATGAAGCAATAAACACATACTATGCATTTAGAAGATCATCAAGAGTCTAATAAATCATGCAAGTTCAAATAAGCTTAAGAAAGCTACAAAAGGTCTCTTTTGAAATTTGAAAATCCGAAAGCATATAGTTGAGACCTTATTTAAAAAAGTATTTGAACAAGAGTTGATACGGCAAATATGTGCAATCAAATATCGAATAGTGCCTTTCAAAAAATTTAAAAATCCTCTTAATGGCACTTGTATGAAATACTATGAAAAACAAGCACATAGGCACATGGCAATACATATATCGAGTCTATAAGAGTAAAAATAACACAAGTAAACGTGCCTCGATAATTTATGCCTTTCTTGACAAATAATGACGTAAATGGCCATTTGTGAAAATATGTAAATCCTACACAATTCTTAAAACATATCTAGCACAAATCATAATGATAAAAGTGTAGGCTAAGAGATATCACAAGTAAGCTCATGCCATAAAAATCCATAAAAGATGATAACACACTTTAGTCTACAAAAATGCACAAGAGTTTTAAAAACATCATATAAGGTCTTCTTTTTCAAAAATATTTTAAAAGCACAAGTATATATTGAAGACCTTAATTAAAAAATAAATATTTGAAAACTCATTTTGCAATTAAGACACAAATAAAAGCATGCATAATAACAAAATAAAATGCATATTTAAATAGGGAGATACGGGTTACCAATTACGCCATTTCCATGGGTTGTGTCGTTCCCATTGTTGATGATATCTTCCCCTTGAGAAGTCACTTTGTTGATGATGACTTCTTTGATTGCTCCAAGGTTTGTTGCTTTCCCATTGTTGAAAGTCTCTTCTTCTTTGAAAATCATCTTGTTGATGATGTCTTTGCCATTTCCAAGGATTGTGTTCTTCCCATTTTTGATTATACCCTCTTCTTGGAAATTGGCTTTGTCGAAAATAGTTTCTCCTTCTTTGATCAAATGAGACGGTCATTTGATGTCTTCTTAGCGGTATAAATTTTCTTCGATCATTATTTCACGGGTACCTACTATGACATTGTTTTGTGGTACCCTTATGTGTTTGGGTCCTTTGGGATTAGTCTTGAGACTTTTAGGTCTCCAACAATAATGGAGCTATTTCTAGCCCGACAAGTATTTACCGTATGACCCTTTTTACCGCAATAAAAGCATGTAATAATTCTAGGAGCATAATGACCAACGTCTTAGAGACTTGATTCCTTTTCATGTGATTGACACCCTTAGGCTTATGATCAAGTTCTAGTTTGAATTATCACAACAATCAACAATATTGGTCATCTTATCGGTACTCAAGTTGGATTTAGATAAATCATTTTTCAAGCAATTTATATCCTCAACAAGAGTACTATTTTCTTTCTCAAGGTTTCTAACCTTGTCAAGAGTGGTGGTGTGAGCACATGATAGTGATTCATAGGAAGTAAATAAACTATCCTTATCATTCTTTAAAACAATGAATTCCTTTTTCAAATTTTTGTATTTAACAAGTAAGTTTTGGAATTCATCTTGTAGCTCATCATAATCATTTTGCAAGTCACTATATTCATTTTGCAATTCATTGTACTCTTTTTCCCATATTGTGCGTTGTACTCTTTTTCCCATATGTTCGATTTTTCCCACAGGGTTTTCCGGCTTGAGGTTTTTAATGAGGCATACTCATCCAACTTACTATAGTGCTACGTCCAAGGGGGAGTGTTATGACTAATTTGTCTTTGTATGGACTTTAGCACTCACAAGTCCAATAGTACTAAATCTTGTGATTATTACTTGCACATGCGAGATTCCATTTTATGTGTATAAATACCTTGATTCAATGAAATGAAAGGACACGGTTTCTATAGCCAACAAATCATTACTTGCTTTCTTTACTTTATCTTCTATTAATTACAATTCTATCATATCATTAGCCTATACAATTTGCCATCTATCATCCTTCTCCGAAAAACCACATATTAATCTAAGTAATCTTATCATATCGTAGTAATAATTTATAACAAAAACATACTTTTATGGCCTTTTTTATTTAAAAAGTCTAAAATAGCCTTATATATATTTTTAAATCACAAAATTGACCTCATTCTTTATTTTAATAAAATTGACTTCAAGCTCTCATTCATTTCACACAACCAGTTTCTTTAATCTTAGGTGATTCTACAATTTAGAGCATTTCAGCTAATTATTGGAGGTAAGTATCATCTATTAGTTCTACATTGTCATATTGGTTGCATTTTTGACATGTTTTGAATATTACTACAATGAATAGTTGAACCCAAGAACCCTGATAAATTTTTCGCGACAAAACGACCCTGGTTGTTTTTTGGTTGTTTAAACCATTAAATGACTCTGGTTGTTTTTTGGTCGTTAAAATACTCTAGTTGTTTTTTTGGTCTTGAGTTGTTTTGCAGTGCATAGTTTTTTTATACAATGTGGTTTTTCGCGACAAAACGGCTGTGGTTGTTTTTTGGTCATTTAAACCATTAAACGACTCTGGTTGTTTTTTGGTCGTTAAAAGACTCTAGTTGTTTTTTGGTTGTTTTTTTGGTCTTGAGTTGTTTTGCAGTGCATAGTTTTTTATACAATGTGGTTTTTCTCTTACACTTTTTTCTTTGAAGTGTAGGCATGACTCCACCATTGTGGGTAACTGTATTTTATTTTGGCGAACTTGTCAACGAAGATGGCAAATGGGTATGGAAGAAAGAAAATAATGGCAATGTCAGTGTAGAAGGCCTTCCAATCACTGCCGATATGTCATATGAAGAGCTATATTCTCAATTTCAAGATCTTTGCAATGTTGATTCTTCATTGAATGATATTGAGATGAGGTTTCTTGCCTTTTTGCGGTGTGATAAAGTTCAATTCATATTGATTGTGATAAGCGATTAAAATGGTTTTAGGTGTCAATACACAAGGTCAACTTTCTCCAATTTATGTAACACTTGTGAGAAAGGGTCATTGAAATTTGGTAAATGAGTATGAATCAAACAACAATTACCAACAACCAAACGTAGGAGACAATGTAGTTGGTTTTGACATGCAACAAGAAGACAATGATCATTATTGTGAGGTGGAAGAAAATGATAACGGTCAAGCAATAAAGCTGGAATGAGTTGATTATTTGATAAACAATCCAGGTAATGATGTTACACTGAATGACCAGAAAGTGCACAACGCTATAGAGAAGAAAATGCATTCACAAGTGAGCACCTTTTTTTCTTCTTGATTAGCACTACATCGCATGTGATACCCGATGGTGATTTGACCGGTCGAGTATTCAATTCCAAAAAGAACTTGAGGAAGTCATACATTTTCTTGCGTTGAAGCATAATTTTGAATTCAAGGTTAAAAAATCAAATAAAGAGGTGTACACAGTTGTATGCATCGATGAGAATTGCAAATGGCGTTTGCGGGCAACAAAGTTCAATGAAAGTCACTTTTTTGAGATTCAAAATATACACATGAACATATTTGCTCTATAAGTATGGCTCGCAATGATCATAGGCAAGCAACAATGCGGATCATAGGGAAACATGTCATGGATAAGTTGAAAGATCCCAACACCACGTACAGATCAACAAATCTCATGAATGACATTCATCATGACTTTGGCATACAAATGAGTTATCAAAAGGCAAGGAGGTGCAGAGAAGCTGCTTTAGAACTTATACGCGGTTCACCTGAGGATAGTTATACTAGTTTACCCGCATATCTCCACAATTTGGCCCTTGTCAATCCCGATACTGTGTACTATTTAGACGCATATCTCCACAGTTTGCTCTCTTAGACGCCCTTTTGTACACATTTTCTGCCGTTTTTTTCTTCTTCTTCTGTATATTCGCCTCTTTCTCAACCACCTCAACAGGAACAATTGGGGCTCCTTTGTCAATCTGTTCATTAGGAACAATCGGGGCTTCTTTGTCATTATGTTCATTAGGAACAATCGGGGCTCCCTTGTCAACCACCTCAGTTGGAGAAACATGCGCCCCCTTTTCAACCACCTTAACTGGAACATCCCGGGCTCCCTCGTCAAACTGCTCATCAGCAACCGTAGGGGCTCCCTTATCAACCACCTCAGTTGGAGCAACATGCGCCCCCTTTTCAACTACCTTAACTGGAACATCCCGGGCTCCCTCGTCAAACTTCTCATCAGCAACCGTAGGGGCTCCCTTATCGAACTGCTCATCAACAACCATCGGAGAAGGAGAATGATGCATAACCTACAAAGAAAAATACAAATCATAACTCAATATCACTTAATGAAAAATACACGAATTAAAATGTGCAATTCAAAATTTTAAACATTGTTCTCTTATATAACTCATCACGCCAACATGGGCTCGTTGCATCCGCCTCTTCATTTGGCCTCATTTGTAAGATGATCTCCATTTTTTGATGTAATGCATTCATTTTTTGCTCCAATGCATCTATTTTCCCACTTAATCTTCTATCCATTGACAAAATAGCATTTAAAAGACGTTTTAAATTGATAGGACCAGCAGAAGTAGATCGATGTTGCGTAGAAGGAGGTCTATGCACATCCTACAAGAAAAAAAACACAAATTATAATTTAATTTCATCTATGACATAAATGAATTGAAAAGTACATTTTAAAATTTTAAAAATTCTTACTTCTTGGATGGATGTTCCTTGTGTGTCGCCAAATCACCATTAGGTGACACCCCTTTTGCCTCATCTGATTGGGTGCCCTCACTGTCTGTATCAAAAAATCGCATGCAGTCCAATAATTTTTCCTCAGGTGTAAGAGATAATTTTGTGCGAACTTTAAGCTGAAATCACATAAGAAATATTTTTATCAATAAATATTTAGATATTCAAATTCATAAAAATAGACAAGTTGTTTAAAAATTAAAATACTCACATTCAGTGAATCCAATATCCGAGAAATACTTTTGAGTCCAAGTTTAACGTTTGAGTTCCATCGCAACATCCTTGGAATATTTATGTTAGTCATAGATGTTTGAAATAAACATGCGATACTCGGAATCGTCTCAAATGCCCACACCTGAAAAAAGAAAGCAAATGTGCAATTACATAAAAATCAAGAATAAAATCCTAAATGGCATGCAATAGCCAATATGTAAAGGTCAGTACAACACTAAGAATCTGTTATTTTTAGCATAATTTGTATAACGAAATGAAGTTGCCATCGCGTTGGCCCTCACTTAAAAATTTCAGAACACAACTACAAATAAGAGTAATTAGCAATTTTCCATCCAAAAATAATAAGTGGTTCTAATAATCAATTATACTGCTATTGGCTATTTTACAATTTTTTCTTGAAAGTCATGGCAACTTAAAACGAGATCAAGCAAACGAGATCAATTTCTCCAAATGATATGTCTTCACTTTAGCAACCTTTCCCAGAGATCCTACAAATTCCTATCAGCACAGTACCATACGCTCCAGTAATTGCACTTAAGCATAATGTACGAAATCCATACTTTTTCTCAACAAGCACATCGCCAAACTTGTAAATACAATGGCCACCTTTTCAATTTTATATAACCATCTATATTAGGACAGAAGGCGCCGTAAAGATGAATGTCATGGTTTCATGCAAGATTACTTGGACAACAATTTATAATTACAAAAAAAATAAAAATTCATAGATATAAACTAAAACTTGAGAAAAGATATGACAAGTTCAATAATTTATTTACCTGTAGAGCTAATGGAAACCCCCATAAGGAATATTGACCTGTTGCTTTAGCAAACTCTCTCCGATACCCATGAACGGTGAATGTGAAACATCTTCTGCCCCACGTATATTTGTTAAATAATTCAAGATTATCAACTATATTTAACACATCCATCTCAATAGATGTACCCATTTCCTTGGCTCTCAATATACGCTCATAAATAAGTACTAATCCAAGTTTATACTTATCCTCCTCGTCCTCCACCTCCTTAAATACTGCTTCTAGATCTTCAACTGTCACATGCCCAAATTCGTTAAAATATTCATTCGCTAGCCTATTTTCACCGGGAAAATTATTTCTAAACTCCTCCTCATTACCAGAATTAAATCCTGTAATGAGAATGAAATCCTTATACGAAAACAACAGCATTTTCCCCATCAAATGAGAACAAAATCTCATCTACCTCATTATCGGCTAATTTATTATCAAAAGCAATCCTCCGCAACATCAAACTATGCAAGAGTTTTCCCGACATTTGAATTCCACCGTTCAAATAATGAAAGTTTCCAAAACAAGATTTCAAAAGCATCTCTTTATATTCATCATTCAAATGATCACACACCATCCCAAATTTTGCCAAAGTGCTTCGAACCTAAACTTTAGAGTCAAACCAATCCTCACGTTTAATAGCATATTTTATTATGAAATTACATAAGAGCAAAATTTAGACAAAACTAATAAACTTACAAAAAAAATACATTGTGTAAACAACAAAACGACTTGAGTCTTTTATAAACGACTGGAGTTGTTTACAAAACAACTACAGTTGTTTAAAAAATGACTAGAGTTATTTTTTGTTATAATTTAAACTGTATTAAACAAAAAACGACTTGGGTCGTTTATAAACAACTAGAGTCGTTTATGCCAAAATCTTTACCAAAATCATATATTCGCACCCAAATTAATTTAAAAGCTTTCCCCATGGCTATTAGGAGAAAAAATTACATAAGAACAAAATTTAAACATGAACTAATAAACTTACAAAAAAAAAAAAAATACACTATGATAAAAAAACGACTTCAATCTTTTATAAACGACTCTATTCGTTTTGAGTTATTTGTTGGTATTTTAAACTAGTGTGTAAACGACCCCAACTATTTTGTAAACGACCCGAGTCTTGAGTCGATTGAACAAAAAACAACTTGAATTATTTATAAAACGACCCTAAACGACTCGAGTCGTTTATGCGATTTTATCCAACCTGAATCCAATATAAGCTACAAGTCATACTTTCACTACAAGTGACAACCTAAATCTATCATTAAATATGAAAAATCAGAATAAGTTGAGCAATAAACAAATTTCAAAACTTTTTTCTTCCAGATTCAAAACTTGAATGTCGCATAAGGCTTCCACACAGTTTCAAAACTTAAACGACTCGAGTCATTTTATAAACGACCCGGGTCGTTTTTACTCGAATCTTTACCAAAACTATCTATTTGTAACCAAATCAATTCAAAAGCTTTCCCCCATGGCTATTAGAACAAGAAAAACACAAATAATAATAATAAATCAATTAATACCTCGATGGTTCCATTCCCACGTCAAAATCGAACGATTTTGGTTGACAAAACCCTAAAACTTGATGTACGAACAACTATGGATGATGAACTTCGGCTTCTTACAAATTTCCGGTTGATTCCGAGTCGTTTTGACAAGAAAATTCGAAATTTTTGAATATGTTGAAGACAACGGTCTTTTTGTTTGGGAAAGGGATATAGAGATAATTTTTAAGAAATAAATGAACTCTTCTTTTTTTTTTAATATGACTTAAGAAGTCAAGGGCCAAATTTGTATTAAAATCGGGCCATCCTGCCATACTTGACTATTCCGACGCCTTGGTCTTGGCAAGGCCCAAGGACGAAGGAGCATATTGAATAAAAATAAAGTATAAACCAAATAATGAAACTAAAATGTATTTTACACTCACAAACAAAAAATTATACTTGAACTAAAAATTTCTCAATCAACTTCATTGTAAATATATTAATTGTTGGTTTTTGCATTTACGCAGTTAAAACTTTATACTTTCTAGAATAACTTATATGTCATTGTATTATTGAAGAGCGATACAATTAATAAACTATATAAACGATTCTAATGTTATGTATTTCAAAAAGTGATGATCTTTTGTGAGTGAGAGAAAATTAATATGTATAACATCAATAATAAAATCTGAACTATCTTAGAAAGAATATTCTTTTTACATCACACTAAAATCCAGTGTTCTAAAAATCGCTAGGCGCTAGCTAGATAGTAGACTGGGGTCTAGCGCCTAGGCGGAGCCTGGGCGGGGTTAGGCGGGATATAATTGGAAAAATAACGTAAGCGGACAAGGAGGCCCTAGCGCCTAGACGGGGTCTAATCAGAGCTAGGCGGGGTCTTTTAGAACAAAGCTAAAACCAATTAAAAAGTTCAATTTAATCCCCAAAACCAAAAGAATATATTTACATAAACAAAATTCATTAATTTTAATGAAATAAGTTATGATTAACCAAAAACCATTTGATTTCATTTTTTGTTGTTAGGCCAGTGGAGATGACACAGTTAAAAGTTAAAAACCCATCTATGCTTAAATTAGCTCAGGTCATGTCAGCATGAAAATAAAAGTTACATATCACTAATATGGAATCGAATATGTCAAGCACAAGTCTCTACCATTGGACCACAAGTTACATTATAAAAGCTGAGTGCTAAAAACGGTATGATATTTATACCAGTCGGTTACATTGGCAGGTCCAAGATTAATCGGGTGCAAGCCCATGTTATAAAAGAGAAAAAAAAACGCTACTATGCAACTCATCAAATTCCAACTGTAAGCTTATATATCAATCTTCTTCAAACCAACTCGTATTATAATCCTAATCAGTTTTGCTCATTGAAGTACTTGTTCTTAAACTACTTGGACGCGTTTGGGATCACTGAAAAGGTAGGAAAAAGTCCTTATCCCACTTTTTTCACAATGTTTGCAATTTTTTATCGCGGCCCGTATGATAGGATCCGGCCCGTGAAATAATCCCCAAAATGGCTGAAACTGGATCACATGGTGGAGGTGTTATTATTTAATACCAACCAATCCCATCCGCTGAAATTACATTACTTCCCCCACCACCCACTGTCCTGAGCCTTTAGGTTAGTGCATTTTTGTCATTTCCATGTTAATCATTTATAATCATACTTCTCAAACACAATATAAGCATTCTTTTGATGATAAGGGGAAAAAACAATACATAATCCCAAACAAAAGTTTGCAACACATAGATGTGATAACTATAATCCTATCTTATGCAATCCTCAAATGCTTATCTTTTCCCATCAAGGTTTCCAAACGTGCCCCTTGAGTTCGTCCTTCTATCCGATCCAAATGGCCAAAATCCAGAACGATCTCCAAATCACAAATATAATTAGGAAAAAAAGCTTATTGATGTAAAACCAAAAGGGCCCATTATTTGGACACTCACAATTTAGACAATCAAGTCGAATGAATGTTTTGAATTTCATCAATGCTCGATGAGTTTAACTTTTACCAGACAAGTTCTTGGACTTCCTTCTCTGCTTTCGCTTGTTCCCTTTCGAGCAAGAAGCTGGCTCACCTAGAATTTTACTCAAGGAATACACCATTAGTAACTCCAGAGAATGGATTTCTGCATAGTACATAGTTAGTAAAAGAAACCTCACCTGAAGAAACATCAGTTGCGGCATTTTGTCGAACACCTTCAGGCACATTATCTACAACCTCAACGCTACCATCATTCTTGTCATCTCTTGGAGCAGGAGGTAACAGAGGCCCAATGATCTTTCTGCGTCCGGAAAAAGCGGCTTCCATCAGCTTCCTCTTTCGAAGTCTCTTCCTCTGAGCCCTAGTAAGCTTTTCAGTCGAGCCATTTTCACCCTCATCATCGTCGCTACTTGACGGCAATGAATATCCTTCCTCATTCTCTAGCTCCTCCCCTGTAATATTACCAAAACAAGTATGTTTTAAGTAAAACATGGGGTCGCTCTCATTAATTAGGCACAAGTAAATATAAAAACCTCATTCAGTACTTGTAACACACACCTGGAAGGTCATTCAACGGCTCAATCAACTTGTTTTCTTCTTCTTCTTCTTCGTCTTCCTGTTTTCACAGAACAAGTCAGTAGATGATGACCAAAGTATACAGATCATAAAGTGCTCAGAATTAAAGGAATAATATACCTGGCGTGGAGGATAAAGCACTTTAAGAAGTGCTTCATGAAACTTTCGTTGCTTTTCTTCTTCCTTCATAAGCTCTGTCATAAAAAGAAAAAGAAATGCCCTCCTCCCTTACTATTCTGTCAAATTTTTCCTTTTTTTTTTGGTACGGCTAAAATTTGGCACATTCTTTTAAGAGTTTTTGGCTCGCTTGAAGCTAGTTGACGCGGCCAATTTTTTATGTGTTTTAAAAATTTTCGCCTACCCTTAATTCGGATGGGATCTTCTATTCCAAAACTGTGTTTCATCTCTTATTCCAACCGTATGGATGATTGACATGTGTATTACACTTACCATTTTAGAACCCTACAATTTTTGCTTGATTTATGCTTGAAAATTAATATGGTAAGTGTAATACACGTGTCAATCATCTACACAGTTGGAATAGGAGATGAAACACGGTTTTGGAATAGAAGATCCAATCCGCCCTTAATTAGCGCGCTAAGCTCTCCTTTGTCCGCTTAGATTTTTCTTTCGATTAGGCCTCACTTTGTTTAACCCCATTTAGGTCTCGCTTAATCTGTCCAAGCTCCGTTTAGGCGCTAAGCCCCAATTTGCCGCCCGAATAGCGCCTACGCTTTTTAGAACACTGTTTTTTCTTAAAAGGGAAAATAACTACAAAATGAAATGTGTAAAATATTAATATCGTTTTCTTAGCAGGGAAAATAACTACAAAATAAATGTGTGAAATATTAATAATCTTGCATTAATGAAAAAGCAACGGTGGATTTGAGATTTTGAAAGGTGAATTTAATTCTGTTGTAAAAATTCCCGCCTAGCCCGATTAATTCCCGCATAGGCGCTAGGCACCCTTGTCTGCCTATGATTTGTTTCCCGATTAGGACCGCCTAATGCCGCCCAGGTCCCGCCTAATCCCGCTTAGGCTCCGCCTAGGCGCTAGGCCCCAGTCTGCCGCCTAGCGAGCGCTAGCGCTTTTTACAACATTGGAATGTAACAAATATTACGCTCAAAATTTAATGTTATACTTGTTATCGATTTACGTATAATAGTATTAGAATATAATTTTAAAAAATAAAACAATTGTCAAAATAAACGATTTAAGATAATATATAAGGATAATTACAAAAACTACTTTGAGGTTTAGATTAATTATAAAAGAACTCATTTATCTTCTAAAATATAAATATCTCTTAAGATATTCAAATCACCCCTCTAGATTTGTATTTACTTTATGAAGATGCATTTTGTGAAATAAAAACAAATATTAAGGGGTATTTGCATTTTTGAAAGATAATTAAGTTTTTTGTTATAAGGATAAACCTCAAGGGTAATTATTGTCTGTAATCATGACTGCTCATTACGTTAGGCGAATGAGGCGGTCGACTTGGGTACATAAAAAGTTACAAAATATAGGAGCCCAAAATTTATGTATACCTTCTATATATAATACATATATAAAATAATATTGGTAATGAGCCAAAATAATACTTCTATAATGAAAAAATGAACATTAGTTGTCTTTTGCAAAAAAAGTTTTTAGTCATTCTGGTAGAATAAAGGGGGATTTAAATAACTATTGCCATTTAAAAATCAATTTAACCAAATATACAAAAAAAAATCGAAAATGGGTGAAAACGATCTGACGTGTTTTTCGGGTTTTCTAGAAAACTTGCGTAAAACAAGCGTTCGTACATCTCTTGTTTTCTGGTTTTTTTTTTTAGTTCTTTAGAAAACAGAGTTCCAACCTCTGTTTTCTGATTAGCTTTTTTTAAAAAAAAAAATTCAATATTGAAAACAGAGATACAATCTCTGTTTTTTTTTTTTGAATTTTCGGATATTTTTGTAAAAATCACTAAAATGCATACACCATTTTCCGGAATATAAAATAGTAAATTCATTACAACCCGGTTACATAACAAACCCTAGAAGCCGATTACACAATGTAAAAACATAATTAAATGACATAATTTAAAAACAACTGAAAATCACAAAATTTAAAATCGTACTAGAACTGGAATATTAAACATCATTCATGGCGTGAAGAACTTCCTTGCTCAAAATTATCTCCAAACTTAGGTTTTGGTGGCAAGTAGCGCGGAGGGTGAGCCGGAAAATTGCTTGAGCATTGTGTTTCTGGCTCCGGTTTCTTGAAAAGTGTTTCCAGTTTGTCAAATAAAGGTTCTCCCTCTAACATATAAGCATCTGGAGTAACGATTTCATCAACCTAGAAAAACAAAAAAATATGAGTTGCTAAATTTACCTAGAACAAAGACTGAATATTATACAATAGAGTAACATAAGAATATTTAATTTACCGCGTGCCACGAAACCCTGTCTTTTGCCGTTGCGTGCACAAAATTCAGCTTGCGATCCCAGTATACACCCGATGTGCTCAACATTTTGGCAAATAAGGTGTAACGAGCTTGATGATGTTTCACTCATTGACTTACTCCTGCATACTTAAAGTTGCAATCAAATGTTCCTTTTAGAATAGCTCTAGCCGTCATTATCGAAACACTGTTGTTTTCTTCACCAACAACCACACTGTTGTTTTCTTCACCAACAACCCAGTTCCCCTTGCTCATCTCGCTTAGAAGAGAATCGGCGAGGATGGTGTCCATCGGCAACGTCCATTTTATTTTTTTTCATTATATAATGTCTGCAATAACTGAGAATTTGGTTTTCGTGGGGGTGGTAGAGGAGACCAATTGAATTCATCCATTTGAATATGTATATGATATCAATGTAAGAAAATTTATGTTAATGTGGTAGATGAGAATAGTTTCAGAAGCAATGTATATTTTGTGGTAAGTTTGAGCATGTATTTATAGACCATTTGTAAATCTGATAAAATAATTTTGACAAGACATATCACTGCAAAGCTGATAAGTTAAATCAAACAAGACTAGACAACTGCATAAAGCTGATAAGGTACAACTGACAAGACTAAACAACTGCATAAAGCTGATATTTGATAAAGAGTTAATGACAAGATATATCACTGCAAAGCTGATAAGACTATATCTTATAAAACTAATTAAATTAAATTACTTAATTTCATACAACCATTAATCATTGTCCAAATATTTAATTAAATTATCTAATGTCCAACCCTTTGTTCTAATGAAAATAAGTATCATAATGTCCTCCAGTACCACAAGTACGTCTATTCCTCTCTCGCCTGCTCCGTCTTCTACTCGGTGGTGGTGGAGTAACATTCTCCTCATCTGGAGTCGTGGAGTCTGAACGTTTATCATCATGCATAGATAAAAATGACGGATACGGAATGGGTGATGTATCATATGCACGTCGATCGGTGGCATGTCTTGGAGGCTCGGGATATGGTATGGTGTACTGATGTCCCAAATCCAAACCAAGAAAATCTGTGAATGATTGTGTAAATGGTACCGGTCCTACATCCGGTGTAAACTGGATAGGTCCTTGTGTATGTACTGGCTTAGGGACATAATAACCACCTATGTCAACTGAAAATCGATGCATAGAACTAGACGGACCTGCACCATCAGTATTTGTGAATTGACGTGCATAAGTGGATGGACCCGTATCATCACGAGTAGGAGCTGTGAATCGAAGAGCAGAAGTGGATGGACCCGCATCATCATGCGTAGTAGCTGTGAATCGACGTGCAGAAGCAGATGGACCCGCATCAACTTCACGTCTACGCGATGTAGCACGTGAACTACTCTGCCTCCCTACATGTGTCTGAGACTGTTCAGCTGGCGCACTTTGTGGATTAGAGACATTAGTTGAACTTCTGCGCCTCTGACAGAAACGAGTGAGATCTGCTAAAGTCGATGAACATAGATCACGAATTGCAAGTAATGAATCATGATCATCGCCAGACTCCTCGGTACTAAGCCTTAAGCTTTCTATTGTATCGACCTGAAATGAAATTATAGCTGTATGAAGATAAAACAGAAAAATACAGAATATGCTAATTATTATAAAGAAAAAATATTTACCATATAGTCAATAACAACTGTGTCTGACGGCTGGTACCCCTCCTCCACTTGTAAGTGGCTCGGCGAGATCGGGGCGTGTAATATCATCAAACCATGCCATGTACCCTGGACGGTCGTGTCACGTCCATCGATCATAGGGAGCGAGAAAAAATATAATGATGTCGCTCATCCCACAGCCTGACATATTTGTTATGCTTGAGGGCCCAATCCGTTACTCCATATCCTCTGCGGTCTATATCATGCAATTTTCGTTGTGAATCATTTGGTAGGGTAGGAATAAATTGAGTCATACCAAATTGCCTGGACACCCTCTCTGGACGATGCATCTCAACTACATCATAATTAATAAGTGGACATGATGATCTCCATGTAGGTGTGATACATGCCATAGGGAGCTGGGTAATCTCGGGCCAATTCATATCATATGGCTGCCAAATAAACTGAAAATGATAAAAATACACACAATTAAAATTAAGTGAATGATGAAAATAAAATTTAACTTGCATAAATACTAAATTAACAAAACCAGATGCGTTGACTCGATAATGCCTGCACACCTGCATCACGTGCGCACATGGTATACCATACTCCCTCCATTTTCCACAGCTGCACTCCTGGGTACTCAATTTAACAACGTTGACTCGATGTCTCCCACCAACTAAATGGCGTGTCGTAACCTGTGCAGATTGTTCACCTCTATCAAACGTTTTGACCACCAAATCAATTGACTGTCTCTGTGCCTTTTCATATTGCCTGGCTACGTGATCTGGCCATAATTGGTTCTTACCCAACATTCTGTAACCCGATGCTTGCCTATCCATAAAATATTTTACTATTCTATGAAATGTGATCTCAACTATAGTTGTGATAGGTAGACGACGTGCACCTTTTAGCATTCCATTGATGCACTCAGAAAAATTAGTAGTCATTATACCACATCGCAATCCCCCATCGTGTGCAAGTGTCCATTTAGTTGGATCATGTCGTTGAAGCCATGCATAAGCCCCCTCGTTATGTGCCTTAATTTGTTCCATCTTTATTTCAGACTTTCTTACATTGTACTCTGCACCAGCTTGCCACACTAAATCTTTCAGTACAACATTTTTGAATTTATTATTGAAGTTCGAACAGAAGTGTCTGAGACAATAACGATGAGCACCACAAGGTGGTGAAAAGTTCGGGTTCTCCCCTACAGCTGTCATTAGACCACGATGTCGATCAGAGATAATACAAACTCCCTCTGCACCTTGCACTATGTGCGTAGAAAGCATGTGAAGAAACCATCTCCAAGAACCATATGTTTCTTCATCCACTATGGCAAAAGCAAGGGGAAATATCATATTGTTAGCATCTAAACCCACGACAATCAACAACTTGTGTTTGTATTTGCAATATAGATGAGTTCCATCAACACTGATGATTTTTCGACAATGTTTGAACCCCTCGACACAAGGTTTGAATGCCCAAAATACATAAAATAGTGTTCGGATACCGCGCACATCCACCTCTCTATGAACCCACTCAACAACAACGGTCCCCAGGATTCCATTTCTCAAAAAGCACTCATGTACTTTGGTAACATTCTAACTGAACTCTCCCAAGTGCCATAAACATTCTCCCTTGCACGTTTCAAGCCATGCCATGCCTTGTGATATGATATTTCCCATCCATATTTTTCCTTTACCTGAAGTTGGGCATGTTTGACAGCACACCCTGGATCACATTGAACACTACCCATCAACAAACGTGCAATCATATTTTTACACATATTTCGATGATCAATGG
This sequence comes from Rehmannia glutinosa, assembly GCA_016081115.2. Taxonomy (NCBI): domain Eukaryota; kingdom Viridiplantae; phylum Streptophyta; class Magnoliopsida; order Lamiales; family Orobanchaceae; genus Rehmannia; species Rehmannia glutinosa. Next base: position 530,740 of record JABTTQ020003454.1, read on the forward strand.
AAATCTCATTCATTAGACATGTGTGGTCACCACCATATCTTGTAATCTTCCATAATCCAATTTTTTGTTTGTATTGCTCAAGACTCAATCACATACCATGTCGGGCGTCTTTATGGCAACATTCAACTTTCCACAACTTTGTAATGCTCTCTACGACGCGGTACTCTCGTCTTGCAAACCGCACAAAATAATCTTTCACACACACTTGTAGTATTTTCTTATCCTTAAACACCATTCCTTTTTCAAGCACAGCTTTCTCGGGATCGTAATATGAACGTCTAACCGGAACATCAGAAGAATCTACAGGGATCTCTGCATATGCCATACTAAAAAATGGAATGATAGGACGAAGACGATACGGCCCATCTGTAGGCATGTGCGGGCGGGGAATTGGGACTTCATCCTACTGTGAGGTATTCTCTCGGCCTTGTTCATTATACATTTCATCAAAATCAGAAATTCCTACACTATCATTATCATTATTATCTTCGTGTTCTTCGTCACATGATAGTTCTGAATCAACACGTTCTTGATTCACGTGGCTATCAACTGAGTGATATGGCATTCTTTCAACATCCACGTTTTCATCACGAACATTATGATCTCCCAAATTAGGTTGCACAAAACTACCCCCAACATCATGTCCAACATTAGCTCTAAGATTATACTGCCTAGAACTAGCACCAACATCCGGAACATAATCACCTCCCAAGTTATCGCCTTAACTACCCCCAATATCTGGAATATTTTCATCTCTTAATAAGGACACATATTGAGAATATTCAGGATTCCTTTCGATGTCTGATATGGCTATATTTTGTATTTGTTCCGTTTCAACATATACATCGACAAATGGAATTTCTGAAATCGGATCAAAGAAAAACCATAAATTCTCGTCACTAGTTATTGGTATTAACCGTGAATGATTTTCAGAAATATACTTAACGAACAACTTCAACTGAAACTGGTTACTATCAATATTCAATAGTCGGTATAGTTTTCTAATCAATTCATCCAACTTTGTCATCCGAGACACTCTATGAATTATATTTGGACCACGGTCATAAGATATTGTCAACCCATCTTGTACAATTTGTCCTCCAAAATATACAATAATATCTATATTTTGTGATGACATGTCTGTTGAATACAATAAATTAAGGGTATTAATTAATATATATACTAACTTTTCAAATATAAACTGACGAAAACAATTAATTTAAAAAAAAACCATAATAAAAAAACTTACCGGAAAAATATAGTCCGTCTGCAAATATAGTCGGTCTGCAATTATAAAATATATAAAAAAAATTAAAATTAGGATACAATAATTAATTTCTTAAAATTTTTCCGGCGGCCAAAAAAATTTCCGGCAACCCAATTCTGGTCATCGACAATTTTTCCGGCAACAAATTCCGGCTGCCGGAAAAATTTCCGACAACAAATTCCGGCTGCCAGAAAATTTTCCGACAACACTCCCCCCTTAAATTTTTCCGGCAGAACCCTATCTATCAAATTTTTTTCCGGCAACCCCCCAAAATATTATTCCGGCAAAAGTACCCAAAAAACAAAAAAAACCGGCAATGGTTCAAACCCTTAAAGTTAATTTTCTACACTTAAATATACTAAATATTTATACACATAATTTCTAATTAATTTCAGGAAAAGGGGAGGACCATACCTGTGTGTCTGCCGGAGAAGAAGGTGGAGGGAGGGTGAGGAAAATGTGGGAGGAAGAAAACAGGGGGGTGAATTATATGTCCACGAGTAAAACAATGATGCCATGTTGTTTTCTCTGTTGCTCGACAAAAGTAGAATTTCTGAGGAAAAATTCAAAAACAAAAAGCTGTCGGTCAAAGACAGCATCACCACTTCTGTTTTCTGCAGACATTTTGCAGAAAAAGTAGAAAACAACGATGGTGATGTTGTTTTCACCTAAGTTTGAATTTTTTTTACGGTGATTTAATGAATTGGATTTTAAATTACAATACTTTGATAAATTAGCCTAGAATAAAAGACATTCATATCTTTCTATCATATTTGTTTGATGAGATGGTCTTACATGAGACCGCCTCATGGACTTAAGTTTATGAGGCGGATCTTATAAAATACAATAATAAATGAATTATTTTTACGAGTTTGGGTTTGGGTTGGAATTCCAATTATATATAGGATCTATCTCATGGATTAGACCGTCTCATATAAGTTTTTGCCTTGTTTGAAATTTGGTCTATTTCTCTCTCTCTCTCTCTTTCACTTATCTCTCTATATATCCTCGTACTCTTTCTTTCAATTTAATTATAGAAATCGAATCTGTATTTTTCATTTTTGTATCTGCAATATTGGTGTTAAATTGTAGATATCGAAAAGAGGATTAATTTGATATATTATACATGCAAAATTGATTTGAAACGAAAAAGTTATTTGAATTTAAAGGTTTTTTTGGAGAAAAACAAAATAACTGGGCTATGAGAATAGATTGAAATATATCGAGATAAATGTAACTAGATATACTGGATATCGAGTTACGTAACTCAATATTTAGCTATGATTACTCGATATCCAGTTAATTACATAACTGGATATCGAGTTTACTCAATAGAGATTTTTATTAATCTTTTATTAGGTGCTGGTTTGACTCGATATCTAGTTATTATATCTCGCTATCTATCGAGTTACGTAATTGGAACCCTCATCGGCATTTTCATTCACCAAACACCATTAACGAAGCATCAAGCTATTCAATACAAACCTACATTGTCTAAACCTTAAAAATTCTACAAATCTAGCAATAAATCATAACCTAAACAACTATAAACTAACTAAATCAATAGGAATAATCAAATTAAAGGAATTGAATGAAGTGAGAGATACAGTCGCCGTAGAATCCATATTTGCAAGTGGCTGGAATAGATTTGTTCCCAAATTTTGATTGTTGAGTTATGAAGATGTGTGTGTGTGACTCGAAATGATGTAAATTGGCTTAAGTGGTAATTTTAGAATTTTACGTGTGAAAATAGCTAAAAACATGTGTTTCAAAAAGATGGCTAAAAAATATTTTGATTTAAAAAAAATGGCTAAAATACCTAGACATCATAAAATATTTCACCAAGAATAAAATCAGCATAACAATTGAATGTTTGCCACTCTGGAACTTTGAAATGTGGTCTAGGTTCAACTTCAGTCTTGAATGAATAGTAAAAGCTTAAGCAAACAAAAATAGATAAATTTCAATCTTGTAACCATGATATAACTTTGAAAACGATTTTAACTTCAAAACTAAAGGCATCAGCAATAACTCTTCAAAAAATTCTAACTTGAAAGATATTACCAAAATTTCATCTTAACAAAAACATGCATTCCATTATTCCATAAGCTTCTAGCGAGAAAATTGTTTCATATATATTTTAGCAAGTGTTGGAAATCAAGGGTCAGCTGGGCCAACAACATAATAGTAAGAGTGGATTGGTTTTTTGGCCATTCCCATCAAACCAAAATATTTTTTAGCTATTTTTTTCAAATACATGTTTTTTCGCCATTTTGACATGTGAAATTTTCAAATGCCCCTTAACCCAGTAAACCCCTTTTTCAAGTCACACAACACATTCACCAGTTTGATAATCTGACATTCAAAACTTGGGCAAAAAATCTTATTCCATTAATTTCATGTTTTTTGTTGATTTAGTTAGTTTATAGTTATTTGGGTTAAGATTTGTTATTAGGTTTGAAGAATTTTTATAATTTAGACAATTTAGGTTTTGGTTGAAAATCTTGTTGTAGTATAAATGGTGATTGGGGTGAATGAGGAAGATGATAAGAATTTTCATCGCATAACTCGATATCGAGTTATTGTCCCTTGATATCGAGTATCATAATAATGTTGTTTTCATGACTTGTTTTGTCGAGTTTGTTTAAGATCTTGTTCTCAGTTATATATGGAGTTAAATATAACTAGATACATAACTCGATATCTAGTTACATAACTCGATATCGAGTTTTCAGTTTTTATTGTAGGATCGAGTTACCTGCTCAACTACTCTCACTTATTATAACCAGTTATTTGTTTTTCTCCAAAAAACTTTGAATTCACATAATAACTTTTTCGTTTCAAATCCGTTTTGCATTTATAATATGTCAAATTAATCCATTTAATGAGATCTAAAATTTAATACACATATTGCAATTACAAAAAGGAAAAATGTAAATTTTATTTTTTTAAATAGTTTGAAATAGAAAGTAAGAGGATATAGACATAGATAAGTGAAAGAGAGGGAAATAGACATCAAAGAAATATGCTAGAAGGGTATGAATGTCTTTTGTTATGCCAAAATGACTAAAAAATATTTATTTTTAAAAAATGGCTAGTTTTCATTTTTTCGTTAAAGAAGTTGTCATTTTGACCCATTACCACTAATACTAATCTTGATTTGTACTACCACAAATGATTGTTTGTGCTTATCTACTTACTTGCTCATGTACTTTAGTTTTACATTAATTTGTGCATCGTAACACAACTTCATAACATAAATTTTGTCAGTATTTGCATTTTCGTTGTAGTATCAAGTATGGTAGTTCACAACAAAAGTGGTTAGGCATTATTGGCACAAACTAATTTAACAATTGCTTAAAATTTGGTTTCTTTATTTTCCGAGCTAAGCATATTATTCAAAATGTAGTGATCTGAAATGAGTGCATGAAATTATTATAATCAGTTTATTAAAAATATTTGAGATCATTTTCTTAAAATGAACTCTGTACTCAATTAATCAATGTTTGAACTAGATTTTCAAAATCTTTGTTGTGCTGATGGGCCAAAATCGTATGTCTAGGCTTAAGGGGAACAAAACAAGGATAAATGACAATGGACACAGTTGATATATAAATCTGTTGAGACATAAAACTTTAGTGATAAAAATTATCTTTAACGTGATGTCAACAATATATTTTTCTAAAATATAAAAATAAAAAACTAATTTCACCCTATAGTTAAAATTCCTGGTAGTGTTATATATTGTAAACGTACCAAAACCATGAATTTCTTGGACACATTATTTTGGTTGTTGATCTGCTTTTTTTTTTTGATAACTCTCAGCCTTCTAAGATTAAGCGCTACGCCTAACTATGTTATGCCGATGTTATACATCAATATGAGTTCTCACCAAATTTTCACCAGCTCGCATATGCCTGGTGAGCAATTTGATGGAGTGGAACTTTGAACTTCTGACCTCCACCCCACAAGAGACAATGGGTCCCCTGTGTTGGCCAGGTGGGCTAAGCCCCTGGTTTAGATCTGTTGATTTTGATTAAATATATCGTGGTAATATGCCAAATTGACTACTTATGTTTTGTGAAAATGAAAAATAGTCATATTTTTAAAAAACATAATTTTTTAGCCATTTTGACTAAAAATTGTATATATATATATATATATATATATATATATATATATTACCTCTGTGTATTTTCTAATGAAATACTTGACCATTTTTCAAAAAATTGTTGCGGTACATAACTCGATATTGAGTCATGTACCGGTCCCCGTAAGTGTAAAGTGGATATTTAAACTAAAAAATGATTAAAAAAATATGTTTTTGGAAAATAATTTTGTTTCAAAAATTCGACGGATCTTAAATATATCTTTGGTCATGATTCTTAATCAGTGGGTAAACCTTAATTCATTCACAAATATTGACAATTGATTATTAACTCGTTGCAATTGTATAACTAGGTGTGTGGGGATACCTCTGATAGACAAAAAAAAAAAAAAAAAAAAAAAAAAAAAGATTATTAACTCGTTGCAATTAAGAAGTGGGGAGTCCATTTTTTGAAAGTCAACTTTTTAGGAATGCCCACATTATATAAAATTATCTAATATTGTTATGAATTGGTGTACTAAATACTAATAACATATTAACACGCATAGATGTCATAGCATAAAACTATTCTGATTCCTAGGTATACGTATAAATTAACAAAGAATCTTCAAATATATATACTGTCCTGTTCATTGACAATGGGATTGGAGAGACATATTTCATTATATTTTTATTTAAAATTACAGCAAACCCCTTCTATTATTCGCATTTTTTCACTTTATTAAATAAATTAGTTTTTATTACACTTTACCATATGAATTACTACTTGTTTTTACACTTCACCATATAAACGATTTTTTATTACAATGCAAATTTTTGTACTTTGCTCTATAAAGAAATGGTTTATTACAGCCATATCAAATGAATCATATTTTCATATAAAAAATTACTAATCCCTTAAAATTTGTACATTGTTTAACTGGTTTTTTAGGGGTCATTCTATATGATTGCAATGAACTATATTTATTATTCTAAGAAAAACAAAATTTTATAGGCACTGAGGTTGTTCGTATAGGCAAACTGTAATTTTTTTTTACATAGATCATATGGTAACATAAAATAGTTTGAATTGTAAAATTTGAAAACGCCAAAAAGTACAAGATGTATAGTGTAATTTCCTCTATTTTTGAATTTTTGGTGGGAATGTGCCCCTTTGCTAGTGGTTTATGTAGTTTCATTGATTGACCATATATTGATCTCAACATAATTTTAAGTTGCTTGCTAGCGCTTGCACATTATGTTTAAGCTTAACCACGAGTATGCCAATAATTATCATGGGTCAATTATAAAACTTAGAGCATTTCCAAGAGGCTCTTTAAATTTAAAGAGCATCTTTAAATTTAAAGAATTATATTTTTGTCATCATCCAAGAGATTTTTTAAATTTGGCACTTTATTTTATCATTTTCCAACATTAATTAACCATACATTTTTTTTCCTCCATTTCACTTATTTCCCTCGTAATTTCTTAATTGTTTCCCTCCATATCGTTTTACATTGAGAACATCATGCTATTTTAATTCAATGAAAAATACAACATGATTTCAAAATATATTCCTGACAACCAAAAATCAAAACAAATATCTAGGCTCTTTCAAATATGTCTTCAAGAAAAATAATAAACATGCTTATTGACGATTTTGACTCATTTTCTAAAACCACATAGTTCTCATAATGATCTCTGGAATTTTAATCGCATTCTTCCATGTTAAATATATGTTGAGATTTCAGAATTTATTTTGATTTGTAGAAATTGTCATTAAAAGGATCCTCAAAAAGTGCAAGAAAATCATTAAATGGATATTAGAAGTAATTAATATTTAATATAATTAATTATAGAGAGTTGTATTGGTTCTCCAAATTTGGAGAGTGAAAATTGGTTCTCTAAATTTAAAAGTTAAACTAAAGAGCTTGTTGGGGAGTGTTTTTGGTAGATAACTCTTTAAAATAAATAGTATTTTTGATTTGAAGAGCCTCTTGGGGATGCTTTTACCCATGAGTTTGGAATATTTACAGAAATACCCAACTAAGTCTAAAAATCATAACGTACACATGAGATTTGAGGGACGACAGAAAAACTAATGGAATTTATATAAAGTCGTTATGCCCCTAATGTAACTCCAAAAGTAAAAGAAAAATTGAAGGGTAGAAACTGGACAGACAAAATTATTCAAGAGCTATTGGACCTTTATTTTAGTTTATGGAAATTACTAATTAGAGGGGTGAAATTTGATATGGGTTATTTGTAAGATTAGGGATTTTTTATGTTATGTAAATTGTACAAAATTTATGAATAATGATGCAGGGGTTATTTGGTTTCCAAGTTATTTTTTCAACGTCGCCAAATTTTGTTAGGTCAACTAACGGTTGCGATAAAATATCAAACATATTTTTTGTAATGTTAAAACTTAGATGAGTTCTTTTGTAATTTGGCCGGAACTAAAAATCAGCAATTTTATTCAAAAATTCATATATACATATTCAGGAGTTAAATACAAAACAAACGACAAATATGACAAATTACAACACATCATCATAAATGGTTTCATGCTTGGGTGACCACAAAACAAATTAGGAGCTAATACGAAACAAAAGACATATATGATTAATTAGAACACATCATAAATAGTTCTGTTCTTCGGCGACTATACAGAATTAGAAACCATACCACAGCTTCTTTTATTGAATAATTCAAAATAGTTTCCATAAATCGAAAAAAGGGAAAATAAATTCAAAAGTTACACACTAAAGCAAGCAAACTTTGCACGTGAATAAATTCATAGCATAAAACATATTACATTTACACCACCAAACACACACCAACATTCATAGCCTCCCTGCGACGTCGTCTCCCACTCCCCCAAATTCATAGGGTTTGTCTTAATCAATAATCGGAACCGTGCGGCTGCGAGTCACCGCCGCCGCGACTCCTCCGTCAACACCCGGCGGGAAATTTCTCGACCGGAGGAGCTCCGCCTCGGGTTTTCCGGTGAGGCCGCGAGCGGACGCGATCCTAATGAGGTCCCTCATATCCTCGTCTCTCGAACTGTGATTCGAATACGATGAGCTGGCACTGAAGCTTCTCGGCGAACCCGCAGGATAGAGAGTTGCGTTGCCGTAGACTACAAGGGCCTCGGCGCAGTCCGTCAGTCTATGCACGTGGAATTCACGGGCTCGGGCCAGGATTTTGAAGGGCCCTTTCATGTATCTGACGAATTTGTTCTCTTTGCGAACATTTTTGGTGCTCATTATTGTGCAATTTGCCCGCTAAGCTTATGATCAAAGGCCAGAGTATTGTTTTTTATACAAGAACTGACATTTGGTTTAGATTATAAAGTAAGGAAATGGGGGGGTAAATTATTGGGAGCGGCCTAAAACGTGGCCTTTATTTTAAGAACTTGGAGGGAGACCTTACATTTATTTATATTAATGGGAGATGTCACATGTTATGAATTTGTTCTATGGCGCTATTGACACTTTTTTTTTTATTAGTACACCCACCTTCTAAGTATACTACTCTCATTTTTTCAAATATGACACAATTATTAAATACACCTCCCTTTTTTTTTTTCTAATTTTACCCTTTCATTAAAAACCCTAGGTGGCAAGATGGCACGATGGGCACATGGCACGATGGCAAAAACATGGCACGATGGCCCATGTGGCACGATGGCACAATGAATTTTTTGTCATAGCGCGTGATCGTGCTAAGTATCGCACTGGTACTGTGCGACAATATTTTTTAACCTGAAAATTTGAGAAATAACATATTTTATGCTATAAACTAAGAATATACATTCATTATTTGAGGATATGAATACTTTATTGTTCGAATCTTCAACAATTTGGGCGTTGGAAAAATCTAGGGTTTGTATAAAAATATCGAGAAGAAGAAGAATATGTGTGAATGATGTGAGTGTATTCAGAACTTATTTAAGTAAGGGTAATATAGTCTTTTAAGTGAATGTCATTTTTGCAATTATATGGAGGTGAGTGTACTCATTAATTTTGGGGGTGTCAATAGCGCCACCCTAGATTAATCTCTAATGAAACAAATAAGTTATTTATAAGATACTAATTTGATGTTTTGAATATAATACTCGAAGTATTAAAGCGATATGTCATGTGGGGTTGGGGCGGAGCGGATGCGATCTTTTGTTCCAAAAGGTGTTTAATCTCATATGTCACCGTTCGGATAGCTTATGACCAACCCGCAAAGTATAGGTCTTGTATATATGGTTATGTTTCTATTGTCAATTTTCGATTTCTTGTGTTGAAAATGAATTTTAAGAATATATTGGTTTTCGTGTGAAAGATTAATTACTTAGTATAATTAGTTTTTTCAAGAACAAATGCAGTGGAATTATTTTTGATCAAGATATTGCTTAAAATGGATGGTGATTTGGCGAGCTTCTCAGTCCCCTCAGATGAAGCTGAACATGGATAGTTCGTTTGATCGAGACAAGCTAATAGCTGGTGGAGAGGATTGGTTCGGTATCATTACAAGGCGAGACTTATGTTAGCGTTTCACAGTTCCTTTCAGGCAGTTTCTAGGGGAGCTATTAGCAGAGATGGGACTACAACAAGCCCGACAGTTTTCATCACAAATTTGGATAGAGTTGGATGCAGTGGCGATTGTTACTATGATTACATCTCGTTGCCTTGGTTCTTAGCAGGTTCAGCACACCCTGACTCACATCAGAAACCTACTGAGAGACCTTCAGTACTCGATTTTCCACATCCACATAGAGGGGAATCGACCAACAGATCACTTAACGACGTTGGGAGTCACTGCCCTTGGTAGCCATCTTGTCATGAGGGCACGACATCCCACCATTTACTATCTCTCATTCGGATGGACCGGTTGGGATATATGAGCATTAGATTTCGATAGATCTTTTTATATTTTGCGATTTTTGACGGATGTTCTAGTGTTAGGTTGTTTATTTTTTTGATTTTCTCTCATTGTGACAAGTCATGTACGCGTTAATCGATATTATATAATCTTTTGATGTTTTGATCTACATGTAGGGATCGGACCTCAATCCTCCATCGGGGTGTTTTTTTTGGAAAAAAAGAAAGATATCTTTTAAATTTTAAAAACCAGTTAAAATTTCTCATATTGACTTTGCTTAGAAATACTTAGTCGACCTTAAACATTCATTTTGTAGTCTATGCCATACACTAAGTTGCAGTTCAGTACCATTTCTAAATCTTCCCGTAGGACTGCAACCTTGTACTTTCTTTAGGATTGAGATTTCTCATATTGACTTTGTTTAGAAATACTTAGTCGACCTTAAACATTCATTTTGTAGTCTATGCCATACACTAAGTTGCAGTTCAGTACCATTTCTAAATCTTCCCGTAGGACTGCAACCTTGTACTTTCTTTAGGATTGAGATTTCTCATATTGACTTTGCTTAGAAATACTTAGTCGACCTTAAACATTCATTTTGTAGTCTATGCCATACACTAAGTCGCAGTTCAGTACCATTTCTATATCTTCCCGTAGGACTGCAACCTTGTACTTTCTTTAGGATTGAGATTTCTCATATTGACTTTGCTTAGAAATACTTAGTCGACCTTAAACATTCATTTTGTAGTCTATGCCATACACTAAGTTGCGATTCGATACCATTTCTAAATCTTCCGTAGACTGCAACCTTGTACTTTCTTTAGGATTGAGATTTCTCATATTGACTTTGCTTAGAAATACTTAGTCGACCTTAAACATTCATTTTGTAGTCTATGCCATACACTAAGTTGCGATTCGATTACCATTTCTAAATCTTTTAACATTGTCTTACATTTATTAGTTCCTCTTGAACACGAATGTTCTTGATCTCTGTCGACTCGATTTTGCCTTCAGTTCTTCGATGTTGATATTCTCTTCAGTTCCTAATCTAAAACCTGAGTCTTTTAAAGTGTTATACATTAGTTTTAGAGGCTTGAAAAACCACGATCGAGTTCAACAATTGCCTAAGGGTGTGTTTTCATAGACCAATTTGGAATCCAATGTATTTGGAAAATGAATGGATTTCAAATATCATGATTTGAAATAAATGTCTTGTTTGGATGATGTTGAATTATGTAATAATTTCAATCTTTTTTGTAAAATTTTGATAAAAAATTTAAAACTTTAATATTTTCTTAATTGGTATTAAATTAAAAAATATAGTCTTATTATGAATAATTATAATTTCATACACTAATAAATATATAGAATTTATAAATTTATTGTGTGTGAATATGCGCGTGAAAGCGAGAAGAGAGAGAGAGAGAGATAGATAGAGAGAGAGAGTGGGTGAGTGTGTCCAATGTGTGTGAGTAAAGATATTAAACGGGCTGACCCTAGCAGTTTCAGGCCATTCCTAGCGGTCTTTGAGCTATACGAGCCGATATTAAATGGGCCACTAATATTGGAACCGGACCCTAACAGTAGTGGACTTCAATTTAAACAGGCCACTATTGGGCTATCAATAAAAAAAATTAAGAGTTATAATAAATTTGAGCATATATAACATATAAAGTTAATCTATTCAATATTAAAGAAACAAATACATGCTCTAGTTTATAGTTACATTGCATTAACAGTATTATAAGATTAGATTTAACATAGCATTTAGAAATATAAATTGTATCCTGAATATTTTCATCAAACTTTGTGATATTTTTCTTATTCAGAATAATAATAGGAAAGCTAAATTAAGTAATAAATAAAAAATAGAAAAAAAATTATCGAGAAACAAAGTTTGTCTATTAAATTTAAAGTCTTAAAAATTAGGGAGATGTGAATTTAAAAAATACATTAACTAGTAGTAGGTAATAAAAGTATACACTAACTGGCTTTGGATTAAATAGTCCGGGCCAAAAAGACCTGAATTTAAAGGGGCTAAAATAATTCGGCCCCAACCCTCATTTTTTCCGATTTGCAGCCCGTTTAACATCTCTATGTGTGAGATTGAGTGAACTGTGTGTTGTGTGCAATGTGTGTGAGAGAAAGAGCAAATATGTGATTGTGTGTATTGTGTGTGAATGTGCAAGTATACTGTTGGACCTCAAGCGCTTTACTGGATTGACGATTATCCCCACAAACCAACACGAGTCTTTTCTAGCACGCTTTGTTCTTACTCACATGCTCCTTGAAAAACTTCCAGGAGGTCACCCATCTCATATCAACTACAGGCCAAGCACACTTCAGAGTTTTCTATGTAATGGACACCAGAAAAGAAGATGCATCTGTCGGTATAGGTAGTCCATATCAAATTCTTTAAGCTCTCCTTTAACTATGCAATCTAGCGCTCACGAGTTTGAATCGCAGGCCGCGCCTCGCGTCTCTTTTAAATCTCATTGCAAGCAGGATGCTAGACCAAAGCCCAATAATCCCCTCCCAGCATCTGGTAGCATCTCAGCTTCAGTGCTTGTCAACCTACCCTGCCCGCCACACTTCCTAAGTTCTAATGCCAACTTCTTCAGTTCAAGCATCGCGTCACGCCAGCCTTTCAGTTCCAGCAACCTACACCTTTAGTTCCAGTCCGTTTACCTCAGTTCCAACCACCTGGAAACCTAACTGTTCCTCGGTTCGTTTACCTCCGTTGCGCCAAAGATCTCGGTTCCATTGCTCTTGCAACTCCACTCGGCGTGCTTCAAGGGAATTCGAACCTATGACCTGCTCCGATACCAATTGTTGGACCTCAAGCGCTTTACTGGATTGAGGACTGTCCCCACAAACCAACACGAGTCTTTTCTAGCACGCTTTGTCCTCACTCACGCGCTCCCTGGAAAACTTCCCAAAAGGTCACCCATCCTATATCTACTCTAGGCCAAACACACTTAACCTAAGAGTTTCTATGTAATGGACACCAGGAAAAAAAGGGATCCATTTGTTGATATAGGTAGTTCATATCAAATCATTTAAGCTCTCCTTCAACTGTGCAATCCAATGCTCACGAGTTCGAATCGCAGGCCGCGCCTCACGCCTCTTCTAAAGCCCATTGTAAGCAGGGTGCTGGACCAAAGACCAACATATACACGAAGGAAAAAAGTTATGGATTTCAATGACTCGGCAATTAGGATGGATTTCAAACTCTTTATAAAAAAAACTAATTTATTGATTTGAATTTATATGCCAAACAGGGGTGTGAATTTATATAAAAGGGGATTTAGAATCCATTGATTTCGATTTATAAACTCAATAAGGGTATGTATTTAGCTAAAGATTTTAAAGTCACTCCCAAAACCATTTCCAAATCCCCTCATCAAAGGATTACGCTCAAATTTTAATATTCATACTTGTTATCGACGACAATATAATAGTGTTAGAATATAATTATAAAAAATAGTACAATAGACAAAATAAACGATTTAAGATAAATAGATAATATGTAAGGATAATTACAGAAACTACTTTGAGGACTAGACTAATTAATAATAAAAACTCATTTATCTCTTAAAAATTATAAATATCCATTAAGATATTCCAAACATCCCTTCGGATTTGCATTTACCTTATAAGGATGCATTTTGTGAAATAGAATCAAATATTAAAGGGTATTTACATTTTTGAAGGATAACTAGCTATTTTGTAATTAAGATAAACCTCAATGGTAATTACTATCTGTAATTAAGACTACTTCTTACGTTGGCGAAGGAGTATGTCTACTCGGCCACAGAAAAAGTTATAAAATATAGGAGCCCAAAATTTTTATATACTTTATATATATAATAATATATGCACCAAAAGTAAAATCCAGCGTAATAATTGAATGATTGTCACTCTTGAAACTTTGAAAGGCGGTCTAAGTTCAACTTCAGTCTTGAATGGAAAATAAAAGTTTAAGCAAACAAAAATGGATAAATTTCAATCTTGTAACCATAATATAACTTTGAAAACAATTTTAACTTTTTTTTTTGTCGAACGATAGAATTTTATTATAACAACTCAAAAACTAAAATTACAACTACAATCGTAGCCAACCAAGCAAGAGCCGACAAGACTAACTAAGAGCAAGCGGGGATTGGTAAAACCAATTGATTCACATGGACTAAAAGTGCTAGGGTTTTTTGGTATCCCTCCAATAGAAAACATGGAGGGGAAGGAGGAAGGGGGAGGGGGGGGAGGGAGGGGGCTACATTTGAATGGGAGAGGGAGGGGAAAAGTGCTAGGGTTTTTTTGGGGGGATAGAGAGAAGGGGGAGAGAAAAAAGTTAGAGAGAGAAGGGGGAAAAGTGTTAGATTTGCTACAGTGTTGCGCCATTATTGGCGCAACACTGTTCATGCGTTATCTTCTCACTCCTTTTTTTTTTGCTTTATTTCATTTTGTTTGTTCACAAATTTTTTTTTTGTACATTGAAATATGCCACAGATTTTATGCTTAAAAGAGTAACAAAATTTAATAGGATTATTTTTATTCAGTTTTTATTTATATTAAAATTGTTACTGCTAATATTAATTATTTATAGTACTAAATTTAGTTTAGAATATATATTTTTGTGGAAATAAAAATATTGTATAGTACTCAAAAAAATATTGTATTGGAATAACATAAATTATTTTTTTGAAATAATATAATATGTACTTTTATGAATTTTTATTTTACTTTTGCATTAATTTCATTTAATTTAAAATTTTTTAATTTGTTTAATTTAAAAAATAAAATATTTAATAAACATTATATTCGATAAATATTGTTTATTTAATATTTTTATCAATTATAATGTAATAAAAATCAATACTAAATGAATAAAAGAAGGAATCTTATAGAATATTTTTTTTAGTACAGAATGTAATGGAAACTGCTGGAGATGAAATGCAGATTATGCACTAAAGTAGTACAAATTCTGCATCAAAGTAGTACATATTACTGGAGATGGTCTAAGGCCAACTCCAACAATACACTAAACTAGAGTTGGGGGCCACTTTTGAAACTCCAACAATTCATGCGCCATTTTACGATCACTACATTGTAGCGCCATACTATTTATGTGCTATTCTACTTTTTTTTAGTTTGTTATATGTTTTTATTGATTTTAAATATTATTATTAATTCCCTTTCCAATGTATTCTTATTAATTTTATAATTTAATTAATCTAATAGAAAATAATAATAAAATTAATTTAATTATATGACATAATATTTTTTAAATAATATAATGTATAATTTGAATAATACAACGAGATTAAAACACTACACACAAAATTATAAATCCTACATAAAATTACATTATAAAATACTGAAACATAAAATTATAACAAGTACATAAGATAGATAAAATTACATAAAATAATTAAACATAAATTTTTGTGAAAAAGAACATACTTGTTTCAAAATTTTCTTGCTAAGTTTAGACAAAACAAAGACGAAGAGACCCATTTTACACTTTGAAATGTATTAATTGATCATTTGTGGGAACAATATTCTAATTCAAGGAACTACTCACTATCATATTGCAATTATGTTTATGTATTTATGAACTTTTCTTATTAATTTTGCACTAATTCCAATAAATTTTATATTTTTTTGAATTTGATTAATTTTGAAAATGAAAAAATTATTAAATATTATATTAAATAAAATTAATTATGTAATATATTTATCAATAACAAAGTAAGAAAAATCAATATTAAACATTAAAAAAATCTTGTGTAATATTCTTTTTCAGTGAAGAAAGTAGTACAAACTATTAGAGATGGAGTGCAGATTTTGCACCAATGTAGTGCCTACTATTAGAGATGGTTTTAATCATCTACTTTAGTTTTACATTAATTTGTGCATCATAACAGAAATTCATAACATAAATTTTATCACTATTTGTCACATGCCCGTGCTCCGACGCATGGGTCGTGCGTTTGTTTCTCTGTTCCTGACAACCTTCGGCAGTGGTCGTGCGTGCCTCCGAATTTCCTATTTTTCCACTTCTTTCGGTCCCTCATACTCCGCACCACTCCTTAGACGAATGACTTTGCACTGCTCTTTTGGATTAACCTCAGTGTTACTCGGGAATTGACCCTTTTGATGTTGCCCACCAACAATAGTAGCTAATTGGCCAATTTAAGTCTCGAGATTTTTCATTTGTGAACTCATTGTACTGGCCAATTATGTCACTTGTAACTCTATCTTGTCCATCTTTGCTTCATCCCGTGTAAAGCGATTCCTCGTTTCACTCATTGACGAACTTGTTTGACTCATAAACGAGGTGAGGGCGTCTTCTAAAGATGGTTTACCTTCCGCATTAGTGACACCATTTGATGCATTGAACCCCGGTGGTGGTTGCATCACATTCTTAGTGTTAGCATATGAGAAATTTTCATGGTTCCTCAACCCTGGATGGTAGTGTATTGGAGATGAGTTATTCCGGTAATTGTTGAAATTCCGGTTGTTCACATAATTGGCCTCCTCCATCGGATATATAGGAACTCCCCCAGTACTTGTGCTTGTACTCGCGTCGGACCCCTTTGTCAGAACACTCAAGTGATTCATCAATACCGCCATTTGAGCCGTTAGTGCTTTGATTGGCTCCGAATCTAAAACTTCGGCTACCCTTTGTACATTTGACCTCTCGGATGGCCATTGGTAACTATTCATAGCTATCTCCTCAAGAAGATTAAAGGCATCTTGAGGAAATTCGCAAGTAAGGCGCCTCCCGCAGTGGCATCAACAAATGCCCTTGTCTGCCCTATCAAACATTATAAAAGAAGCATAATTGTTGATCTTCCGGAAACCCATGTTGTGGACATCTTCTAAGTAAATCTATTTTTTTTTATTTAACCCCCTGAACTACACGAAAATTTCTACGGTCCCATCTCATCCTCCCCACCGACGGAATATTCCCGTTAGATCTATCGGCAAGAAGAAGAGATGAGACCATAGAATTTTTCGTATAGTTCAAGGGGTTAAGTAAAAAAAATTGTTTAAGAGGTAATATAGAAAATCACGTATAGTTTGGGGGATATCTTAAAATTTCCACTAGCAATTAAATCAAATTTGAAATTTCATTTAACTCTTCCTCAATTCTTAGATTTACCAGCTTACCAGATTTGACATTTCTCTATGTGCGCATCTAATTATTATAAATGCTTGAGTTATTTCTGCTCGTAAATCTGTGTGTATGCTTGTATAATATGTTATAATCTCATTGATTTTGTCAAAATGGTGTTTCAGTTTGTTGGGTTCTTGACTCTTCTATTCCTTCTGCATCAAATAAATAAGAATGTCATCTGGTGGAGATGAATGTCATTTCTATATTTAATTTGATTGGATTTTTAAAGCTTATATTATTTATTCTGCTTGAAAGTAATGTCTGCTTTTAGTGTCTAGATATTTTTTCAGAATCAGGGTAATTTGTTTGAAAATCATGCATAATAACTTGTGAAAATTATAAAACTAGTATAATTTAATGCTTTATTTTTATACATATGCACAAATAAGTATAAATATAAGTACCTATGGAAACTTTAATGTACCTCCGAACTATGCACAACTTTTGGAATCATCCCCCAAAACTATTTTCTTCTATTTAACCCCCTAAACTACACAAAATTTCTACGGTCCCATCTCCTCCTCCCTGCCGGTGAATCTAATGGGAATATTCCGCCGGCGGGGAGGACGAGATGGGACCGTAGAAATTTTCATGTAGTCCAGGAGTTTAAATAGAAAAAAAATAGTTTAGGGGGTAATGTAGAAAATTGCATATAGTTTGGGAGTTCATTAATTTTTCCTCTAAATTTATTGAGATTTAAAGCTTTAGTGACAAAAAATATCTTTAACATGATGTCAAAAATATATTTTTCTTTTAAAAAAATAAAAAACTAATTTCACCAAAACCATGAATTTCTTGGACGCATTATTTTGGTTGTAGATCTGATGCTTTTGAATTAAATACAAAGTGGTAATAGTCCAAATTGACCACTTATGTTTTATAAAAATTAAAAAATAGTCATGTTTTTCAAAATCATAATTTTTAACCATTTTAACTAAAAATTGACGGCCATATATACTCTTCGTGTATTTTCTGATGAAATAATTGGTCATTTTTCAAAAAATTGATGTGGTACATAATTCGGTATCGAGTCATGTATTTCGGTACGTATATATACCGAGTCATGTAGCAACCCCCATAAATAAAAAAGCTAAAGTGGACATTTGAACTCAAAAATGGCTAACAATGTTTTTCTAAAAATATTTTTGTTTTGGTGAAAATGCCAAAAATCCGACTGATCTTAAATATATCTTTGGGTCATGAGTCTTAATCAGTGGGTACACCTTAATTCATTCACAAATATTGACAATTGATTATTAACTCGTTGCAATTAAGAAGTGGGGAGTCCATTTTTTGAAAGTCAACTTCTTAGACATGCCCACATTATATAAAATTATCTAATATTGGTATAAATTAGTGTACTAATAACATATTAACACACATTAGATGTCATAGTATAAAACTATGCTGATTCTTATCCAGCTATACGTATAAATTAACAAAGAATCTTCAAAATATACAGTACTGTCCTCTTCATTGACAATGGGATTGGAGAGACATTTCATTAGTAAACCCCTTCTATTATTCACATTTTTCACTTTGCTATATGAATTATTTTTTATTATAACTACGTAAAATTTTCACACTTTGCTCTTTATGTACAATCTTACCTCTAAAATTTTATTTTTTTAGAAGATAAAATTACACTAGGCCTATGTATTATTCTTGTTTTTACACTTCATCATATAAACTTTTTTTTGTTACAATACAAATTTGTGTACGTTGCCCTATAAAGAAATGGTTTATTACAACCATATCAAATGAATCATATTTTCGCACAAAAAATTACTAATCCCTTAAATTTGTATATTGTTTAACCGATTTTTTAGGGGTCCTCCGATATGATTGTAATGAACTATTTTTATTATTCTAAGAAAAACAAAACTTTATTGGTACTAATGTTGTCCATATAGGAAAAGTGCAGTTTTTTTACATAGACCATATGGTAAAGTGTAACATACAATAATTTAAATAACATAAAATATTTACAAAAATATCCAACTAAGTTTCAAATTATAAAAGTACACATGAGATTTGAGGAACTACGATAAAATTAATGGAATTTATGTAAAGTTGTTAATGCCCCTAACATAATTCCATAAGTAAAAGAAATATTGAAGGAGAAAAAATAGACGAACAAAATTGTCCAAGAGTTATTGGACCTTTATTATAGTTTATGGAAATTAGAGGTGTGAAAATTGATATTGGGTATTTGTAAGATTCTAAGAAGGGTTTTTTATGTTACGTAAATTGTCCAAAATTTGTGAATGGCAATGCAGTGGTTATTTGGTTTCCTAGTCATTTTTTTTTATAACGTCACCAAATTTAATTTGTTAGGTCAACTAATTTGCGATAAAATATAAGTATGCTAAAACTTAATTAGATGAGTTCTTTTGTAATTTTGCGCCGTAACTAAAAATCAGTAAACTAGCAAGTTTATTCAAAAAATCATATATACATATTATTTAGGAGCTAAATACAAAACAAACGACAACGTAAATATGACAAATTACGACACATCGTCATAAATGGTTTCATTCTTGGGTGACCAAAAAACAAATTTGGAGCTAATACGAAACAAACGACATATATGATTAATTTCCAAATTAGAACACATCATAAATTAGGGTTGTGCACGGGATTTAAAGATCATTGGAACCGAACTGATATCTAAACTGAAAATATCTGAAACGAAAATATTCATTGACTTTCTCCGAACCGAACCGCCCCGAAAATTTTTATGGTACGGTTCTGGAGATTTTTGAAATATTCGTACCGAGAACCGTACCGGACCATACCGCTCCGTACCGAACCAAAGATCCGAAGCTAGAACCGATTCTTAAGAATTTTTTCAATACATACATATATATATATATATTATCTTATTTATATTTTGATATTGTGACACCCCACATTTAATTAACCTAGAAAATTATCTGATATAATTATTATATTAAGTTTCACTGATAGGGCTTACGTAAAAGTATATGTGCTACTACAACACATATTTTTAAAGTAATTCTAGTTGGGATTGTATTATTTATTATGAATTAATAATTTGAGATTGTGTTGCCCTTTATGGTTGTAGTATTTATTTTGAGATTACACTAAAAAAAAGGAATGAACTATAATTGTTTGGTGAATTTTAGATTCATTTTTTATTTTTTCTTATTTTGTGTGTTTTACTTAGGATTAATCTCCATTTCACATCGTCCCCGAACTGCATCGCTTTTCGAACGTGCACGTTAAAACCAAGATTTTCGCATCGAATTTTGAGACGGTGGAGATTTTTTCTCTACAATTATGTTCTGAAGATTGAGTTTTAAAATCTCCGAACTTCGGGATGGTTCTGGAGATTTATGAATATCCGAACCGCCCCATACCGTGCACACCCCTTTCATAAATAGTTGTGTTCTTCGGCGACCATACAAAATTAGAAACAATATCACAGTTTCTTTTTTGGATAATTCAAACCATAAATCGAGAAAAGGGGGAAAAATTCAAAAGTTACACACTAAAGCAAGCAAACTTTGCATGTGAATAAATTCATAGCATATAACTAGGGGTGTCAATTTAGGACCCGATACGCAAATCCGACACGAATCTAACACGAAATTAATGGGTATGAGTCCAACCTTCGTGGGTCCGAGTCGAAATTGGGTCGGACCCGACTAACCTGCCAATTAAACAGGTCGGGTCCGGGTCAACTTACTATGACCCGTTTAACTCGTCTAACCCGTTTGTGAATTTAAAAAAATAAGTAAATAACTAATTGTAAGAAAAAACAACAAACAAGACGTATTTTTAATACTCAAATGATAAAACCTCCTTAATTATGTATTGTTATTATTATGCATGTCTTTTTGAATATTGTCCTCAAAATATGATTAATATATTATGTTATTTCTTTTTGTATGTTGTGAATTTTAATATTGTTTATTGATAGAATAGTGTATGATAATGATTGATTTTGAAAAAAATAAATTTATTCAGTTAAAACTATTAAATATATATTAAAATAATATTATTAAAATGGGTTAAGCGAGTCGGGTTCGGGTTACCTATGAAATAAGCAGGTCGGGTCCGGGTTACCTGTGAAATAAGCAGGTCGGGTCCGAGTTCAATATTTTGACACGAATAATTAAACAGGTCGGGTTCGGGTCGGCTGTTCCTGACACGAGAACCTGCGAACCCGAACACACGAACCCGGAACCAACCCAAATTGACACCCCTACATATAACATTACATTTACACCCCCAAACACACACCACCATGTTCAAGCTATAAGGGTGAATATGCACAAAAAACAAAATACCAAATTCAATTTCACACCATTTTCATTTTTTTAAAAGGGATAATTACAATAACCTTTCCAAGATTTTGGCTAATTACAAAAAAAAACCCGAAGATGTTTTAAAATTATAAAAGTTAACTCAAATTTAATCATGTCTTAAATTTAAGCAGGTAACTTTAATATATCTATAAATACCAGGGAATCTTTTAAATATTTTTTAAATGTTTTTTTGCTTGTAAAAGAAAAAAATATAAGACAAAATTGAATTTTAAGGGGTTTTTCTTATTCACAATTTTGAAAAATCTCTGGGTTTTTTCGTAATTAGACTGAACCTGAGAGGTTTTTGTAATTATCCCAAAAGAAAAAACCACACCATTCTGCTTTTTCTAGAAGCTGCATAACTTTTACTCCTAGTATAAACCAACGGCCTCTCTGCGACGTCGTCTCCCCCTCCCCCAAATTCATATGGCTTGTCTTCATCAATCCTGCGAATCGCAACCGTGCGGCTGCGAGTCACCGCCGCCGCGCCTCCTCCGCCCATATCCGGCGGCGAATTTCTCGACCGGAGGAGCTCCGCCTCTGGTTTTCCGGTGAGGCTGCGAGTGGAGGCAATCCTAATGAGCTCTCTCATGTCGTCGTCTCTATAACTGCAATTTGAATACGATGAGTTGGCGCTGAAGCTTCTCTGCAAACTCGCCGGATATAAAGTTATGGCGTTGCCGTAGACTACATGGGCCTCGTCGCAGCCCGTCAGGCTATGCACGTAGAAGTCACGGGCTCGGGCCAGAATTTTGAAGGGCCCTT
This sequence comes from Rehmannia glutinosa, assembly GCA_016081115.2. Classification (NCBI taxonomy): domain Eukaryota; kingdom Viridiplantae; phylum Streptophyta; class Magnoliopsida; order Lamiales; family Orobanchaceae; genus Rehmannia; species Rehmannia glutinosa. Next base: position 553,251 of record JABTTQ020003454.1, read on the forward strand.
TCATGTATTTGACGAATTTGTTCTGTTTACGAACATTTTTTATGCTCATTTTTGTGCAATTTGCCTGCTAAGCTCATGATGAAAGGCCAGAGTATTGTTCTGAATACAAGAACTGACTTTTGGTTTAGATTATAAAGAAGGAAATGGGGGGAAATTATTGTGAGCGGCCTAAAACGTGGCCTTTATTTTAAGATGAACATTTGTTGTTTTAAATGAATGGTAGAACTTGGAGAGAGACCTTACATTTATTTATATTAATGGGAGATGGTTCTTTGGATAGATTAATCTCTAATGAAAAAAATAAGTTATTTACAAGATACTAATTTGATGTTAGAATATAATACTCGAAGTTTGAATGCGATATGTCGTGTGGGGTTGGGGGGAACGGATGCGATCTTTTGTTCCAAGAGGCGTTTCATCTCATATTTCACCGTTCGGATGCAATTTGCCTGCTAGCTTATGACCAAACCTGCAAAGTATAGGTCTTGTATATATGGTTATGTTTCTATTGTTAATTTCCGATTTCTTGTATTGAAAAATGAATTTTGAGAATTTATTGGTTTTTGTGAGAAAGACTAATTACTTAGTATAATTGGCTTTCTCAAGAAAAAATGCAGTGGAATTATTTTGATCAAGATATCGCTTAAAATGGCTGGTGATTTGGCGAGCTCCTCAGTCTCCTGAGACGAAGCTGAACATAGATGGTTCGTTTGATCGAGACAAGCTGATAGCTGGTGGAGGGGATTTGTCCGGGATTATTCGGGCAAACTTATGTTGGCATTTTACAGTTACGATCAGGCAGTTTCTAGCTTGCTCACGGAGCTATTAGCAGAGATGGTACTACAACAAGCTCGACAGTTTTCATCACAAATTTGGATAGAGTTGGATGCAGTGGCGATTGTTACTATGATCACATCTGGTTGCCTCGGTTCTTGGCAGGTTCAGCACACCCTGACTCACATCAGGAACCTATTGAGGGACCGTTAGTACTCGATTTTTCATATTCACAGAGAAGAGAATCGACCAACAAATCAGTTAGCTGCGTTGGGAGTCACTGCCCTTGGTAGCCATATTGTCTATGAGGGCACGACATCCCACCATTTACTATCTCTCATTCGGATGTACCAGTAGGGATATCTGAGCTTTAGATTCTGATAAATCTTTTGTATTTTTCAATTTGATAGATGTTCAAGTGTTAGGTTGTTTATTTTTTTGATTTTCTCTCATCGTGACAAGACATGTACGCGACATTGATATTATATAATCTTTTAATGGTTTGATCTACAGGTAGGGGATCTACCCTCAATCCTCCACCCCCGGAGTGTTATTTTGCAAAAAAAAGATATCTCTTAAAGTTTTAAAAACTAGTTAAATATCTGATCACTGATGGTTCAGTTCTCAGGTTTTGCAAGTTCAATTTCAGTGCTTGTTAAATATGCAATTTGTATTTTATTATAAGAAAATAATCGAAATAATTTGTAAAACAATATCAAGAAAGTAGTGTAAAAGAGACACAACAATTATATTGGTTCCAAAGTGGCTTAATCCTCTACTATTTCACACTTCTCTGACATCAGGAAGAAATTTACTATCAATTCTCAATAGAACATTAGATAGTGTGTCACATGAGGGAGCTTCTTAGTGAAAAATAGGCTTCTTCATAGCTACTCTTCTTCACTACTACTGCAACCAATAAGATATTCACAAACTCCTCGAGTCTGCTATTGTATCCAAAAAAATGGATCTTCATAGGCTTCTTCAACAAGTTACTGTACCAAGAGCTGCTTCTCACAACTCTTTAAGTATGATACTCTAACTAACACGCCGAACATGATATTCTTAGTTCCCCAAACTGATATTGCACCCAAGGTAAATTGAAGGTTTTGAAGCGTCTTTGAAGTTTCTATTTGCTCTAAGGTAGAGCAACTCAAACGAATAACCGATTAGCTTTGAACTCCGTTCTTGTGTGTATTGCTTTCTTTTGTTTAAGCTTGAATGCTTGAGTTTGACTTTCAATGATTTTGAATGTTTTTTGGAGTGTTATCCTCCAAAGGGTCTTCAAGCAGCTATTTATGTGAGTATGAATTTTCTGGTCGAAGATAGATTTCAAAATCTTCCAGTAGGACTGTAACCTTGTACTTTCTTTAGGATTGAGACTTCTCATACTGACTTTGCTTAGAAATACTTATTCGACTCTAAACATTCATTTTGTAGTGTATGCCATAAACAAAGTTGCAATTCAGTTCCATTTCTAAATCATTCAGAACATTTTTGCCTTCAGTTCTTCGATGTTGATCTTCTCTTCAGTTCCTACTCTAAAACCCAAGTCTTTTAAAGTGTTATACATTAGTTTTAGAGGCTTGAAAAATCATGAGTTCAACAATTGCGTAAGGGTGTGTTTTCATATATAGAGCAATTTGGAATCCAATATATTTGGAAAATGAATGGATTTCAAATATCATTATTTGAAATAAATGTCTTGTTTGGATGATGTAGAATTTTGTAAGAATTTCAATTTTTGTAAATTTTTGATAAAAAAATTTAGAAGTTTAATCTTTTCTTAATTGGTATTAAATAAAAAAATATAATCTTATTATGAATAATTATAATTTTATATACTAATAAATATATGAAATTTATAAATTTATTATGTGTGAATGTGCGTGTGTGTGTGTGAGAGAGAGAGAGAGAGAGAGAGAGAGAGAGAGAGAGAGAGAGAGAGAGAGAGAGAGAGAGAGAGAGAGAGAGAGTGTCCAATGTGTGTGAGTAGAGATGTTAAATGGGTTGGCCCTATCAGTTACGAGAGAGATAGAGAGAGAGAGAAAGGGTGAGTGTGTCCAATGTGTGTGAGTAGAGATGTTAAATGGGTTGGTCCTAGCAGTTACGGGCCAGCCCTAATGGTCTTTGACCTATACGGGCTGGTATTGAATGGGCCACTAATATTAGAATCGAACCCTAACACTAGCGGGCTTCAGATGAAATGGGCCACTATTGGGCTATCAGTAAAAAAAATTAAACATTATATATTTAAATCTAAAATTTTAAACTTGAGCATATATAACATTTAAAGTTAATCTATTCATTATTAAAGAAAAAAAATCATGCATAGTTTATAATTACATTGCATTAACAATATTATAAAATTAGATTTAGCATAGCATTTAGAAATATAAATTGTATCCTAAATATTTTTATTAAACTTCGTGATATTTTCTTATTTAGAATAATAATCACAAAGCTAAATTAAGTTATAAATAAAAAAATAGAAAAATATTTATCGAGGAACAAAGCTTGTCTGGTAAATTTAAAGACTTAAAAATTAGGGAGATATGAATTTGAAAAATATATTTACTAGTAGTAGGTAATAAAAGTAGATATATAATATTAGAATTATATCTATATATATATAACAAGAAAATGGTTTCTAAATATGTTTTCCCGCCTAAACGCAGTTTCTAAAAAGATTTTCGGTGTTTTTTTTTTAGTTTAATAGAAATTGTACAAGATAAATATTCATGTAATATCCAGCTGTATCGTGTTAATACAATCTTTGTCTTCAAATCATTAATGTATCGTTTTAATTTAGTCATATATATATATGTTGATATGTTCTATATGTAAATTCATATTGAAATATACATGTGCATTCTAATAAAATAATCATTTATGTCATTTTCTTTATATACATCTGCCACCAAATCAAAACAATTTAAATATTAGGGTTCTACTAAAATGCCCATAATATTTAATTTTGATCATTACCAAAAAAAAAAAGGGTAAACTACATTAATGATGATTTTTTAAAATTTAGCAATTCCTCATAATACAGGCTAAAATAATCAATTCGTTTCCCAAAAATTAACTAAAAATATAAGGTCCATTTTTTAGGCTATTGAATATCTATGAGAATCTGTGATTAGTTGTAAAAAATTATTAGTACCAAAAATAAATAAAAAGTCTTTTCAAATATGGTAAGCCATTTCAACATTTTCGAAATTGGTCTAATTACAATTTATTGCACATTCTTTCTTTGGTGTAGCAATTAGAATACAAAAAAAGTTTGATAAAAAAAAAGAATACAGAAAAGTTAATATTATGTCAATATTCTACCATATATAAAATTCCAAATTCTAATACGCATAATTTAAGCATGTTACAATCTGCTGATGATTTATTTCCTAAAAAGTTGGGCCTTGATCCCTATAAATATGTATTGGTCAACTTATTATGAATACAAAAAAGTTTATGTTTTGTTACAATAGGAATATGCTTCTAGAGAAGGAAAACTGATATGGTAAGTTCATCATTCTGTTCCTTGTGAAAATTGTATTTTGGTATGTGTTATGGGCAACATTTGATGCTTAGAATATATTAAAATTCAGGTATCTAAGGCCTCGAACAGCTTTAAAGACTTTGCCACTCAAGAAAGCAAGAGAATGTTGATGGAGTTGTCCAACATGCAGCAAGTCTTAACTTCAGAAATAAAGATCACTAATCACTATGTGGAGGAAACATTCTCATCAATTGAACGCGTATTCATAATAGAAAATTGCTTGCATGAATGATAATACTTTTATCCTTTATATGACTATATCCGAATTTTGTACTGTTATTTGGTTCGGACAATGTAATCGATTTTACATCCAAAAAATATCTGATAGAAGTGATTTTTTTTTTTTGTGCGCGGGGGTGGGGACGTGCGGTAAGAAAAATCAAGATTGTTTTGTTTGACAAATGATGACTAATATTGCGTCACAAGTAAATGTAAAATAGAATTTGAAGAATGTTTCAAAGTAAGTAAAACTATTGGATTAAGGGAAATTAGACTAACTGAACCCAGAGAAGACAACTGTTGGATATGAAAACTAATACGGAGTTGTATGATAGTTTTGTTCTAAGTAACTATGTTATACATTTTTAACCACATTCAGTTCCATTTGGCCGCCCCGTTTTTAATTAGGCTGCACGATAAAGACAGTTTATGTAATTAACTCTATGTAAAATTGAGTTGATGTAATATTTTTTAATTTTTTATTATATCTAATTAATCAGTTTTTTTATGATCTTCAAATTGACACATATATTGAGTATCTATAGGATTTATATCAGGTGAGTCCACATAACTTAGGTGAGTACACGAGACCAAATCTAAGTCATTGATTTAATTTTTAAATGGTTGAGATTAATCAGATTTTACCATTATTTAATATATTACTTAATTAAAAAAAGGACATATTGGTAATTTTAATTAAAATCAATTTTTGGGAGGGAAATTATTTTTGGTAGTGGGCTGAAAATAGGAACCGTTTTAAGAAACATATGTAATCTAAGATACTGCATATCTTCTATTCTTTGGTAAACGAAGAGTCATATTCTTTGCAATCCCTTCTTCCCTGCAAACCCGTCTTCTTCCCTTCTTCTCTGCAAACCGTCTCCATCTTCACATGAAAAACAATCTTTATCTCCTCTGAAAAACCCATCTTCATCTCCATCTCCAGCTCCATCTCCTCTGAAAAACTCATCTCCATCTACACAGAAGAAACTCCATCCCCACAGATATTGTGAAAAACCACACAAGAAGAGAAAAATCCCTGTGAAAAAACCCAATTTCTGTGAAAAAACCCCGAACTGGACGTAGGGTTTTCGAGGCAGTGACAATTTCCGAATGGTATCACGTTTGTTCTTCGAGGTAGTGTAAAATATTGTGTTTTTGGGTAAGTTCATATGTTGATTAAATTATCTGTTTTTTAGTCGGTGTAAAATATTGTGTTTTGGGTTTTAATTTTTGTACAACATGATGAAAATTTTGGGAAATGAAGTTTAAATTGATCATGTTTTTGTTCAATTATGTGCAAATGCTTAGGATCTATTGTGGTTTTTTTCCACTGATTTTACTAGTTGAAAAAACAAAGTTTGCCAGACAGGGGGTAATCAGAAGCACCATGTTTTTTCATAGTCTGGTAGATTGCTTAATGGGGGTTTAAACTGCTTATTGTTGTTGATAATTATGCTTATGTATGTTTTGTATTATGCTTATATATGTTTTATATTATGCTCTCAAACATGGGGGGTAATTAGTGTTGTCATGTTTTTTCTAAGTCTGGGGGATTGCTTATTGATGTTATCAACTGCTTAATGTTGTAAACAATTTTGCTTATGTATGTTTTCGATTATACTTATGTATGTGTTATATTATGCTTATGCTTGGTTGTTGTTATATTTATAAATGATAGTATGTTAATGAATGCTTTATATAACTGACTAGTGTCTTTTTTTATAGATTATCTGCTGGAAATGACAAAAGAGAGTTGGTTTTGGGACAGGCGAAGGAGTTTGCTAAAATGAGTTAGGATCACAATGAAACATTGTTGTTTCATACTTTTTGATCAAAAATATTGAATATTGTAGTTTTTTATAGCCATTTTAAATATGGTTGGTTTTGATGTATACTTGCACTTGATATAAGAATGTTTTCTAGTTAGTGTCGTATTTATTTTCATGGTTTTTAGATATTGCAAGCAGAATTCAATTGTTTTGTAAGCATAATTCAATTGCCTTGTAAGCAAAATTCAATTGCTTTGTAAGCAATTATTTTCATGGTTTTTAGATACTGTAAGCATAATTCAATTGCTTTGCAAGCAGACTTCAATCGTTTTGTAAACAAAATTCAATTGCTTTGTAAGCAATTATTTTCATGGTTTTTTTATACTGCAAGCATAACTCAATTGCTTTGTAAGCACCATAACATCCTTTTACAAGAAATACTTTACACACAAATAATCAATTGAACATATGGGACTGCAGTAACCAAATTTTGCACGAATGTTGAATTATTTACTCGAAAATTTAAAGCATTACAACAGTCACAAATAAGCAGAGTACATATCAGTAATAAGCATGACCATAATCTTTGTAGAATTGTATTTCGTTGTCGACATTATCAAAATCCATTTCTTCTTTTGGAGTCATATTTTCGTCACATTCCGGTATCCAGTTCGGAGATGAATCCGATGTTATTTCAATCCGATGTTGCGGTGCAATCCCAACTGATTCAAGCAAAATAAATAATTAAGCAACATTTAGCATATACATAAGCATATAATTATGCACATGTAAGTTAGCATGCATGTATTGTTTGAAGAAAAAAACGGGGATGAAGAAATGAATTTTCTGCATAACATGATTGGTTTTATATATTCGCAAGTAAGTTCATAATTTTAAGCATATTCATAGGCATAGATAAGCAACATTATAGACATGCATAAGCAACTTTCTGGGTAAACATTAAAAAAATGGAATGATTAATCGAAACGATTATTTTAAAAAAATGTGAATCAAAATTTAATTGTATTCAATAAAAATGGACAATATAAACAATGAAAGACGAGACAAATGGTTACCTTGTTATTCATTAGTGTTGAAGCATTCTTCATAGTGGTCAACCATTTTTATTTTTTTCTTGCTTCAAGTCTCGAAATTTCGATCTGTGCACGGTGAGAGTAGAATTTCGTTAAATGCATTTCGATGGAGAGGATAATTATGGTAGGACAATTTTGGATAACATATTTGGTGGATTGTGATTGCAAAGTTGATGGTAACTCATCCTATTTTCATGGGATTTTCTAAATTTAGCCAACACCCCTATTTTTATGTGGAATGATTTGCCCCCATTTTGACTTTATCACATATTTAATCAACATTAATCAGATTTAATCACAACCATTGAAATTAATAGATTTGTGACTTGGATTTGGTCTATGTACTCATATAATAGGGGGTCCTATATAACCCTCCCCCAGTATCTATATATAATAACAAACATGTTTCCAAATTTATTTTTCCACCTTTTTACACTTGCTAAAAATAAAAATTAATATTTGTTAATTAATAAATTTAATAAATATGCATGGCTGACAATATATTATCATAAAATATTATTTCTCTACCTCTCAATTTTGGTATAATAATTATCATTCTATTTTAGAATGTATGATTTGATAATTAAATATTGTGTTGGTACATTTAGAAAGATTCTGATCAGATTATAATCAATATTTAAATTACAATCGTCCATATTTAGTTTTGATTATTAGATGTTGACTTTCCATTAAAACATATTAACTTTTCTATTATAACAATTAATAAAAAGGAAAACATTGTGAATTGATGGCCAAGTAGCTCATATGGTAATAAAATTAATTTCATAAATGATTGATAACGGGAAAAACAATATACTTCGCATTATCGGAATAATAATTTTGTGCAATTTAATTACATGCCATAAATTTATTAATAGTCACATATTTCAGTAATAAAAGAAATAACTCTTAACTGATAATTTTAGTTATTCCGATTATTTAAAAAATTAATCATGACAACTAATATAATTAATGTCATAATTGACATATTTCGAAATTTTTCTTCAAAATTAATAAAAAAAAGAGAGTAAAAAATCACGTTTAATAAATGAGAGTTCACCATATTGCTCAATACCAATCCCACATTTAAAACAAAATGTCTATTTCGTATTTAATATTGTATTCATATAAATCATATAATTTATACTAGATTTTAGCAAGATTCTAAAATACAATTGTAATTATTTAATTTTAGTTATTAAATATTGACTTCCATATTAGCTTTAATTAATATACTAGTATTTTGCCTGTGCGATGCACGGGGTGGGACGGGTGCGTGGGATGTGTCGTTGGATATAAATTGCATGCCTATAAAAATCATATTATCAATGAATATAAAAATGTACAAAAAACGGGTAAACATATAAAAATTGGTGGCTTTCATAAAAATATTTCTCTTAGACATATTTAAAGATGTAGCTTGTGATACTCCATATCCGATTTTCTGGAAAAAAAAACTTATTGAAAAAGTTGTATAAAAAATGAATGTTGTAAAAAAATATAAACACATACTTCACAATTATTGAATGGATAAACATATAAAAGGAATGCATTTTTTCTTATATATGTCACCAAAAAAAGTATTAATTTACCTAGAAAATTAAAAAATTATAAAGAAATAGTTCAACACTAATATCCTATAAATTTATCTTCTGAATATATTGATAAGTTTTACAAATTAAAATATAATATTTACAATAAGTCGGTATCTACTATTATATATTACACCAGTTTAATTGAAATAACATAGATTATTACCTAAATTTATAACTCAATATCATTTTAATTTCATTACATATAATATTGTTCTACCAAAAAATAACTATATATTATTTCTCAATCATTTCTCTTACTTTCAGTAAATGTTTAATATATTATATATGATTGCCATAGTTTAAAAATTTGAAAAAAGAAATCTATTTTTTTGAGTAAAATAAAATATAAGATAATTAGAATTAATGAAATTTAATTTCAAGACTAATTTAAAAATAATAAAATAAAGACAAATTATATTAAGAGCCCAAGCACAAATAAAAAATTCAAACCCAATAAATATTAATCTTATATTTTGAAGCCCAAGCCCACAGTAGAAATTTTATTTTTTTAGTTTTCGTTTAGATATATGTGTCCCCCAATCAGAATTCATTTATACTGTGTGATATTTGCTTTTCGTATATTACTGTGTAACATCACTCGATGTTATATGTGATAAGATCTTAATAATGGTAAAATAAAAATCAGACATCCGAGTCATGAAAAACACATTTTAAACTATTTGTATTTGTTCTATTAGTGTATGATGGTTTCTCGTAGAGACGAATTAGATGTAGCTTCATAAGCCATTGCTCATTGTGATTTTGACATCTTAATGTCTTTGATATGAGAAAGCATTGGTGCCATTTTTTTAGATAAAGAAAGCAACGGCAGATGATTTTTTGAAATGAGATGAAATATGAATGCGAATTTTCACTGCAAGGAAAACTCATATTTATAAGTGTTTTGAAGAAGATTTAAGTATGGAAAGTATATATTATAATCATACACTCATATTGTAATTATATTTGATCAGATTTTAATTTATATTATCTAAATGTGTACTGTGAACTATTTTGTATTGGATCCCAAAAGTTTGGACTTTTTGGAATAGTTAGATATCAGGATATGAATTTTTGATTCACGTCAATAAAATAATTTTAATTTATGATTTTTTTTCCAGTCTAAATCAAAATCGTATCACAAATATTAATTACTTGTCAAAAATAAATATTTAGTTTGCAATGATAATTCAATTGTTATCAAAATCCGTAGTTAGTAGTGATTGATATTAACATAAATAATCAGATTGCAATCAATTATGATTCTTAATATTAATCCTACCATAATAACAAATATTTAATTCCAAAGTTAACATTTTTAGAAAATAAATTGCCATATTTAAATTTTGTATGTTAATTTTCTATGAATATCGACAATCATGAATTATGGCAACAAAAATCAATAATAAAGAGGGTCAAATATTCCTATTTTGAAAATAATATTCCATACTAATAAAACATTAACAAAAAAAAGGTCACCAAATTTTTTAGCAAGTCTCTTTAGGCGGGAAAACATATTTAGAAACCATTTTGCTTTTATATATATATATATAGATCTGTAGTATTTCCTATTCAGATAATTTTATTGTAAAAAGGAAAACCGAATGAATTGTTGGGAAAATAATGTACATATAGTATTGAGGTTCGTTCCATAAACGACTCATAAATGGAAAATCAATATATTACGATATATCATAAAATAATTCGTCTACTTTAATTCCGGTCAATAATTTAATGGCATTCATGTATTGCAAAAATAATATCATAATGTATAATTGAAATTTTATATCTGCTGCATTGCAATAATAATAATTACGGTCCAAGTAATTTTAAATGTCCATAATTTATTAAAAATCATAAACTCATAGTCAAATTTATCAGTTATGGATAAATTATTTGAATTTTAACCAAAAATGACAAAAATATCTCATAATAAATCTGATTTTGTCATATTACCATAATCAGTCTTTTGAATTTCCTGTATGTATGTATGTATGTATATATATATATATATACAGGGAGAGGATCCTGTGAGACCACTCTCTTAGGTTAGTCCATAAGACCGAATCTAGACCATCCAAATAGTAAACCAATGGCCAAGATTCGTTACAATCTATACAGGTTTACCAAACTAACTATATAATAGGAAGGGTAAAATTGGAATCCAGAAAATTATTAATTGTAACCTCCTCCTACATTATAGGGACGTGATCTGTTATTGATCACGTCCCCATAAATCACACAATTCACCATATACGATCAAAAATATGCGTCTCCTTCTCATTGCCAACATTACAACGCCATTATCAAAATCTCTGTAATCACCATTGTCACCCAAAATCGTCCTGCAATTCATCCACAAAAATAGTATACTCGACAGATATCTAACAATTTTCAAGGAATCATCATCCGTTTGATTGGAATTATACAATGGAAAAAAGTGTTGATTACAACGCAACTGAAGAATGTCCTCTCGGTAATTTCTGAGAGATAAAAGTTATAATATTCATACGCCTGTGAATCAACAACTGATGGCTGAACTATATGCACTTCTATTATTGTTGCTTTGTATGTTTAATATGTTAATGTTGTCTAAATAGTGTGTCAATATTGTATATATATTTTTATGTCTTTGCATGTTACCCACTTGTATTTAGGTTGCAACTCAATTAATAGTTTGTATGTTCAGAATAGATAATTTGCCCGTTTAGAATATAAGTGAATAATGTTGCTTTGTATGCAAAAACAGATAAATGTATTGCTGTTGCTTTGTATGTTTAGTGTAAGAATGCTGTCTATTTAGTGTGTCAACATTGTATATATAGTCTTTATATGTCTGCATACTACACACATGTATGAATGTGAAATCTCAATTAGTAGTTTGTATGTTTATAACGGATAATTTGCGAATTTAGGGTATAAGTCTAAATTATTGCTTTGTATGCAAACATATAATACTGTATTATTGTTGCTTTGTATGTTCAGCGTGTGAATCTTGTCTATTTATTTTGTTAACATTGTATATATAGTTTTATATGTTTGCATATTACGCACCTGTATGAAGGTTGCATCTCAATTAGTAATTTGTATGTTTAGTACAGATAATTTGCCCATTTAGAATATAAGTCTTGTGTATATAGCATTATGTATATGCATACTTACGCTTTATCTGCTTATAGGACATTTGTTACCAAATTCGTTGCATGTTTGATCAACAATTACAACGTGTATATATATTTATTTATCAATTGTATATATATAAGACAACAGTTATATATTTACATCTGTAAGTTGTTCAAGTAGGAGTTGTCTGTCATAATAAATTAATAAGTTTGTATACTTATAAATCAAAACGTGCACGTATAGACTATTAAAAATGTATGAATTATATTATAAAACTGTACATATAATTTATACATTTTGTATTATTGACTAATAACCTGGTACGATGGCAAGATGACACGATGGCAAAAACATGGTACGATGACATTTTCACCATCATGCCACATGGCACGATGACAAAAACATGGCACGATGGCCCATGTGGCACGATGGCACAATGAATTTTTTGTCATAGCGCGTGATCATGTTAAGTATCGCACTGGTATTGTGCGACAATATTTTTTAACCTGAAAATTTGAGAAATAACATTTTTTATGCTATAAACTAAGAATATACATTCATTATTTGAGGATATGAATACTTTATTGTTCAAATCTTCAACAATTTGGGCGTTGGAAAAATCTAGGTTTGTATAAAAAAATCGAGAAGAAGAAGAATGTGGGTGAATGATGTGAGTGTATTCAGAACTTATTTAAGTAAGGGTAATATAGTCTTTTAAGTGAATGTCATTGTTGCAATTATATGAAGGTGAGTGTACTCATCAATTTTGGGGGTGTCAATAGCGCCACCCTAGATTAATCTCTAATGAAACAAATAAGTTATTTATAAGATACTAATTTGATGTTTTGAATATAATACTCGAAGTATTAAAGCGATATGTCATGTGGGGTTGGGGCGGAGCGGATGCGATCTTTTGTTCCAAAAGGTGTTTAATCGCATATGTCACCGTTCAGATAGCTTATGACCAACCCGCAAAGTATAGGTCTTGTATATATGGTTATGTTTCTATTGTCAATTTTCAATTTCTTGTGTTGAAAAATGAATTTTGAGAATATATTAGTTTTCGTGTGAAAGATTAATTACTTAGTATAATTGGTTTTTTCAAGAACAAATGCAGTGGAATTATTTTTGATCAAGATATTGCTTAAAATGGCTGGTGATTTGGCGAGCTTCTCAGTCTCCTCAGATGAAGCTGAACATGGATAGTTCGTTTGATCGAGACAAGCTAATAGCTGGTGGAGGGGGATTGGTTCGGTATTATTCGGGCAGACTTATATTGGCGTTTCACAGTTTCTTTCAGGCAGTTTCTAGGGGAGCTATTAGCAGAGATGGGACTACAACAAGCCCGACAGTTTTCATCACAAATTTGGATAGAGCTGGATGCAGTGGCGATTGTTACTATGATTACATCTGGTTGCCTTGGTTCTTAGGGCAGGTTCAAAGACACACCGACTCACATCAGGGAACCTACCGAGAGACCTTCAGTACTCGATTTTCCACATCCACATAGAGGGGAATCGACCAACAGATCACTTAACGGCGTTGGGAGTCACTGCCCTTGGTAGCCATCTTGTCTATGAGGGCACGACATCCCACCATTTATTATCTCTCATTCGGATGGACCAGTTGGGATATATGAGCATTAGATTCTGATAGATCTTTTATATTTTGCGATTTTGAGATGTTCTAGTGTTAGGTTGTTTATTTTTTTGATTTTCTCTCATTGTGACAAGTCATGTACGCGACACTGATATTATATAATCTTTTGATGTTTTGATCTACATGTAGGGGATCAGACCTCAATCCTCCACCTCCGGGTGTTTTTTTTGGAAAAAAAGAAAGATATCTTTTAAATTTTAAAAACCAGTTAAATATATGATCACTGATGGTTCAGTTCTCGGTTTATGCAAGTTCAATTTCAGTGCTTGTTAATATATTCAATTTGTATGGATGACAATTATGAGACAATAATCGAAATAATTTGTAAAGCAATATCAAGAAAGTACTGTAAAAGAGATACATCAATTATATTGGTTCCAAAATGGCTTAATCCTCTACTATTTCACTATTCTCTGACACCAGGAAGAAATTTACTATCAATTCTCAATAGAACATTGGATAGTGTGTCACAAGAGGGAACTTGTTAGTAAAAAATAGGCTTCTTCATAGCTACTCTTCTTCACTAACCAATAAGATATTTTCACAAACTCCTCGAGTCTGCTATTGTATCCAAAAATTGGATCTTCACAGGCTTCTTCACCTAGCTACTGTACCAAGAGTTGTTTCTCACAACTCCTTCAGTATGATACTCTAGCTAACACGCCGAACATGATCTTCAAATTGTTGGATATTCTTGAAGCGTCTTTGAAGTTTCAATTTGCTCTAAGGTAGAGCAACTCAAACGAATAACCGATTAGCTTTGAACTTCGTTCTTGTGTGTATGGCTTTCTTTTGTTTAACCATGAATGCTTGAATTTGACTTTCAATGATTGAACGATTTTTAGAGTGTTATGCTCTAAAGGGTCTTCAAGTAGCTATTTATGTGAGTTTAAATTTTCTGGTTGAAGATAGATTTCAAAATCTTCCCGTAGGACTGCAACCTTGTACTTTCTTTAGGATTGAGACTTCTCATACTGACTTTGCTTAGAAATACTTATTCGACTCTAAACATTCATTTTGTAGTGTATGCCATAAACAAAGTTGCAATTCAGTTCCATTTCTAAATCATTCAGAACATTTTTGCCTTCAGTTCTTCGATGTTGATCTTCTCTTCAGTTCCTACTCTAAAACCCAAGTCTTTTAAAGTGTTATACATTAGATTTAGAGGCTTGAAAAATCATGAGTTCAACAATTGCATAAGGGTGTGTTTTCATATATAGAGCAATTTGGAATCCAATATATTTGGAAAATGAATGGATTTCAAATATCATTATTTGAAATAAATGTCTTGTTCGGATGATGTAGAATTTTGTAAGAATTTCAATTTTTGTAAAATTTTGATAAAAAATTTAGAAGTTTAATCTTTTCTTAATTGGTATTAAATAAAAAAATATAGTCTTATTATGAATAATTATAATTTTATATACTAATAAATATATGAAATTTATAAATTTATTATGTATGAATGTGCGTGCGTGTGTGTGTGTGTGTGTGTGTGTGTGAGAGAGAGAGAGAGAGAGAGAGAGAGAGAGAGAGAGAGAGAGAGAGAGAGAGAGAGAGAGAGAGAGGAGGGAGGGTGAGTGTGTCCAATGTGTGTGAGTAGAGATGTTAAATGGGCTGTAGGTGAAATGGGCCACTATTGGGCTATCAGTAAAAAAAAATTAACCATTATATATTTAAATCTAAAATTTTAAACTTGAGCATATATAACATTTAAAGTTAATCTATTCATTATTAAAGAAAAAAATCATGCATAGTTTATAATTACATTGCATTAACAATATTATAAAATTAGATTTAGCATAGCATTTAGAAATATAAATTGTATCCTAAATATTTTTATTAAACTTCGTGATATTTTCTTATTTAGAATAATAATCACAAAGCTAAATTAAGTTATAAATAAAAAAATAGAAAAATATTTATCGAGGAACAAAGCTTGTCTGGTAAATTTAAAGACTTAAAAATTAGGGAGATATGAATTTGAAAAATATATTTACTAGTAGTAGGTAATAAAAGTAGATATATAATATTAGAATTATATCTATATATATATAACAAGAAAATGGTTTCTAAATATGTTTTCCCGCCTAAACGCAGTTTCTAAAAAGATTTTCGGTGTTTTTTTTTAGTTTAATAGAAATTGTACAAGATAAATATTCATGTAATATCCAGCTGTATCGTGTTAATACAATCTTTGTCTTCAATTCATTAACGTATCGTTTTAATTTAGTCATATATATATATATATGTTGATATGTTCTATATGTAAATTCATATTGAAATATACATGTGCATTCTAATAAAATAATCATTTCTGTCATTTTCTTTATATACATCTGCCACCAAATCAAAACAATTTAAATATTAGGGTTCTACTAAAATGCCCATAATATTTAATTTTGATCATTACCAAAAAAAAAGGGTAAACTACATTAATGATGATTTTTTAAAATTTAGCAATTCCTCATAATACAGGCTAAAATAATCAATTCGATTCCCAAAAATTAACTAAAAATATAAGGTCCATTTTTTGGGCTATTGAATATCTATGAGAATCTGTGATTAGTTGTAAAAAATTATTAGTACCAAAAATAAATAAAAAGTCTTTTCAAATATGGTAAGCCATTTCAACATTTTCGAAATTGGTCTAATTACAATTTATTGCACATTCTTTCTTTGGTGTAGCAATTAGAATACAAAAAAGTTTGATAAAAAAAAAAGAATACAAAAAAGTTAATATTATGTCAATATTCTACCATATATAAAATTCCAAATTCTAATACGCATAATTTAAGCATGTTACAATCTGCTGATGATTTATTTCCTAAAAAGTTGGGCCTTGATCCCTATAAATATGTATTGGTCAACTTATTTTAATTTTATTTTGGCAAACCAAACATAGTGAAGTTTATGTTTTGTTACAATAGGAATATGCTTCTAGAGAAGGAAAACTGATATCATAAGTTCATCATTCTGTTCCTTGTGAAAATTATATTTTGGTATGTGTGATGGGCAACATTTGATGCTTAGAATATATTAAAATTCAGGTATCTAAGGCCTCGAACAGCTTTAAAGACTTTGCCACTCAAGAAAGCAAGAGAATGTTGATGGAGTTGTCCAACATGCAGCAAGTCTTAACTTCAGAAATAAAGATCACTAATCACTATGTGGAGGAAACATTCTCATCAATTGAACGCGTATTCATAATAGAAAATTGCTTGCATGAATGATAATACTTTTATCCTTTATATGACTATATCCGAATTTTGTACTGTTATTTGGTTCGGACAATGTAATCGATTTTACATCCCAAAAATATCTGATAGAAGTGATTTTTTTTTTGTGCGCGGGGGTGGGGACGTGCGGTAAGAAAAATCAAGATTGTTTTGTTTGACAAATGATGACTAATATTGCGTCACAAGTAAATGTAAAATAGAATTTGAAGAATGTTTCAAAGTAAGTAAAACTATTGGATTAAGGGAAATTAGACTAACTGAACCCAGAGAAGACAACTGTTGGATATGAAAACTAATACGGAGTTGTATGATAGTTTTGTTCTAAGTAACTATGTTATACATTTTTAACCACATTCAGTTCCATTTGGCCGCCCCGTTTTTAATTAGGCTGCACGATAAAGACAGTTTATGTAATTAACTCTATGTAAAATTGAGTTGATGTAATATTTTTTAATCTTTTATTATATCTAATTAATCAGTTTTTTTATGATCTTCAAATTGACACATATATTGAGTATCTATAGGATTTATATCAGGTGAGTCCACATAACTTAGGTGAGTACACGAGACCAAATCTGAGTCATTGATTTAATTTTTAAATGGTTGAGATTAATCAGATTTTACCATTATTTAATATATTACTTAATTAAAAAAGGACATATTGGTAATTTTAATTAAAATCAATTTTTTGGGAGGGAAATTATTTTTGGTAGTGGGCTGAAAAATAGGAACCGTTTTAAGAAACATATGTAATCTAAGATACTGCATATCTTCTATTCTTTGGTAAACGAAGAGTCATATTCTTTGCAATCCCTTCTTCCCTGCAAACCCGTCTTCTTCCCTTCTTCTCTGCAAACCGTCTCCATCTTCACGTGAAAAACCATCTTTATCTCCTCTGAAAAACCCATCTTCATCTTCATCTCCATCTCCATCTCCATCTCCATCTCCTCTGAAAAACTCATCTCCATCTACACAGAATAAACTCCATCCCCACAGATATTGTGAAAAACCACACAAGAAGAGAAAAATCCCTATGAAAAAACCCAATTTCTGTGAAAAACCCCGAACTCGACGGGGGGTTTTCAAGGCGGTGACAATTTCCGAATGGTATCACGTTTGTTCTTCGAGGTAGTATAAAATATTGTGTTTTTGGGTAAGTTCATATGTTGATAAAATTATCTGTTTTTTAGTTCGTGTAAAATATTGTGTTTTGGGTTTTAATTTTTGTACAACATAATGAAAATTTTGGGAAATGAAGTTTAAATTGATCATGTTTTTGTTCAATTATGTGCAAATGCTTAGGATCTATTGTGGTTTTTTTCCACTGATTTTACAAGTTGAAAAAACAAAGTTTGGCAGACAGGGGGTAATCAGGAGCACCATGTTTTTTCATAGTATGGTAGATTGCTTAATGGGGGTTTAAACTGCTTATTGTTGTTGATAATTATGCTTATGTATGTTTTGTATTATGCTTATATATATGTTTTATATTATGCTCTCAAACATGGGGGGTAATTAGTGTTGTCATGTTTTTTCTAAGTTTGGGGGATTGCTTATTGATGTTATCAACTGCTTAATGTTGTAAATAGTTTTGCTTATGTATGTTTTCGATTATGCTTATGTTTGTTATATTATGCTTATGCTTGGTTGTTGTTATATTTATAAATGATTGTATGTTAATGAATGCTTTATATAACTGACTAGTGTCTTTTTTTTATAGATTATCTGCTGGAAATGACAAAAGAGAGTTGGTTTTGGGACGGGCGAAGGAGTTTGCTAAAATGAGTTAGGATCACAATGAAACATTGTTGTTCCATACTTTTTGATCAAAAATATTGAACATTGTACTTTGTTATAGCCATTTTAAATATGGTTGGTTTTGATGTATATTTGTAGTTGATATAAGAATGTTTTCTAGTTAGTGTCGTATTTATTTTCATGGTTTTTAGATATTGCAAGCAAAATTCAATTGTTTTGTAAGCATAATTCAATTGACTTGTAAGCAATTATTTTCATGGTTTTTAGATACTGTAAGCATAATTCAATTGTTTTGCAAGCAGACTTCAATCGCTTTGTAAGCAAAATTCAATTGCTTTGTAAGCAATTATTTTCATGGTTTTTTTATACTGCAAGCATAACTCAATTGCTTTGTAAGCACCATAACATCCTTTTACAAGAAATACTTTACACACAAATAAGCAATTGAACATATGGGACTGCAGTAACCAAATTTTGCACGAATGTTGAATGATTTACTCGAAAAGCATTACAACAGTCACAAATAAGCAGAGTACATATCAGTAATAAGCATGACCATAATTTTTGTAGAATTGTATTTCGTTGTCGACATTATCAAAATCCATTTGTTGTTTTGGAGTCATATTTTCGTCACATTCCGGTATCCAGTTCGGAGATGAATCCGATGTTATTTCAATCCGATGTTGCGGTACATGTGCAATCCCAACTGATTCAAGCAAAATAAATAATTAAGCAACATTTAGCATATACATAAGAATATAATTATGCACATGTAAGTTAGCATGCATGTATTTTTTGAAGAAAAAAACGGGGATGTAGAAATAAATTTTCTGCATAACATGATTGGTTTTATATATTCGCAAGTAAGTTCATAATTTTAAGCATATTCATAGGCATAGATAAGCAACATTATAGACATGCATAAACAACTTTCTGGGTAAACATTAAAAAAAATGGAATGATTAATCGAAATGATTGTTTTAAAAAAATGTGAATCAAAATTTAATTGTATTCAGTAAAAATGGGCAATATAAACAATGAAAGACGAGACAAATGGTTACCTTGTTATTCATTAGTGTTGAAGCATTCTTCATAGTGGTCATCCATTTTTATTTTTTTCTTCCTTCAAGTCTCGAAATTTCGATCTGTGCACGGTGAGAGTAGAATTTCATTCGACAGACTCAATGGAGAGGATAATTATGGCTGGGACAATTTTGGATAACATATTTGGTGGATTGTGATTGCAAAGTTGATGGTAACTCATCCTAGCTATTTTCATGGGATTTTCTAAATTTAGCCAACACCCCTATTTTTATGTGGAATGATTTGCCCCCATTTTGACTTTATCACATATTTAATCAACATTAATCAAATTTAATCACAACCATTGAAATTAATAGATTTGTGACTTGGATTTGGTCCTATGTACTCATATAATAGGGGGGTCCTATATAACCCTCCCCCAATATCTATATATAATAACAAATATGTTTCCAAATTTATTTTCCCACCTTTTTACACTTGCTAAAAATAAAAATTAATATTTGTTAATTAATAAATTTAATAAATATGCATGGCTGACAATATATTATCATAAAATATTATTTCTCTACCTCTCAATTTTGGTATAATAATTATCATTCTATTTTAGAATGTGTGATTTGATAATTAAATATTGTGTTGGTACATTTAGAAAGATTCTGATCAGATTATAATCAATATTTAAAATACAATCGTCCATATTTAGTTTTGATTATTAGATGTTGACTTTCCATTAAAACATAACTTTTCTATTATAACAATTAATAAAAAGGAAAACATTGTGAATTGATGGCCAAGTAGCTCATATGGTAATAAAATTAATTTCATAAATGATTGATAACGGAAAAAACAATATACTTCGCATTATCGGAATAATAAATTTGTGCAATTTAATTACATGCCATAAATTTATTAATAGTCATATATTTCAGTAATAAAAGAAATAATTCTTAACTGATAATTTTAGTTATTCGAATTATTTAAAAAGTTAATCATGACCAACTAATATAATTAATGCCATAATTGACATATTTCGAAATTTTTCTTCAAAATTAATAAAAAAAAAAGAGATTAAAAAATCACGTTTAATAAATGAGAGTTCACCATATTGCTCAATACCAATCCCACATTTAAAACAAAATGTCTATTTCGTATTTAATATTGTATTCATATAAATCATATAATTTATACTAGATTTCAAGATTCTAAAATACAATTGTAATTATTTAATTTTAGTTATTAAATATTGACTTCCATATTAGCTTTAATCAATATATATGTAGTATTTCCTATTCAGATAATTTTATTGTAAAAAGGAAAACCGAATGAATTGTTGGGCAAATAATGTACATATAGTATTGAGGTTCGTTCCATAAGCGATTCATAAATGGAAAATCAATATATTACGATATATCATAAAATAATTCCCACTTTAATTCGGTCAATAATTTAATGGCATTCTGTATTGCAAAAATAATATCATAATGTATAATTGAAATTTATATCTGCTGCATTGCAATAATAATAATTACGGTCCAAGTAATTTTAAATGTCCATAATTTATTAAAAATCATAAACTCATAGTCAAATTTATCAGTTATGGATAAATTATTTGAATTCTAACCAAAAATGACAAAAATATCTCATAATAAATCTGATTTTGTCATATTACCATAATCAGTCTTTTGAATTTCATGTATGTATGTATATATATATATATATATATAGGGAGAGGATCCTGTGAGACCACTCTCTTAGGTTATTCCATAAGACCGAATCTAGACCATCCAAATAGTAAACCAATGGTCAAGATTTGTTACAATCTATACATGTTTACCAAAGTAACTATACAATAGAAAGGGTAAAATTGGAATCTAGAAAATTATTAATTGTAACATCCTCCTACATTATAAGGACGTGATCTGTTATTGATCACGTCCCCATAAATCACGCAATTCACCATATACGATCAAAAATATGCGTCCCCTTCTCATCGCCAACATTACAACGCCATTATCAAAACCTCTGTAATCACCATTGTCACCCAAAATCGTCCTGCAATTCATCCACAAAAATAGTATACTCGACAGATATCTAACAATTTGCAAGGAATCATCTTCCGTTTGATTGGATAAAATTATACAATGGAAAAAAGTGTTGATTACAACGCAACTGAAGAATGTCCTCCCGGTAATTTCTGAGAGATAAAAGTTATAATATTCATATGCCTGTGAATCAGCAACTGATGGCTGAACTATATGCACTTCTATTATTGTTGCTTTGTATGTTTAATACGTTAATGTTGTCTAAATAGTGTGTCAATATTGTATATATATTTTTATGTCTTTGCATGTTACCCACTTGTATTTTACAATTAATAGTTTGTATGTTCCGAACAGGTAATTTGCCCTTTTAGAATATAAGTGAATAATGTTGCTTTGTATGCAAAAATAGATAAATGTATTGATGTTGCTTTGTATGTTTAGTGTAAGAATGCTGTCTATTTAGTGTGTCAACATTGTATATATAGTCTTTATATGTCTGCATACTACCCACCTGTATGAATGTGAAATCTCAATTAGTAGTTTGTATGTTTATAACGGATAATTTGCGAATTTAGGGTATAAGTCTAAATTATTGCTTTGTATGCAAAAATATAGTACTGTATTATTGTTGCTTTGTATGTTTAGTGTGTGAATCTTGTCTATTTACTTTGTCAACATTGTATATATATTTTTATATGTTTGCATATTACCCACCTGTATGAAGGTTGCATCTCAATTAGTAATTTGTATGATTAGTACAGATAATTTGCCCATTTAGAATATAAGTCTTGTGTATATAGCATTATGTATGTGCATACTTACGCCTTATCTGCTTATAGGACATTTGTTACCAAATTCGTTGCATGTTTGATAAGCAATTACAACGTGTATATATTTATTTATCAATTGTATATATATAAGACAACACTTGTATATTTACATCTGTAAGTTGTTCAAGTAGGAGTTGTCTGTCATAATAAATTAATAAGTTTGTATACTTATAAATCAAAACATGCATGTATAAACTATTAAAAATGTATGAATGATATTATAAAATTGTATATATAATTTATACGTTTTGTATTATTGATTAATAACCTTTGTGATGTCAAAAAACAATGTAGGACAACGGCTCGAAATCTCGCCAGGATCAACAAAATATTGGATACCAGAGGTGGAACACAAAAAGATTCCGCAAGTGGGAATGCATTTCGCTACGTTGGAAACTGGTGTACAATTTTACCGGGACTATGGAGCAATTAGCGGATTCGACATCAGAAGCATCACAACAAAGCGATTCAATAATGAAGTCATTCGCCAGTATTATGTTCTTTGCAATAGAGAAGACTTCAAAAACATAAAAACACCACCATACTGCGGAGAACGCAGAGGAAAGCGAAAGAAAGACACGAGCGCATGGGTCACCAAAAAGGACTTCAAATCGTGTCGGATGCAATGCACGTTGTATTTTCGAGTACACTGTAACAGGCGCCTATAAAATACTTGATTTTGAAGAGCGCCACACTCACCCAATGGTAGTGGATACATTCAAGCAGTTTCTTAAAGTTAATAGAAACCTTAACTTCGGTCATCAGCAATTTATCATCAACTGCACGAAAGCTAATATAGGGAGTTCTAAACAACACGATTATTCAGGGAGATGGTGGGTGGATTTTCACAAGTCGGGGCACTGAAGGTTGATTTTAAAAACTTCAAGCGAGACTTGAAATCATACATCAGTGGTGCAGACGCACAGTTGGTAATAGACAAATTGTTCAGACAAAAGGAAGTTAATCAAGGGATGGCGTTCGATTACGATGTAGACAAAGATGAACAACTGACAAGGCTCTTTTGGGCAGACCAAAAAGCTATAAGGAACTATGACACGTTTGGTGATGTGATTTCATTTGGTGCTACATACAATACTAACATGTTAATGGGTCTTCATGTTTATTGCTAGTGATACGCATACTTAATTTTATGCAATTGTATATTTAGTTTTAAAAATTGTTTATATTAAAGAATTTTATGCAAATCTGTTCCCTTGAATAATTACTGGAGTGGACTTGTATATTAATACATCTAAATTGTATACATATGAATGTTTTGTTGTTTATTTGTTCATTTGTATTGTATGCTACATAGATTGACACTACATACTAAGTTCAATGAACTATATGCTTAAATTAGTTAGTACATCGAATTTGATTTACAAACTCCTATACTGCTGTATATATAGTTTGGTGAATTGCATACTTGTTTAGTTGAAGTTGTATACTTACTTTACTATAATTGTATGATTAAAACTGGTTTCATGGCAGTTGTATACTTAGTTTAGTATAGTTGTATACATGTTTTAATTTAGTAGTATAGATTTATGCCGTAAACTTAACGTAACAAAAATGTGTAGGTATAAAATGGTTTTTGCCCCATTCATAGGAGTCGATAACCATCGCCGATGTGTGACATTTTGTTGGTCTTATATTAAAGGAAGATGAAGAGTCGTATACATGGTTTGTTCACAAAGTTCTTGGGTTTGTTGGTCGGAGCCATACTATATAATGTGAGACCGGATCGGCAATGAAGAAAGCAATACAATCGGTATTCAAGACAAAGACAAAACACAGATTGTGTATGTGGCACATAATGGAAAAGGTTAGTGTAAAAGTCGGTCACACCTGTTCAAGGATAAAAAAATCATAAATCGTCTAAATTCAATCGTGTGGGATGGCAACATTTGAATACAGATTTTGAGAGTCAATGGAATGATATTATGTGACTTTAGTCTAAAATCGCATCCATGGTTCACGCATTTGTATGAGATTAGGCGAGTTGGATACCGGCTTATTTTACAAATGTGCCCGATGAGTGGTTTGCTCAAAACTACCTCACGGTCGAGAGAGCACCAATAATTTGGTTTGGGAATTACACAAATCCTGGTTCGAACTTGGTTGAATTTTTCATGCACTTTGAAAGTGCAATGGAGTCACAACGCCATGCATGCAGATAAATTGGACCACATCGCAAACATCGTTTCCACGGTCTGCAAGACAAAAAATCGACCATTGAGAAACATGCATGTTAAGTGTACACCCACATCTGCTGTATTTACCGATGTTAGCACATAAATTGAATCGACTGCTATGAGTGCACGATTACGAGAGATAAGCGATGATGCAAACAAGTGTTCCTACAGAATTAGAGACAAAACAAGTCGAATTTTTGATGTCGTAAATTATAAGATGGAGACAATGATAAACTGCAGCTGAAAAATGTTCGAACAGACGGGCTTACTGTGTTGTCATGTTTTCCTAATCCTAAAGGACTGTCAGGAAATACCTATAAATTTTTTAGCTCGACGATGGATGAAGATTCCCTCAATAACACAATACACAAGATCTGGCTGGATTTATCAATTTGCGGGGGGCGATAAATCCGCAATCACGCTAAACAACCTTTGGTCCGACTTCCACACCTGCATTGGTCTAGCGCAATGGAATGTTGAAAAATTATCAAATTTATCACGACTTGTGTCTGAAGAAAAGGCGAAATTGTTAAAGGATGGGCAACATGTACCGTCTTTTGGAACCAAAAAGTTAGTACTAGAGACCTATTGTGGGTCAACCTCACAGCTTAATATTTCTGTGTTACCACCAAAACAGGCAAAAAACAAAGGCAACATCAGTAATCTGAGAAGTAGAATTCAGAGCCAAAGAGAGAAAGCCATTAAAGCAAGTACAAAGCTCAAAAGAAAATGTGGAACATGTGGTGAGATCGGAATGCGTAACAGCCGAACATGTCCAAAACGCGACACCACGCCCTAGTGCAATGTTTCTATTTTTGGAAAAAAAAAAAACAATTATGTCAGTTTATTATTTATGAAAACTGTTTTTTTGAAACATTGAGTGATTTGTTGATTTATCTTTAAAGTTATTTTTTCTCTCTAAACATTTATTGCATATACAATTACATTCATCTAAATATGCAAGTAAAAACACTAAGCAAACAGAATTGTTTTACTTCATAAACAACTGCACTGTATACGCCAATAAGTACCTTAAGATTTATACAAAATATACAAATCCGCTTAACTAATCAAGCAATTATATTAACCTGTTTTATACAACAAAATATACAATTCAAAATAATCCAGAAGTAAACAAATGAAACAGGTTAAATATACAATTCGATACAACTATCTATACAAGTTTCTGCATCCAGGTATAATGTACATTCATCTCAAAAAAAAAAAAAACACTTTCATCTAAAAAAGATCACTCTAAAACAAAACAAAAAAAAATGAGATGACACAACACCATACAAGGTAAAACAAATGAGATGACACAAACACAATAAGCAAAACAACTTAATAAATTGTACCAAAGTTTGAATTACCAACATTCCAAAACAAAACAGTTCCAATGTCATTTAAAACAACCAAAAAAAAATAGATCCAATGTCATTCCAAAAAAAAAAAAAAACAGATCCAATGTCATTTAAAACAATCACTATTAGTTACCAGATATTAACAAAAAAAAAAAACTAAAGTATTCCACCATTCACAAATAAAACCAACTTCTACACTGGCTTCTTGCCAGTCCAATGTTTCTTGCATTCAACCAAATTCTTCTCCCTTAACTCGTTCATGTCGTCTAGGAAAATAGCGCCGGTGTACTTGGAACGGAAAATACACATGAGATTTGCATCGCCCTTACGTAAACCAGGTGTCCAGCCCCTCAAACCTCCACCCATATACGTTTCCATATGCCGCATTGCAAATATTCCGCAATCGACCTTGTTTCGTGCATCTCTCCATGGCATTGAAATTCTGGTTGGAGTGAGCTGCCCAATCTCTTGACCCATCTGCACGCAACCTTTGCTTATCAAGTACTGAGAAAAGACGCGAACTTGCCACGATAGATACAAACAATTATAAAAAAACATATGAAGAAATGATGTATCAAAGCAACATAAAAATATATATATCAAAAATACATGTTCAACTCACCGATTTAGCGGGCACATCGTCGTATTTGTCCAACTTGGTTCCACCAACAGAAGAATTATCCAAAATCTGCATACTCTTCATCTTCATATCAAACACAACAACAAACAGGTGTTCACTCTTGCATATTGGAAAGAAAAAATGGAAAAAGGTAAAAAAATATTAGTTAAGTTTGAAAATAAATGTTGTAAATCTAAAAATGAATATATAAAATAAATACCATATCAAACGCCTGCAACTTTGTTGGATTAACATCACCAAACTCAGCATCTAGACTTTGAGAAAATAAAGCCAAATTTCTATTATCATCATCTACCTCAGACGGTGTAACAACGGAATACAACTACATGCAAATGTAAAAAAAATATAAACAGTCAGCAATAATGAAAATGTACAAAAACAATACGCTAAGTATACAATAAAAAAGAATGCTAAGTATACAATAAAAAAAAGATTAGTATGCAGACTCATTTGGCAAAGTACACATTACACATAAACAAATCAAATATAGTAACTACACACATCCTCTGAACTACATAAACAACTCCAATACAGTAACTATACACATCAAATATACTAAATATACATGTATACTAACTACGTAAACAACTCTGATATACTAACTATACACATCCTCAGAATTACGTAAACAACTCTAGTATACTAACTATACATGTATATGTACAAACAATGACAAAGATGAAAACATTAGAAGTAAACATGTGCATCTAACTAACTGTACAATTAAATATTGATAAATATACATAAACATTAAAACATTACAAGTATAACCCAAAAACAGTTAAATGAGTTAACCTTCCTAATTGTACAAATTCACTAAAATATTACTAAGTATGCATAATAATTTCACAATAAACATACAATAAGACTGAACTAATTATACATATACAATCCATTTTGAATTTGAAAATAAGCAGATTAATCGACCAATTTGTATACGATTATGTCTACTGAACTAAATAAACAAATCAACTTAACTAAGTATACAATTCTGCCAGACTAACTATACAAACATACATTTACATGCACTTGCATGCAATTAATTCCCTACTATGTATACCAAACATGCCCTTACATTTATTTTCTGAATACATGCATGAATGGTAACAAAAAAAAGAGAGTTCCGTAGAGTATGTCGTAGAAAAAAATCGAAATGGCGAACCCTTGCTCCTGACAGACTCTTTGGCATTCAAAATCTTCGTCCACACATCGATCAGGGAGACACTCAAGTAACTTCCAGGCCACATAGTCACAAAGTCTTCCTTTGTAATAGTCATATCATCAGCCTTAAAAATGGCATCGTCTCTGCAAAAAGAGAAATACATAAAAAATATATTTAAAATTCATTAATTACACTAAAATTTATAGTATACTTGACCATAAAAAAAATTAAATTACTTTTCAGCTTCCGGGTTCTCAAACAACCATTTAACAATCATGTTCTGCTGCTCATTCAACCTAGACATCACATCGACCTGTCGCTCAACGAATGGGGACGTCAATGTCTGAGTCTTCTTTTTCTGACGAGGTTCGTTTCTGCGATAAACATTTGGCTTCTCGCTGTTCTTCTTCGCCCCCTCCTTCCCATGCACAGCCGCACCCTTCCCACCGTCAACAATCGGAGCCTCTTCCTGCTGATAAAAAAAATATAAGAACATATGTCCAGCAAAAAAATAAATAATTATGCAAAACAAATAATGCAAATTACCTTCTCATCATCATCTTCCTTTTCCTCCTCATCGTCTTCCTTTTCCTCCTCTTCCTGCATATACAGACGTGATGTCTCAACCATGGCATCCCATTTAGCATTGTTTTGTTCTTGGGTTAAACCAAGACTAAAACTAGGCCTGTCAGCTTTCCATTTCTCAAACTCATCCCGCTTGCAAATGGCAGCTTCCATCTTCTCAAGCAATGCTATGTTGTCGGGATTGCTCCAAAATGCCTCAACCTACTGACTCTCGCTTCCAACTAAATCCTCTCCAACCCGTGTTCCCTCTACTTTAACGGTCTTGTGGCATATAAGATTCTGAGCAACAACCCCAATTTCAGAAAATTCAGGGACCTCCACCACATCAGAAGGTGCATCCCGAATTAACGAAATAATTTCTACCACATCCGAAGCAAGACACGCAATCCTTGCCTTAATATTCCCAATATAATCCTGCTGAGAGAATACAACATAAAAACAATCATACAAAATATACAGAAAATAGATTTAAAGTCAATATAAAACTGAACTATGCAACAAATGCTACGAACTAAACTATGTACGCTTATGAACAATTATACAACATTTGTAAACTAAGTATACAATATATGTAGACTAACTATACACAAAACTAAGGATGCAACAAATACTACAATATAAACTATGTATGCATAAGACCAACAATACAATATTGGTAAACTAAATATACAATATATAGACTAACTATACACAAAACTAAGTATGCAACAAATACTGCAATATAAACTATGTATGCATAAGACCAATAATACAATATTGGTAAACTAAGTAAAAAATATATGTAGACTAAATATACACAAAACTGACCTATATATGAAAACAAATGCTGCACATAAATCTAATTTTTGTAACATAACTATCTATGCAGCAAATTTACATTATGTATACACCTATGTTGAGCTACTTATACAAACTACAAATAAACTAAGACACCACATACGTCAAGTAATTATACAAAAAGATATAAACTATGTATGTAATATGCCAAATATACAACATATGCATCTTAAGTGTAACACAAACATCAACTAAATATACAACATATATTATTTTTAAAATAAACTGTGTATCATACCAAGTATACAATATCTGTGACTTATGTATACAACAAAAACCAACTAACTATACAACATATAACATTGTATACCTGCCCAATGCGGCCTGCCGACGAAGGCCCGGGATGAGATGACTATTTCTCTTGACCAGTCACCAATCTCTCCAACTGAGGTTGCAGTGAAGGCACTCCCAAATATGGTCCCTGCACATATCCTTGCCCAAATCCACCATGTTTGAACTCTTTATAAACTCTTTCCTTGAATTTAACCATGGTCCATGAAGCCATAACCGGTAAAGTCCTCGGCACATCCCTCCCAAGCACACACACTCTATCTAAATAAAACACCTACGTATACGAAGCATTGAATAAGTGACACCACATTAAACTAAAAAACTGGGAAAGACAATAAATGGCAAATTACCATTAGCAACAACACCAGGCCGTTGAACTCAATCTTGTTCATCCCATCCCACTTAACTCTTTTAGATATCAGGGTATTCAATGTGTAATCCCACCAATTAAATTTCCTGATTCTTGACACATCGTCGAGGCAATCCAGAATAAGTGGGTTGATGTACCCACACTGTAAATTTCCAATAAGAACGTTGTTAACAAGCGTCACAAAATGCCTTTTGAACCAGTCCCCGCCGTCTACGCACTCCATCATCCTCACAGCCAAATCACCCGCAGTCACTCTCTGGAAATTCGGGAACATTGTTTTCCACTCATCGTACAACGCACATCTCCCCGATTTTTTCTTCCTTTCAATAGCCACATCCCCCTTAGGGAATCCCAACAGCCTACCAACATCTTCACTCTCAATGTGAACACGCCTACCATCGTCAAATACAAGTTCACTACTTAGAGGATTGAAATTTTCAACTAACCAATACGTGAGCTTTTTATTGAAATCCTCAAATTTCAGGGAAAACAGACTCCCAAAACCCATCTCACGTACTACATTCTTCTGTGCAGGTTTCATAGAAGCAAGAGCATCAACCAAAACCTTCGGTTTCGCCCTAACTTGCGTTCCGGGATATGAACTGTCAATCCTTCACCTCTTTTTGGGCTGCTCGTCTCCGGAACTATACTTTGCACCACTATTGACCTCTATTTCCTGCTCTTCACTTGACATTATACTAGCCACCAACACCTACATAAAAAGAACCCTGTATCAAGATGTCGTATATTTAACATGACAAACTTGTATACTTAGTATACAATTCTGCATACAAAAGAATGTTTACATTAAATTTAATGTTGTATATTTAACATAATATATCAGTATACTTATTAAAAAAATCTGCATACTTGTTATGTGGTTCTTACTTGGGATACACTAATTTGTTTACATTCTACTTAATCCTGTTTACTTAGCATAACATGTAAGAATAACAAGAATACACCACAACCCCCTACATAAAAAAACACTTAATTCATATATGAACAAGTGAATACAAAAGTATGTTTATATACTACTTAATGTTGTATAATTAACAAACTATATCGATATACTTAATAAAAAAATATGCATACTTGTTATGGGTTTGTTATCAGTATAATTGCAAAATTACTGAATGAAAAATTGATGACTTGAAAAACTCACAAATTGCGACAGAGGACCTTCATTAACGACCAGGAAAAATAAAAAAGCACAGAAGATGAAAACAACAAATACACCTTCACCATACAAGAACTCAGACGACAAAACCCCCCTCTCCTCAAATCTTCTCCACAAAAATCGTACTCCTAAACCCACCAAAAATTACTTGTTGATACAAGAACAAACTTAAATTTGACGGATTTGGGCCAAATAAAGAGAAAAGGGACTCACCTTTGCACATGCAGTGAACGTCACTAAATAGCACTTCTTTGGTTCTTCTTCGCAAACCCAAACCGGCTACCAATAATTTTTTTAGAGCGCTACTCGACTGGAAGTGATGGATTATTTGGGGGAGAAAAAAATGGTTAGGGTTGGGCGCTCGCTACTCGACGGGAAGAAAGAAAATATTTGTGGGAAGGAAGAAAGAGAGAGGGTTTTTTTCTTGTCAAAAAACCGTAGAGTGGAGGGAAGCCAAAAGGAACCAGTTTTGAAAAGACACAACTGAAAATGTATGGTTATTTCCCCCTAAAAAACGGGAAACTGATAAAGGAAAGATCCTATTTTCCTATTAATTAGAAATTAACGTTATCTCTTTAAGAAACTGTAAAATGGTGAAAATACAATCATACCCTTAATTACCCAAAAATAACTAAAGAGATCTCATCTATTAAAAAATCAAAACAATGGTCTATATGCGGTCTTATGGACTAACCTGAAGAGGTTGGTCTCATTTGAACCAATCTCTCTCTCTCTCTCTCTCTATATATATATATATATATATATATAGAGAGAGAGAGAGAGAAGAGAGAGAGAGAGAGAGAGAGAGAGAGAGAGAGAGAGAGAGAGAGAGAGAGAGAGAGAGAGAGAGAGAATCAATTCATTAGTAACTTACGCATTCAAATGAAAATTATGATCCGACACAATAACTCATATGGTACGCCTACACAGGTCCCGTACATCGCACGGGCAAAACACTAATTTATTTTATAAAAGACAAAAAATAGCGGGCTAGCCCGGTTAACCTTCGGGCTAGCCCTAACTGGCTTTGGGCTAAATGGTCCGGGCCAGAAAAACCCGAATTTAAATGGGCCTAAACAATTCCGCCACAACCCCCATAATTTTTTGTTTGCGGCCCTTTTAATATCTCTATGTGTGAGATTGAGGATCTTTTGGACGATGCTCAATCGGATAGCTTCAAATCCTAAAACGCGAGTGCTACCAAAATGTGGGAGGACTATGCTGATGAAGTGGATTCATCTGATAATAAGGATTTTAGAGTAATTATTTAGTGCTTTTATTTATCCATTCTTGTGTGGAAGTCTTTCAAGGATGCCTTTTTTTGCCAATGGTTGGTTTTATCTTGGTAGGTTTTAACGAGGCACATACTTAAGCTACTTGATCGGTTTGTGACATGACTTTTTCCTTTATTTTATATATTTTTACACTTATTTAAAAAAAATACAACCGTATATCATTTCCTTTAAATGAACTATGTACTCAATTACTAAATGTTTGAAATAGATTTTCAAAATCTTTGTTGTAGCTGCAGATGGGCCAAAATCGTACTTTTAGGCTCAAGGGGAACAAACACAAGGATAAATGACAATGGACACAGTTGATATATAAATCTATTGAGACTTAAAACTTTAGTGACAAAATTTATCTTTAACGTGATGTCAAAAATATATTTTTCTATTTTTATTTAAAAAAATATAAAAATAAAAAACTAATTTCACACCATAGTTAAAATTCCTGATAGTGTGTAGAGTAAACACCAAAACCATGAATTTCTATTTTCTTAGACGCGTTATTGTGGTTGTGATCTGCTACTTTTGAATTAAATATATAGTGGTAATAGGCCAAATTGACCATTTATGTTTTGCAAAAATTAAAAATAGTCATGTTTTACAAAAAAATATGATGTTTTAGGCATTTTGATTGAAAATTAACGGTCATACCCTTCATGCACTAAGTATTGATAAGGTAAATAGATAGAGTTAGCAAGGTCGATCCCATAGAGATTAATAAATTCATGCACTAAGTATTGAGATTGTAATATTATTATTTTTATTTAGACGATCGAAAATTGATTGTTGTTTTTGTAAAAGTAAGACAATATTTTATCATAAAAAGACAAAGCAAAGAGTTCGATCGAAAAATCAAGTGGATGAATGGATTCCAGAGTTGTGGTTTCAGTTAATCTACCTCTTGTTATCCGAATAATCAAAACCAAAGTTATTATTAGTCTTTCCTATAAGACGATCACAAAAGTATTTTATCCTCTCTCTCGAGACACAATAAAAATGTTGATTGAATTATCTATTCTAGCATCTCTACTTAACATCAGATAAACAACTCCCAAAAGTATAAAAGATCAGTTATCCTCACAAATACTCACAGGCTTCTCAATCTTGCAAAGTATTCATGTCAAGTACTCAAGATCTAGTATTGAAACTCATCTCTCGAATTATGAATTAATAAATCAAGCAAGTTAAACCAATGGTCATTTGATAAAACAAGAAATAAATAGAGTACTCGAATAGGGTTTGAAATAATAACTTAAATTCAATTAAACATCAAACAAGAGTACCAGTTAACCTAATCCCAAACCCCGGAATTACAAGGTATTTAGCCGGACATGGGAAATAAACAATTCATAGACAAATCGTTCATGTACATATCTAACCAAGTGAAAATAAAAGGTACAACGGAATAAGCAAACTCAGGGATATTGATGATCTCTCGATCAATCTTCAGTCCTCAAGCGTGTGGATGCGACCTCGATCAATCTCCCGAATCCTCCGGTAGGAGGTTTCTCTTTTCTGTGTTTTTTAGGGTAAAAATCAGTGTCCTCGTTTGGGGCCGCCTCGTCTCTATTTATACTTTCGTTGGGCCAAATCTAAGTAATTACATCTTGAATCTGTTAATTCCCGCACAGACGCACGGGTCGTGCGCTCACGCATGACCAGCCCATACGTCAAGCCGTAGCTTCAGTCTTCTCTTGATCACACGCACGGGTCGTGCGTATAAGCACGACCAGCCCGTGCGTCGATGTGAACCATAATTCCTTGATCCCCTGTTTGCCTTTGCGTGCGTGGGTTTGTATTTTGCCGATTAAATCGATCTCTTCTCGGTTCAGCTCTAAACTTCATGTATTCACTCGATTCTCGACGTTCCTTTACTGCAATGCTCCGATTTGCCACAAAAGTGCAACAAATATCGTTTAATTCCTACAAAAGGAGCAAAGCGTAATATCTTTTCCACTTTATAAGAACATGACCCATTTTACCAAGTTAATGCATTCTTAACAACCTATTATATCCAATATTATGCCCAAATTACATGCAAAACTCACACTAATCAAACCCCAAACTTAAACCGTTGATTTGTGAGCCCCCCGTCAATGCTTTATAAATAAGACAAAACACAAGTGGGAGGAATGAAAAGCAAAAATTAAGAATAACACATCAAAACTCATGCTGCTTATCCATAGGCATGAAGCAATAAATCATCCAATCCCCAAACATCTAATATAGAACACATATCAATGAAACCATGGGAAATGCTTTGAATTACGACTCTCACTGATCAAGTGTATGCTCTCTTCTCATGTGTATAAGGGACGTGTTTACACTCAAATCATATCAATGATGAAGAATTACCATAAGCTTGCAAATCATCTCACATCTGCGCCACTAGAGTGTATGCAATTCATGAATCAAAAAGGACTTTCTCGTTTGGTTGTAATGAAGGCTCTTTGGTTAAGGTAGGGAAATATAGATAAAGTGACTCAAACTCGAGCGTATAGAGTGGTAAGCACATCTTTCATTCGAATCAATCATACTCATTTAAACCCAATATGCTACTCAAAGCACCCCTCGTTTTCATCAATTTCTCATATCCCTTTTTTTCTTTTCTTTTGTAGATCTCAAACTTTCTTTCACCTCTCATCACAAGCCCCAGCCTACAAGTTCATTCATAATTAACTCATCTATAAAGTTGATTTTTTTCCTCCTTTTCTTCTTCTTTTTATTTCCATAGACCAATCCCCGCACAATTATATAAATTCTTGATTTCTTCCCATTCAACCTCATTCAATCCTCTTACTCAGTTTTATACGCTTAAAGTGAATGGTAACAGATATATCAAGTTAAGGCTTGAAATGTGGCTATCAAAAAAAAAAAAAAAACAAAAAGGCACTAAACTCAAATTGGGTAACTAGGGAATTTACTATCATTTGGTAGGCAATAGGCTTGAAAGGCTTAATGAAAATGACCTTAAATCATCTTCACAATTTTCATACACATGTGGCCTTGACAGAGATACCAGAGTAAGTTCTAAAATTCTAATCAACATGAATGATACACTCAAATCAACAAACAAGACTGTATATAATGAAAGCAGTAAAGGCTCAAAAGCTCACAGGCTTGCAAATTCATAAATCAAAGCATAAAATCAATGTTCTCAATAACACATGCTCCATATCATCTATTCTCATCATGATCGATTCACACTCAACACCCAATTCAAAACATCACTAATTTTTTTCTCAAATAATTCCCCAAGTCGCAACATACACCACAAAAACAGTTTACTCACTCTCTAAAATCCTACTAAAGCAATAAATATGCTAAAACTGTAAACGTACGTCTAATGCAATGCAACCTAAATGCTCTACATGCAACTATATGAATGCAAAATTTTTTCTATCTACACCCTTCATATCAAAATGAACTATCTCTCCCCCAAACTTGAATGAAATTATATTGCAAATAAGGAAAGATAGAATTTCAAGTAATGAAAAAGTGTGGATGTAACCTGACTCACTGCGGGGGTGGCGGTGGATAGTGGCCCTGTGAGATGTGCCACTGGGTCATCTGTCGCATCATCTCGAGAAGCTCCTCTTGCATCTTGTCAACAGCCATGTTCCATTGTCGCTGCTCTGTTCAGAAGGCTTGGAGTTCATCATGTTGCAACTATACTCGCTCCTCAAGGGCTAAGAATCTAGCATCAAAGTCATATCCTTCGCACTCCTCACCCCGGTGAGAACTCTCCCGTATATCCTCCGCTCTCTACGGATATTCCTGCTCGGCTCCCCCTTCGTGTCTCATATACTCCATCTCTTCTGCCACCACATCATCTTCATCTGGGAGACCAGCGACCCTTCACTTTTTCCTCGCAAGCATGGCCTGAATAACTCTGTTATGTGCCTCAGAGTTTAGCAAAAAGTTGGCCATATCAATTATGTTATCCACGATGGTGAGCGCCGTATTGGAAAGCAGGAAAGCATGCCCAACTCTTTGTTGGAAGAGGTACATGCCCTCCTCTTTCGTGATTATCTTCATTTGGCGCAAAACGGCCAGACTGATCCATCTCTCACCTTCTATCGGAAACAAAGCCCTAATATCAATGTTGAAGTGCCGGCGATTGGAGTAATCATACCCCCAATCATGATAGTGCCCCGACTCTGCTTGGACACCTGGTCTATCTACTTTGTGAAATAGGCTACTGTGTTATAGGGGTGTTGGTCAACATACACCAAAGCAAATAGAGTTCCCTTACTGTCATGCCTCCATTGTTTTCTCGTGCATAGACGGAGGTTGAGGTAACCCGCTGAATGTACCATAATACTAGATTCCGGACCCACGAAGATTTGGCAGTTCATGCCTCGTAGACCATGACACCAGTTTCTGGTGTTTCCACTAATAAGCGCTAGAAGTCATACTGGCTATATGTCCCAACGGTTCTCAGTGCATTAGTTGGCACCCCAAAAATAGTGTTTAATTGGGTGATGGACAATCGTCATCTCTGATTCCCCACCTGAAATAGGATCTCATATGGCTCATTTGTGCCACCATCCTTAAATAGCTCGACGGTGCTTAAGAATTCGAGCGTGAGGCTCTTATAAGTCGGCCATCTCCTTCTCAAAAATTCCATCCACCCGACCCTTCTCAAAAATGCCATCGGCATATCGTGTGGGGGTCATGGGTCGGGTGACCAACTTGTTCCATCTCTCCAAGTCGTTATCCTCAGTGAGTACTACCCCATATGTTGTGGGGCTATCAGGATGAACGTTCTGTGGTGCTCTCTCCCTTTGGCGTCTCCTCCTGTCTGCCATAACTATTTGTTTCGAGTGTGTACCTAGCAAAAGTATATGTGAGATTTCAAATAGACCAAGTACAAACAAGAAAATGATGAATTCATGTCTAATATATCCTATCCATAAAGAGTATAGTGTCTCATCTCTACAAAATCAATCAAGAATTCATTCCCATATTTCAACATCAATATAATTGTAGAGAATCATAGTTACTAACACCCTAAATATCAAGGCTTATGCAATAATCATCATCAATTCAACCAAATTATTCACCAATTCATCATGCCCCCAAGGTGTTCGATAATATGCCTCATAGAATAGTTCAAGCAAATCATAGCAAATCAAACACAACATGCTCCATACATCAATCCTCAACACTTATTCAACAAGAAAAATCGAAGAAGGCGTGTAAAGCTTACCGAAAATTCCATGAATTCGCAAGAAGGAAGAAGTGAAAACCCTAGGTGCCTTTTCCATCCAGACTTTAACCAAATTCGAAAATTATGCAAGATTATTGTGTAGTGTGGTGGAACTGTTGGATTTGCAGTGAAAATCAAGTGAAATTTCGAAGATTTGTGAGATGGGCGATAAGATTTTTAGATTAGGGCTCAAGAAGTGTTTGAAGTGTGAAAAACAAACCTGGAATCACGACCTTATTCCGCCTCAACGGACAGATGCATGAGCCGTCCGTCAACGCATGAGTTGCCCGTGCGTCAAGCCGTGAGCAACACCTAATCTTCTCTTTTGCGCATGGGTCGTGCTTATGCACATGGGCCGCCCATGCATCCATGCGAAGTGATTTTTCTTCTTTTTTTTTCTTGAAATAATAAAACAGGGAAATCCTAACTAGGCAAAGGGCAAAAATATGAAAAAAAAAAGAAAACAACAAACTATTGGGTTGCCTCCCAACAAGCGCTAAATTTAACGTATATAGCTTGACGCTTGTATATCTCGATCACGGATCCCGCAAGGTGAGGTATGTCACCTCCTTCTTTTGATCTTTATGGAAATAGTACTTAATCCTCTGGCCATTCACCATAAACGTCTCACCATCCCGAGTCAACAATTCCACTACTCCTGGAGGATTTAACACTTTCTTTATTACAAATGACCCCGACCACCGAGATTTGAGATTTCTGAGAAAATGTTTGAGACGTGAGTTGTACAAGAGGACTTGTTCACCCAACAAAAACTATCTTTTCTTAATCATCTTATCATGCCATCCTTTTGTGCGCTCCTTGCAGATTCGAGAATTCTCGTAGGCTTCATCTCAGAACTCTTCCATCTCATTCAAATATAGTAGCCTCTCTTCACCTGCTGTTTTAAAGTCGAAATTTAACTTCGTTACTGCCTAGAATGCCTTATGCTCTAACTCTACGGGCAAGTGACATGATTTCCTAAATACCAACTGATATGGAGATGTGCCCAAAGGCGTCTTAAATGTTGTCCGGTATGCCCATAAAGCATCATCTAACTCCATAGCCCAATCCTTGCGATTTATGCTCACTGTCTTTTCTAGGATTTGTTTGATCTCGCGATTGGCTACTTCTGCTTGCCCATTTGCAGGCGGATGGTATGCTAATGCCACTTTGTGCCTAACCACATAATTTGCAAGTAGATTGCTCATCAATTTATTCATAAAATGTGACCTCACATCGCTAATCAACGCTCTCGGGGTTCCAAATCAAGTGAATATATTTTTCTTTAGGAACCGCATTACTACATGCGCATCATTTGTCTGTGAAGGAATCACCTCTACCCATCGAGATACATACTCCACTACTAGTAGAATATATTGATAGCCCAAAGATGATGGAAAGGGACCCATGAAGTCAATCCCCACACATCAAAAAGCTCGACTTCCATCACATTGGTCATAGGCATCTCATGTCGTCTAGAGATGTTCCCATCCTTTGGCACTGTCATCATCTTTGTTGCACATACAAATATCAGTCATTATATAAAGTAGGCTAGTATAACCCACTCTGTAATACCTTTGCTGAAGTGCGTATCGTTCCGAAGTATCCCCCAGAAGGTGAAGAATGATACTATTGTAGAACTCCCTCCCACTCTTCTTGAGGCACACATCTTCTGATGATCATGTATGTGCACCTCTTAAAGAGCAAGGGGTCGTCCCACTTATAGAACTTGATATCATGGAGAACTTCTTCTTTCGATAAGAGGACAAATTCGGAGGCAAGACTCCCGCTACCAAATAATTAACGAAATATGTGTACCATGGGAATTTTGCCTGTGCTAATAAAAGCTGATCATCGGGAAACTCTTTCTTGATCGAATATGTACTCTCTTTCTCATCCTTTTTATACTACAGTCTGGACAAGTGGTCTGCTACCATATTTTCACATCCCTTCCTATCTCTAATCTCCACATCAAATTCTTGCAACAAGAGAATCCACCGAATCAGTCTCGGTTTGGCATCCTTTTTGTCAAAAAGATATTTGATCGCTGCATGGTCTGTGTGGACTATCGTCTTTGTTCTAATCAAGTAAGATCGGAATTTTTTGAATGCAAAAATAATTGCCAGCATTTCTTTCTCAGTGGTAATGTAATTCTGTTGGGCACTGTCTAATGTTCTACTCGCGTAATATATGGCTCTGAACAACTTATTCCTTTTTTGACCCAGAACAGCCCCTACTGCAAAATCACTGGCGCCACACATCAACTCAAAGGACTGACTCCAATCCGGAACTACGAGAATTGGTGCTGTCACCAACGCCTTTTTCAAAATCTCGAATGCCTGCAAACAATCATCAGAAAAATTGAAAGCAATATCTTTTTCTAATAATTGACTCAAAGGTTTATTGATTTTAGAAAAGTCACGAATGAACACAATCTTTGCTCTGTTCACTTCTAAACATGTAGAAGAAACTCGGTGGCCTAGTACAATGCCATCACGTACCATCAAATGGCACTTCTCCCAATTCAAAACAAGGTTAGTTTTTTCGCATCTCTATAAAACTAAAGAAAGATTGTGAAGACAATGATCAAAAGAATCTCCAAAGAATCATCCATGAAAACTTCCATAATTTTCTCAATAAGATCACGAAAAGTAGCCATCATACATCGCTGAAAAGTCGCGGGTGCATTACATAGTCCGAATGGCATTCTGTGGAATGCAAACGTACCATAGGGACATGTAAATATCGTTTTCTATTGGTCTTCCGATGCAATCATGATCTGGTTGTACCCGAAATAACCATCCAAAAAAAAGTAATAATCAAATCCCGCCAAGGGATTTAACATATCAATAAAGGGGAGGGGAAAATGATCTTTACGAGTGGCATCATTCAATTTTCTATAATCAATGACAACAAGCCACCCTGTAACTATCCTAGTCGCAATTAACTCATCATTCTCATTCCTTACCACTGTCATCCCCCATTTCTTTGGTACAACTTGTATCGGACTCACCCAAGAACTATCAGATATAGCATACACAATTTCGACATTTAACCATTTTAAAACTTCTTTCCTAACAACCTCTTGCATAATAGGGTTCAATCGTCTTTGGTTCTGACTGAAGGTTTATACACATCTTCCATCGAATTTTATACATGACAATTGATGGACTTACGCTTTTTAAATCAGATATCGACCAACCTAATACAGACTTATATTTTCTCAACACCCTAAGCAGTTTATCAAGCTGAGTTGAAGTTAAAAGGGAGGATACGATTATCGGATTTGTGTTGTTTGCCCCAAGGAATGCTTATTTGAGGTGCTAAGGTAATGGCATGAGTTCTGGGGTCAAATTGACCTGTTCGGAGTTGCGCACGGGCTGCCCATGATCAGACGCACGGGGTCATGCATTCCTTGTCCTATCTTGGTTCCTCTTCGGCATTACGCACGGGCTGCTCGTGCTCAGGCGCACGGACCGTGCGTGTTTTGTCTTGTTCAGTTTTTTCTACAGCACCACGCACGGGCCGTGCGTGGTTGCGAACCGGACTCCCTTAAATTCTTCTTTATGTTTTCACCTCTCGCGCTTTTTGGTAGTCCCTACATATTATCTAAAGCACAAACATAGTCATACAAGTCTTGATTATCGAAATCAAGCATTACACTTGACGTCGAACATGATGGGTTAAACCAAGCTCTAAATCGTCCCGCGACAATGTATGATCTATGTAATCATCAATGCATGACTCAACTACATCTATGAAATTACAATTCTCAACACTATTATGAAATTGCATTGCCTTATAGATAGAAAATAACACATGCTCATCATTAACCCGTAATGTGAGTTTTCCATTCTGCACATCTATCAAGGCCTTCCCGGTGGCTAGGAATGGACGCCCAAGTATCAGAGGGATGTCGCGGTCTTCCTCCATGTCTAGTACTAAGAAATCACAGGGAATATG
This sequence comes from Rehmannia glutinosa, assembly GCA_016081115.2. NCBI lineage: Eukaryota > Viridiplantae > Streptophyta > Magnoliopsida > Lamiales > Orobanchaceae > Rehmannia > Rehmannia glutinosa. Next base: position 595,044 of record JABTTQ020003454.1, read on the forward strand.
AATTTGTCGACTTTCAGGAGCACATCCTCGATGATTCCCTTAGGATAAGTGAGTGATCGATCCGCAATTTGTAAAGTGACCGTGGATGGCTTCACCTCTCCTAATCCAAGTTTCCTGAAAATGGACAAGGGCATTAAGTTAATTCTTGCTCCTAGATCACAAAGTGCTTTATTAAAGAAAATACCACCAATTGCACAAGGGTTAGTGAAACTCCCCGGATCTTTTAGTTTCTGAGGTAGTTTTCTTTGAATTATAGCACTGCATTCCTATGTCAGATTGACTGTCTCGAAACCTGTCATCTTTCACTTCTTTTACATCACATCCTTTAGAAATTTTGCATAATTGGGCATTTGCTCCAATGGGAGTAGTAAGTTTAGAAAAATCAGAGTTGGAAGAAGATTTAAGCTTCTCAACCCATTTTTGTTCAGCATTATGTCCTTTGGTTCCTTCCTCGACCTCAACATTGCCATTTGCTACCATGTCTGCGTCCCCAGAGTTAGTAATCCCCTGATCAGCACCACGCACAGGCTGCCCGTGCGTTGTTGCGTATTCTCACTATTTTTTGGAATTTTTGGTCCCTCGTACTCCGTACCACTCCTCAGACGAATTATTTTACACTGCTCCTTTGGATTTACATTAGTGTTACTCGGAAATTGACCTTTCTGATCTTGTCCACCAACGATCGTAGCTAATTGACCAATTTGAGTTTCAAGACTTTTCATTTGTGAGCCCATGGTGTTGGCCAACTAGGTGACATGTGTCTTAATTTTGTCCAGCTTAGCCTCATCCTTGCTAAATCGGTTCCTAGTTTCATTCATGAATGAACTTGTCTGACTTATAAATGAAGTAAGAACATCTTCCATTGATGGCTTTGCCTCTGCATTAATGACACCATTTGTCACACTGAACCCCGGTGGTGGTTGCATCACATTTTTCGTATTCTCATATGAGTTGAATTATTCCGGTAATTGTTGAAATTCCGGTTATTGACATAGTTAGCTTCCTCCATAGGATCTTGAGCAACTCCCCCATTATTTGCACATGTGTTTACTTCAGCCCCTTTTGTCAAAACACTCAACTGGTTTGTCAACGAAGTCATCAGAGCTGTCAATGCTTTGATTGGGTCCGAATTAGAGACTTCGGCTGCCCTTTTCACATTTGTCCTCTCGGAGGGCCACTGATAGCTATTCATTGCCTTCTCTTCAAGCAAGTTGAATGCATCTTGTGGGAATTTAGCTAGTAAAACGCCTCCTACTGTGGCATCCACAAGTGATCTTGTCTATCCCATCAACCCGTTGTAAAAGAAGCAAAGTTGTTGATCCTCTGGAAACCCATGTTGCGGACACCTCCTCAATAAATCCTAGAATCTCTCACAGGCCTTGTACAATGGCTCAGAGTCAAATAGTCTGAACTTTGTGATCTCGCTCTTAAACTGCAGTGTCTTACTTAGTGGAAAGAATTTAAATAGGAATATCTAGCTTAACTCATCCCAAGTATTCACACTTCCATTAGTTAATGTGTCTAACCAGTTTCTTGCCTTATCCCTTAAAGAGAAAGGAATAGGCGCAGACCTATAGCATCATCAGACACCCCATTCATCTTGATCATGTTGCAGATTTGCATGAAGTGTGCAAGATGAGAGTTGGGATCCTCGGTTGCAAAACCCCCAAACTGGTTCAGCTGAATCATCGAAATGAGCGTTGGTTTGAACTCAAAGTTATTTGCATTAATCGGGACATTGACAATTCCACCATAGTTGTGATTTGTCTGAGGGCGAAAGTAATCGCGAATCGCTTGTTGTTGGACTGCCGGAATTTCAAGTATCGGTAACTCATTAATGATAATGTTGATCCCATCGCTTGATCCCATTCTTACCTCAATTGTTGCCTCCATTATTACCCCCATTGTTCTCTTCCACATCCCCCATAGTATGATCCTGATGTCTTTCCGCTCGTTTAGTAGCTGCAGTTATTCGCCTGGCAAAAGCTTAAACTTCCGGTATGAACGATGTTAATTCTCTTTGCTTTGAGCGAGTGTTCATGCACTACCTAAACCAACTAAAAGAAACAAGTCAAACAATGTAGGAGTGGAATTAAACAAAATAAAAAGAAAAAAATATCTAATTAAAAATAATTCTATTTATCGCAATATTAGTACTAAAAATTTAATTAGTCCCCGGCAATGCCACCAAAAACTTGTTCGCCTTATTTTTAGCTTCACCGCAAGCGTACGACGTAGTTAATAGATAGGGTTAGCAAGGTCGATCCCACAGAGACTAATAAATTCATGCACTAAGTATTGAGATTGTAATATTATTATTTTTATTTAGACGATCGAAAATTGATTGTTGTTTTGTAAAAGTAAGATAATATTTTATCATAAAAAGACAAACCAAAGAGTTTGATTGAAAAATCAAGCAGATAAATGGATTCCATGGTTGTGGTTTCAGTTAATATCCCTCACTACCAGGAAAACAGGTATTTGCGACTACAATTTGTCGTCGCAAAATGGAATGTCATGGCAAATAGACTTTTTGTGACGACAAATCGTCGCAAAAAAGTCGCCTCAATTACTGCGATGCAAAAAATGTTTTTTGCGACGACATACTTGTTGTCGGAAAAGGATTTGATTATTTGTGACGACTTTGTCGCAAAAACTCAAGATCACCCTGCAATTCATTGAGGAACTTTTTTAATCCTCAAACAGAACTAAACACACACATACATATGTAGAAAAAAAAAAGAAATTTGCATTAAAAAAAAAACAGAATACAATGGAATGGCAACTAGTAACTGAGCAAGATTCTTGCAACTCTTACTTCTAACCAAATGCTTAAACATCTAATATGTACATCATATCTGTCTTTGCCACAAAGGGAGCTAGCTTTTTCCTAATATGCACATCATATCAGCCCATAAGAAATTTCACATTAATAATAATGAATCCAAGAAAACATGGAAAAAGAAAATTTCAATCAAAACAAAAGCTTCAGATATCTGGAATCTGGAAATATATTACCTCCCCACTTAGTGACTTCCACTGATCACTACCAGCTTTACCAACCTTGATTTACTCTATTAACTGTATCAAACATCGTAAAACAAAGTAGAAACAATAATCTAGTGTAAAACATGAAATGCAAGTGCACTCACAGCAACAACATATTTGTTGTTAGAGTGCTTTTCCTTGTATTGTTTCCTAAAGTCTTCCCTGCAATCGTGAACATCACCGGTTAGAGACCTCAATGATGAAAACACAACAGTGAAAAACAACAAAGTAACATAAACAAATAGTCATTGGATACACAACTGGCAAAAATGAGCTCAGCATACATGCATAAAAACTAGGGATGACAAAATGGAACCGGAACTGAAACCGTAGTCAACGGTTCCTAAACCGTAACTGTGGTCAATGCACTACAAAAAAAACGTTTTTAGTGACTTTTTTTGTCACTGTATGTAATAATATCGTCACTATTATTAGATAGTGACAAAATCAGACATTGTCACTAGTTGTCACTACAAGTAGTGTCACTAAAAGTTTGAGTGACAACTATCGTAATTGTTACTATACCGTAGGCTTTTAGTCACAACAATTTGTTGTCACTATAAATCCATGCTTTAGTCACAACCTTTTTTTATCACTACAACTTGTTGCTTTAGTCACATATGCTTTTTTGTAACTAGAACTCAATATTTTAGTCACACACAAATTTGTCACTAAAACCCGATTCTTTAGTCACATAAACAGTTATCACCAAAACTCGATAATATAGTCACATTCAATTGTTGTCACTAAAACCAACAGCTTTAGCCACGAATAAAAGCCATCACTAAAATTCCATATTATAGTCACATACAATTATCGTCACTAAACTTAATTTTTTAGTCACAAATTGATCTTATCAATGTTAAATAATATTTTAGTTTCAAAATAATTTGTCATTAAAACTTATTATTACTTGTCACAATAAGCAAAATATTTTAAACTGAGATTTGTTTATAATTTATAATAAATATCTTTGTGACAATATTTATCATGGCTCTAAGTTGTTATACAATGATATTTTTCTTATTTTATTGATTTTTTGTTTTTTCCCTACATTTATTGTACCTTTAAGTATACTTCTATAATTTGCAACAAGTATATGAAATAATGGTATCTCGTCGAGCAATTATCAATCCAAAATAAAAAAGAAATTCCATTTCCATGAGTGTCAAATTAAACAACACAAGATTAAAACAAATATCAACATAAAAAGTCGTAGTCAATTGAATAAACAAGTAAAAAATTCCTAAATGAGGCTCAACTTGATTAAAATGCTTCATTATGTGCCAATTTCTTCATACCGAAATATCTTTCATGCCTGCAATGAGTTAAAAATAAATTAACGACCATTATTAGAAGAAATATACAAGGTAAAACATATAAATATAAAGTTATGTGTATTAAACAATAATACATAATTTCGAGCGTGAATTTGTTATGTTTTCTTGGGTCATAATTTGATTTGAGGCATTGTACGACCAAGTGATGAGAAGAAATAGATTATTTTATGGCAAGAATTATGTTAATATTAAGCTCCAAAGCAATTGCTCTTGAATGAGAAATCATCTACTATCTACTATCTACTACTATCCTAAAAGGTTGAATATTTCTGTAAATTTTTTGATAGACTAAAATGCCCTTTAGGTTAATGGCAAAAATGTATTTCTATGTTATGATGATTAACGTCAAAAAAAAAACTGCCAGTTCTGTCGTTCTGGATTCTCTTCCTTCATAAATCATAAAAATATTCTCTGAAATGGGTTGGAATGAAATTTTATGGCAGAAACTGGTGAGATTGAGCACTTCTTCTTTGGAAATATGGTCGGCTATTGGGCAAGAAACAATAAGGCACCAGAAAATCCAAGGAGATCTACTTTCTTCTTCTTTTAAATTCTGACCGGTCAATGCA